>CM062806.1:296339322-296891849 GCA_031772625.1 Pinus tabuliformis
TTGCGCATATCCGATGTAGAAGCATAAACAAGATGTGTAATATTCCATATACAGAAATTGCGCATATACAGGAACTGGCATATACATAAGATGTGCACCGTTTTCCGTATATGCGCACATCTTCCATATAATGCACAGTTTCCATATATGCGCAATTTATGTATATGGAATTTACTATATACGATGCAGAATGTCTTCCGTATATGCCTATTTCCGTATATGCGCACATCTTCCGTATATGCACATTTCTGTACATGCCAAATTTCTGTATATGAAATTTGTACACATCTTCGTTTATGCTTCTGCATCGTATATGCGCAAATTCCATATACATAAATTGCGCATATACGGAAACTGTGCATATACAGAAGATGTGCGCATATACGGAAACTGGGCATATACGGAAGACATGCCCATGTCTTCCGTATATCCCTAACTTTCATGTATGTGCATACCTTCTGTATATGCACGTCATTCGTGTATCTGCATCGTATACGCGCAAATTCAATATACATAAATTGAGCTTATACGGAAACTGTGCATATACAGAAGATATGCGTGTCTTACGTATATGAACAATTTCTGTATATGCCCAATTTTTGTATATGGAATTTGCGCATCTATGATGCAGATACACAAACGACGTGCATATACGGAAGGTATGCACATATCGGAAAGTTAGGGATATACGGAAGACATGCGCATGTCTTCCGTATATACCTAGTTTGCGTATATGCGCACATCTTCCATATATGCCCAGTTTCCGTATATGCGCAGTTTATGTATATGGAATTTGTGCACATCTTCGTTTATATTACAAAAACTGCACATATACGGAAACTGTGCATATACGGAAGATGTGCGCATATACGGAAACTGGGCATATACGGAAGATATGCGCGTGTCTTCCGTATATGCACAGTTTCCGTATATGCGCAATTTCTGTATATTGAATTTGCGCATATGCGATGCAGATACATGAACGACATGCATATACGGAATATATGCACATACAGGAAAGTTAGGGATATACGATCCGTATATGCCCAGTTTCCGTATATGCACACGGTTTCTGTAACATAAACGAAGATACGTGAACGACGTGCATATACGGAAGATATGCACATGCAGGAAAGCTCATGTATCTGCATCGTATATGCGCAAATTCAATATACAGAAATTGCACATATACGGAAACTGGGCATATACGGAAGACATGCGCATGTCTTCCGTATATGCCCAGTTTCTGTATATGCGCACATCTTCCGTATATGCACAGTTTCCGTATATGCGCAATTTATGTATATGGAATTTGCGCAAATGCGATGTAGAAGCATAAATGAAGATGTCTACAAATTCCATATACAGAAATTGTGTATATACGGAAACTAGGCATATACGGAAGATGTGCACCGTTTCCTTATATGCGCACATCTTCCATATATGCATAGTTTCCGTATATGCACAATTTATGTATATGGAATTTACGCATATACGATGCAGAATGTCTTCGGTATATGCCCAGTTTCCGTATATGCCAAATTTCTGTATATGGAATTTGTACACATCTTCGTTTATACTTCTGCATCGTATATGAACAAATTCCATATACATAAATTGCGCATATACGGAAACTGTGCATATATAGAAAATGTGCGCATATACAGAAGATGTGCGCATATACGGAAAGTTGGCATATACGAAAGATGTGTGCATATACGGAAACTGGGCATATACGGAAGACATGCCCATGTCTTCCATATATCCCTAACTTTCTTGTATCTGCACACCTTTCGTGTATGCACGTCATTCATGTATCTGCATCGTATACAGGCAAATTCAATACATAGAAATTGCGCATATACGGAAACTGTGCATATATGGAAGATATGCGCGTCTTCCGTATATGCACAATTTCCGTATATGCCCAATTTCTGTATATGGAATTTGTGCATCTGCGATGCAGATACACGAACGATGTGCACCCACGGAAGGTATGCACATACAGGAAAGTTAGGGATATACGGAAGACATGGGCATGTTTTCTGTATATGCCCAGTTTCCGTATATGCGCACATCTTCCATATATGCCCAGTTTCCGTATATGCGCACATCTTCCGTATATGCACAGTTTCCGTATAGGCGCAATTTATTTATATGGAATTTGCGCATATACGATGCCGAAGCATAAACGAAGATGTGTGCAAATTCCATATACATAAAATTGCGCATATACGGAAATCTATTGAATATACGGTAAGATGTGCGCATATACGGACACTGGGCATATACGGAAGCATTTTTGCACCGTATATGCGTAAATTCCATATACATAAATTGCGCATATACGGAAACTGTGCATATATGAAGATGTGCGCATATACGGAAACTGGGCATATACTAAAGATGTGCGTGTGTCTTCCGTATATGCACCGTTTCCATATATGCTCAATTTCTATATATGGAATTTGTACACATCTTCGTTTATGCTTCAACATCGTATATGCGCAAATTCCATATACATAAATTGTGCATATATGGAAACTGTGCATATACGGAAGATGTGCGCATATACAGAAATTGGGCATATACGGAAGACATGCCGCATGTCTTCCGTATATATGCCCAGTTTCCGTATATGCGCAATTTCTGTATGTTGAATTTGCGCGTATACGATGCAGATACATGAACTTTCCTGTATGTGCATATCTTCCGTATATGCACGTCGTTCATGTATCTTCGTTTATGTCACAGAAACTGTGCGCATACGGAAGATGTGCGCATATACGGAAACTGGGCATATACGGAAGACATGCCCATGTCTTCCGTATATCCCAAACTTTCTTGTATGTGCATACTTTCCGTATATGCACGTCGTTCATGTATCTGCATCGCAGATGCACAAATTCAATATACAGAAATTGCGCATATACGGAAACTGTGCATATACAGAAAACACGCGCATATCTTCTGTATATGCCCAGTTTCCGTATATGCGCACATCTTCCGTATATGCACAGTTTCTGTATATGCGCAGTTTTTGTAACATAAACGAAGATGTGTACAAATTCCATATACAGAAACTGCGCATATACAGAAACTGTGCATATACGGAAGATGTGCGCATATACGGAAACTGGGCATATACGGAAGACATGCGCATGTCTTCCATATATCCTATAATTTCTGTATGTGCATTCGTTCCGTATATGCACGTCGTTCGTGTATCTGCATCGCAGATGCGCAAATTCCATATACAGAAATTGGGTATATACGGAAATTGAGCATATACAGAAGACATGCGCATATCTTTCGTATATGCACAATTTCCGTATATGCGCAATTTCTGTATATTGAATTTGCACGTATACGATGTAGATACACGAACAACGTGCATAATCGAGAGGCATGTACATACATGAAAGTTAGGGATATACGGAAGACATGCGCATGTCTTCCGTATATGCCCAGTTTCCGTATATGCGCACATCTTCCGTATATGCCCAGTTTCCGTACATGCACAATTTCTGTATATGTAATTTGTACAAATCATCGTTTATGTTACAAAAACTGTGCATATACCCAAACTTGGCATATAAAGAAGATGTGCGCATATACGGAAACTGGGCATATACGGAAGATATGTGCGTCTTCCGTATATGCACAGTTTCCGTATATGCGCAATTTCTGTATATTGAATTTGCACGTATACAATGTATAAGCATAAACGAAGATGTGTATAAATTCCATATACAGAAATTGAGCATATACGGAAACGGTGCATATACGGAAGACACGCGCACATCTTCAGTATATGCCCAGTTTCCGTATATGCGCAATTTATGTATATGGAATTTACGCATATACGATGTAGAATGTCTTCCGTATATGCCCAGTTTCCGTATATGCGCACATCTTCCGTATATGCACAGTTTCCGTATATGCGCAATTTATGTATATGGAATTTTCACACATCTTCGTTTATGCTTCTGCATCGTATATGCGCAAATTCCATATAAATAAATTGCGCATATACGGAAACTGTGCATATACGGAAAATGTGCGCATATACGGAAACTGGGCATATACGGAAGATGTGCACATATATCGGAAACTGGGCATATACGGAAGACATGCCCATGTCTTTTGTATATCCCTAACTTTCCTGTATGTGCATACCTTCCGTGGGTGCACGTCGTTCATGTATCTGCATCGCAGATGCGCAAATTCCATATACAAAAATTGGGTATATACGGAAATTGTGCATATACGGAAGACGCGCATATCTTCCATATATGCACAACTTCCGTATATGCGCAATTTCTGTATATTGAATTTGCCCGTATATGATGCAGATACACGACGTGCATACACGGAAGGTGTGCACATACAGGAAAGTTAGGGATATACGGAAGACATGGGCATGTCTTTCGTATATGCCCAATTTCCGTATATGCGCATATCTTCCGTATATGCCCAGTTTCCGTATATGCGCACATATTCTGTATATGCACAGTTTCCGTATATGCGCAATTTATGTATATGGAATTTGCGCATATACGATGCAGAAGCATAATGTTATGCTCTTAACCTGCAAAGCAATACCCAAACATAGAATTTGCAAAGAAAAGATACCGAGAACACAGAATATGCGAAGAAAATATACCCAGAACACAGAATAGCAATGATTTTATTATTTAGAGAGAAATTTTCACAGGCCTCTTCGAGGGGGCAACCTCCAATAGAGCAGAGCTCGATTAAAAAACAAGACACGATGCTCCTCACAGGGAGTCTCTATCCTTTATATATGACTCATACATGCAATACCACGGGCCAATAGCGTGGGTTTTATTAATACCATCTATCTAATACTACCGCCCATTTACCATCTCTCTAATACTACCGCCCATTTGCAACTAACTGTGGTCCCGTCATTAATTGCGGGTTAACCACTTACAAATATTAATATGGGCTTTATTGACTCTTGACTATGACGTGATCCCATGACATAAATAAGGGGGTTAGGGTGGGACCCTAACATGCCCTCCCCCTTAAGACTAGCCTTGTCCTCAAGGCTGAAGTTGTGGAAAACTGCTGAAGAATAGTGGCTAGTTCCCAAGTTGCATCTTCCGGAGAGGTGTCTTTCCATTTGACGAGGACCTCTTAAGCATGCGGCCGCGCAGGTGCTTGTCTCGTGTGTCTAAGACTGTTCAGGTTGAAGCCAGATTGACCCTTCTTCGTCCAATTCAGGTAGACTGGTTGAAACTCGGCAATTGTTCCCAATCACTTTCTTGAGGACGATACATGGAAAATTGGGTGGATTTTTGCTGTAGGTGGCAAAGCCAACTTGTAAGCCACTTCTCCAATGCGTTGAAGTACTTGGTATGGTCCGTAGAATTTTGGAGAGAGCTTTTGACAACCCTTGTCTTTGAGTGATGTTTGCTTATATGGTTGCAGCCTCAAAAAGACCTGATCCCCTTCTTGAAATTGGCGCTCTGAGCGATGTTGGTTAGCCTGTTGCTTCATACGGTTCTGAGCTTGATGAAGATTCTCGCGCAGATGGGCAAGCATGGTTGCGCGGTGTTGTAGGAGTTGATCCACGACTTGTACTTTGGAGCACCCCGTGAGATAAGAAGTAGGGGAAGGCAGAAGTTGTCCATAGACTGCTTCATAGGGAGTCATTTTGGTGGTGGCATGATAGTTGGTGTTATACCACCATTCCGCCAGAGGTAACCACTATACCAAAAGGTGTTGTTTTTCTGAAGTGAAACACCTAAGGTAGGTTTCTAGACATTTGTTGACGGCTTCGGTTTGACCATCTGTTTGCGGATGATATGAAGTACTGAGTTTGAGTTGAGTGCCTTGTTTTTTGAAGAGCTCCTGCCAAAAATTACTGGTGAAGATTGGGTCGCGGTCGGACACAATAGAAGTGGGCATGCCATGCAATTTGAAGATCTGATCCATGAAAGTTTGAGCAACCAAAGTGGGTGTGAATGGTTGGGGTAGGGCACAGAAATGAGCATACTTCGACAGTCGGTCCACAACCACCATGATGACTGACTTGTTCCCAGACTTTGGAAGACCTGTAATGAAATCCATGGAGACCTCCGTCCAAATTGACGCCGGAATGGGCAATGGTTGTAATGTGCCTGGTGTGTTGACGATTTCCCCTTTGTGGCGTTGACAGACGTCACATTCTGCTACGAAAGTAAGGATGTCCTGTTTCATGTCGGCCCAAAAAAATGATCTTCTGGTGCGAGCATATGTCTTCTGAAAGCCCGAATGTCCTGCAATGGGAGATGAGTGCAATTCTGCCAAAATGCGACTTTTGAGGGTGGATGTTGGTGATATTACGACTCTGTCCTTGTAGCGAAGAATATCATTCTGCCACGAGTAGCCCTTGCTGGAATTAGGATCTTCCTGCAATTGAGAAATGAGTTGGGAGAGCCCGGGATGTGAAAACCATTCCCTGTGAGCCTCTTCATTCCAGTCTGGAATGGGGAGTGAAATTGCGAGCAGAGTACTTTCCTCCTCAAATTGGCGCGACAATGCATCTGCTACCCTGTTGTCTTTCCCTTTCTTGTAAATGATCTCATAATCATAACCCAACATTTTGGCTAACCATTTATTTTGTTGTGGGGAAGATAGGCGTTGCTCCAAAAAATATTTAAGACTGTGATGATCTGTGCGGATTTGGAAACGTCGCCCCAACAAGTAAGGTCGCCAGGTCTCGACTGCATGTAAGATGGCCATCATTTCCTTTTCGTAGGTAGATTGGCCCAGATTCCTCCCACTTAGTTGTTGGCTGGTGAAGTCCAATGGTCGCCCTTCTTGCATTAAGACCGCTCCAATACCTGTTCCCGAAGCATCAGATTCAATGACAAATGATTTGGTGAAGTCGGTAGTGCTAAGACAGGAGTGGAACACATGGCGTTTTGAGATCGGTAATGATGTTGTTGTGCTTCTTCGTTCCAGAAGAAGGAATTTTTCTTTAGGAGTTGCGTTAGGGGCTTCGCTATGCGGCCATAGTTGTGGACAAATTTACGATAATAGCCTGTGAGACCCAAAAATCGTCTCAAGCTTTTCAAGGTCTTAGGTTGAGGCCATTCTTGCATTGCCTGGATCTTTTTTGGGTCCACCTTGACACCTTCACGCCCCACAATGTGGCCCAAATACTCAACTTCTTCCATGCCAAACGAACACTTAGACATCTTGACAAATAATTTATGCGTGCGGAGCATTTGCCAGAGTAGATCTACATGCTAAAGACTTGCCGCCCAAGTGCCACTATAGATGAGGATGTCATCGAAGAAGACAAGGACAAATTTTCTGAGATATGGTTTGAGGAGGTGATTCATAAGGCTCTGAAAAGTAGAGGGGGCATTACAGAGACCAAATGGCATGACCAAGAACTCATAATGGCCTCCATGAGTTCTGAAAGCTGTCTTGGGAATGTCGACTTCCTTCATGCGAATTTGGTGGTAGCCTGAGCGAAGATCCAACTTAGTGAAGAATTGAGCCCCATTGAGTTTGTCCAGCAAATCGTCAACCAATGGAATGGGAAATTTATCTTTGACTTTTAACTTATTGAGGGCCCTGAAGTCTGGACACATCCGCCACTCCCCATCTTTCTTGAGGACCATGACCATTGGAGATGAATAAGGACTAATGCTGGGACGAATGACACCTGCTTCCAACAATTCCTTGATGATTTTTTCTATTTCATTCTTTTGGGTGAACGGATATCTGTATGGCCGTACATTTGGGGGTTGGGCCCCTGGAACCAATGTGATGCTATGATCATGTTCCCCTCGCGAGGGTGGAAGCTCATGAGGCTTGTCAAAGACCGTCCGATGTTTATTTAAATCTGTTGCATCTCAGGATGAATTGGCGGGGGCATGGTGTCGACTACCTGGATGGCATTAAATTGAGCTACCACTCCATGATGGCCCTTTTTTAACAATTTTTCCATCCTATGCGAGCTGATGATAGAGGGGGCTCCCGCCTGTAGTCCACGGAGGGTATGTGTGGAGTTGTTCTGCTTAAAACTCATATATAACTCCTGGAAATCCATTGTGATTGGCCCAAGAGTGCGGAGCCATTCCGCGCCGAGGACAATGTTGCAACCCCCCATGTGTATTTCAAACATGTGGGTTTTCAATTGATAATCCCCCATTTGAATTTTGACATTTTCACAGCGACCTTCACATTTCATTGTACCCCCATCTGCAATCTGGACTTGGAAGTTAGAAACTGCCCGGACGAAACAATGTGCTGCTTCAGCGATCTTTTGGTGGATGAAATTATGGGTACTTCCACTATCAATCAAGGCTACTACTGGGCGATGTTTAAGAAAACCCTTGATTTTGAGAGTTTGAGGGGAAGAAATTCCTACCAATGCATTTAGCGAAATCATTGGTTCATCAGATACAATCTCCTGTTGGTTATCTTCTTCGATCGCCTCCGGTTTCTCAAGTGGTGGATCTTCCTCTGTGGAGCTGTAGTCGGTGGCATCTATTTGAAAAAACTTGTGCTCTTTGCATTTATGACCCGGGGAATATTTTTCATCACAGTAGTAACATAGTCCTTGCTTCCTTCTTTCGGCCATTTCCGCAGGTGACACCTTTTGAATCTTAAGTGTCTGAGTCATATTGGGAGCCTGTGAGGGATGACCTTTAGCGGGGAAGTTGGGGCGACTGGATTGGGCTGTTAATGCACGTTCCACCTTACGGGCTACCTGGCAAGCCTCTGTCCATGTGGGAGGGTGGTGGAGTAGAACCTGAGCTTTGATGGCTTCTTTAAGACCGCTGATAAAGCATTCCATGTAGAACTCATATGTGAGACCCTTAGTGCAGAAGGCTAAGGCTTCAAAAGCAGTAATATATTCCTCCACTGTACCCGTCTGTCTGAGCTTAGTGAGACGCCCCAAAAAAGAGTCTTCCTGTTCAAAGCGACTGCGAAGAGTTTTGGCAAATTGGGCCCAATTCTGAAAATGTCCATTGCAACGCTGATGCCATTCCTTCCATTTCCATCGTTCATTGTCCAAGTACATGGTGCCCACCATAAGCTTAGTCCCCTCATCTGTGATATGATTCAATTGGAAATACTGCTCCATTTGTGGTAGCCATGCGGACGTGTGAGAACCGTCAAATTTCTGCATATCCAACTTGGGAGGTCGCTGACTGGGTGGTGGATGGGAGTGCCAAACGTGAGGAGAGTGGCTAGACTCACCCTCATGGTATTCATGGCCATTATACGCCTCCTCGTGGGCTGGCTCCTTGCCCTTTAGGAGTGCCTCCTGTATCTGGTTACCTATTCCTTTAAGCTCAAGTTGTATGTGGTTACTCATTCCTTGAAGCTCAAGTTCGATCTTGTTCACCGCAGTTTGGAGGGAGTGCACATGGTTTTCAATTTTGTCGATCCTTTCATTGGCCATCGATTGAGTGCGAGTTTCTACCATACACCAACCTGATGAAAGATTGGGACCGCCTAAAATTCCTTATAGAGATTAATCCAGCAAAAAAATAAACATCAACAATAACCTGAAGGAATTTCAAAAAGAAAAATTTTTACTAAGAAATTGAATGGTACCACCTTGCTCAGCTCGTCGTCCTGATACTGATGGGCTAGGTCACCAATAAGCGCCTCGGAAGATCTCAGACTCCTAACGGAGTTTTACTCCTTCCTGATCAATACTGCAGTCGCCAAATCCTTAAAATGTCAATGCCGCCAAAAGTCCTGCGAAAATTATATCCAGGTACAGGAACCCTTCACAACTACTCCGATCTGGTGGATCTGAGAGATCTGAATGGTGGAACAACTGCTGCTGCTGATTCTGGAATAGATGATGTGTGATCCCCTGATAGAAAGGGAACTATGGTCTTGGGGAGTGTCAGGTGCTACAGATCGCAATATACATAAGGGTCTGATAGTAGTACTCGGCCCAATGTTTCAGGGCTCTAACTAAGGAGGATTGACCGTACCCTTAGCCGTACAACCCGACTACCCTATCGTACGGGTGAGTAATCTCTCCGAGTGTTGTTCTCGGTGTACTGTAGCCACAAGACGGCCGAAGGTTTATCTATGGCGAGGTTTCAAGGGAGCTAGGGGGCTTCCTATATACCCAGAGGGTGCGTGGAAGACAGTCCGTGCGCGGTTCTGTCTAATGCGCTACTACTCAAAGGGGTACCCACAGGGGTTACAAGGGAGTCCAACAGACATGACCACCTCTTGTATTTCCTGCGTGCATGCCTCCCCAAATCTGCAGGTTTATGCGCTTAACGACAAATCCCGTGGTTTAAAGACGCCGGAACACGTCTCTAGCCAAAAAAAAAATTGCTAAAATTTGGAGATCCCACCAAGCCCTGGAAAGTGCTCTGATACCACTTGTTATGCTCTTAACCTGCAAAGCAATACCCAAACATAGAATTTGCGAAGAAAAGATACCAAGAACACAGAATATGCGAAGAAAATATACCCAGAACACAAAATAGCAATGATTTTATTATTCAGAGAGAAATGTTCACAGGCCTCTTCGAGGGGGCAACCTCCAATAGAGCAGAGCTTGATTACAAAACAAGACACGATGCTCCTCGCAGGGAGTCTCTATCCTTTATATATGACTCATACATGCAATACCACGGGCCAATATCGTGGGTTTTATTAATACCATCTATCTAATACTACCGCCCATTTGCAACTAACTGTGGTCCCGTCATTAATTGCGGGTTAACCACTTACAAATATTAATATGGGCTTTATTGACTCTTGACTATGACGTGATCCCATGAAATAAATAAGGGGGTTAGGGTGGGACCCTAACACATAAACGAAGATGTGTACAAATTCCATATACAGAAAATTGGCATATACGGAAACTGTGCATATACGGAAGATGTGCGCATATACGGAAACTGGGCATATACGGAAGACATTCTGCATTGTATATACGTAAATTTCATATACATAAATTGCGCATATACGGAAACTGTGCATATATGGAAGATGTGCGCATATACAGAAATGGTGCACATCTTCCGTATATGCCTAGTTTCCGTATATGCGCAATTTCTGTATATGGAATTTGTACACATCTTCATTTATGCTTCTACATCGCATATGCGCAAATTCCATATACATAAACTGTGCATATACGGAAACTGTGCATATACGAAAGATGTGCGCATATACGGAAACTGGGCATATACGGAAGACATGTGCATGTCTTCCGTATATGCCCAGTTTCCGTATATGTGCAATTTCTGTATATTGAATTTGTGCGTATACGATACAGATACATGAGCTTTCCTGCATGTGCATATCTTCTGTATATGCACGTCGTTCACATATCTTCGTTTATGTTACAGAAACCGTGCGCATATACGGAAACTGGGCATATACGGAAGATGTGCGCATATACGGAAACTAGGCATATACGGAAGATATGTGCATGTCTTCTGTATATCCCTAACTTTCCTGTATGTGCATATATTCCGTATATGCATGTCGTTCATTTATCTGCATCGCATATGCGCAAATTCAATATACAGAAATTGCGCATATACGGAAACTGTGCATATACGGAAGACACGCGCATATCTTCCGTATATGCCCAGTTTCTGTATATGCGCACATCTTCCGTATATGCACAGTTTCCTTATATGTGCAGTTTTTGTAACATAAACGAAGATGTGTACAAATTCCATATACAGAAACTGCGCATATACGGAAACTAGGCATATATGGAAGATGTGCGCATATACGGAAACTAGGCATATACGGAAGACATGCGTATGTCTTCCGTATATCCCTAACTTTCCTATATGTGCATACCTTCCGTATATGCACGTCGTTCGTGTATACACATATACATATGCACATTTTCTCTAACCAACAAATAAAAGGATATGATGCTTGCATCCACAACAAGGGAGTCCAAAGGCTGACAAATCCATGGTCAAAGTAATACCAGGATTCACCTACCTCCTAGGAAGTATAGATTCCATTGCCAAAGTTAAACATGAGAGGTGTGCATGTACGGAAGATATGCACATATACAGAAACTGCGTATATATGAGTATATGTGTATCTTCTGTATATGTGCATATCTTCCGTGTATGCGCAGCTTCCGTATATGCGTATCTTCTGTATATGCGCATCTTCCGTATATGCGCATATCTTCCGTATATGTACAACTTTTGTATATGTGCATCTACTGTATATGTGCAAACTCTTGATATGCACATATATGGAAGAAGAAAATAAACGGAAGTTGTGCATATACAAAAAACATGTGCATATATGAAATATTTGCATATACAGAAGTTACGCAGCTTCTTTATATGCACAACTCTTGTATTGCATATCTTCCATATATGCATATGGTACCACCCACCACTGGAATATTTACTCTTCCATATATGCATATTTCGAAGCTACGCATATATGGAAGATATGCACATATATAGAAACTACGCGATGTAGGTCTAACAATAGTTCTTGCACTTATAAATAAGCACATACCATAAAAAACTGGATTGAAACCCAATATCGGAATGGACATAAAATCTCAAATATAATTTATTAAAGACATAAAATATTTACAGGAGAACTTCTCATACTTCACTCTCACACCTACTTACACACCTCTACATACTTACATGCCTCATGGGCTCATCTAGATTTATACAAATGGATTAGAACCCAGGTAGGTTCTAGATCCTAAACTAACTCCCAAAATATCTCTCATGATCCATAAAATCTCTCATCTAATCCCTTATCCCTAGATAAGAGCTAACTAATCCAATTTTTTCTCAAACTTTCCAAAATACTCTCGAATATTCATCTATTTACAAGAATTATCATTTTCTCCTAAAACTATAGAAAAAATACATTAATTAATTAAATCCTAACTTTGTAAACAAACTCCCTTAGTAAACATTTGACCTAGGTTAGATGCATCTGCATCACTATGCATATACAAAAGTTGTGCATATACGGAAGTTGCGCATATATGGAAGATATGGAATTAAAGATACGCATATACATAATGTGTGCATGTACGGAAGAGATGCGCATATATGTGTATCTTCCATGTATGCACAACTTTTGTATATGCGTATCTTCCATATATGCGCAACTTCCGTATATGTGTATCTTTTGTATATGCGTAGTTTCCGTATATGCGCATATGTTCCGTATATGTGCATCTATTGTATATGCACAACTTATTGTATAAGACACATTTTGAGAAGGAGTTATTATCATTAGGACAACCAGGACACACTATACAAACTATCAAAGAAGTTTGTATATATATTTAGTTTTTGGTATTCATGGGGTGTAGATTAATTGGTTTGTTCACATATATCCACAATCAATTGGCTCATGTTTTAATATTTCTTGAAAAAATATATACCCTATTTCATGTGAACCATATTTTATGACATAAGAATTTGGGGATCACTAGCCAAGATTCTTACATGTCTTTCCATATGTACTCTACTAATCAAGAATTCCTCTCCATGATCTAGTCTTCTAGAGCTATGATTCAACTCTTTAAAGGCATGATGTCATAGTCGATTTATGAATTCACATCCAAGGAATAGATGTTGAACCATTTCAACTTCCAAATTGAAAAAAGTACATATAGAGGGATCTTGTATTACTTTTTTGTGCAATATGAATTTGGAAGGATTCTAACATTTCACGTAATAATGATTAATAACAAAATAATATAAAATTTGGGGATCACTAGCCAAGTTTCTTACCTGTCTTTCCATATGTACTCTACTAATCAAGCATTCCTCTCCATGATCTAGTCTTCTAGAGCTATGATTCAGCACTTTAAAGGCATGATGTCATACTTGATTTATGAATTCACATCCAAAGAATAGATGTTGAACCATTTCAACTTCCAAATGGAAAAAATTACATATAGAGGGATCTTGTATTACTTTTTTGTGCAATATGAATTTGGAAGGATTCTAACATTTCACGTAATAATGATTAATAAAAAAATAATATAAATATTTTCCTTTTGGCTTTGTGAGGGTTTCAAGAATGATCAGCGTTGAAGGGTTTGGAAATCGGGATTTGCAGTGATCTAAAAATCAGATCTATGCGCATCTATTCACTACTTTAGATTTAGGTCCTAACCACCCTAAGTTTGATTAATTAGTCATTCTAACATAGAATTTTCTAACGTGTTGACTTTTTCAACCTTTGAGAGGAAGAAAATATCACCCCAGACATTTTTTATAGTAGTTTTGTTAATGATATGCAAAGTATTAAAAATTTAATAAAGTGTCAAATTCATTAACATTTAATCATATTCATTTAAGTGAAAAGAAGTCAAAGCATGCTTAGTAAAAATGACAATGGAAATATCATCCAAATATAACAAAATCACATAAACATATATTAACAAAAGTGACATCACATCTCATAACGTCAATAGCTTATACATATTTCATGCAAGCATGGGAGCACATAATTTTCATAACATAACTCAACATTGAAAATAACAAGTGACTCTCCAGCCGACTTCTATTTTACTTAAAAATTATCATAAATAGTGGTTATAGAAAATTCTCAATATTAAATCATCAATGGTAAAAGAGACTGGGTATAGAGTGTTTATAAGATGAGGACATTAACTACATGTTCTTATTTGTGTGGTGTGCTTTCATGTCTTTTATGATTTTATTATTCATTGAATAAAATTTAGACCCAACATAGCATATAATTTATATTTTATGATTTTATTATTCATTGAATAAACTTTAGATACAACATAGCATATAATTTATATTTTATATAATTGACCTTTTTTATCTGTTTTCATGTTTTTTTGATTTTATAGAAAAACAATATACATATACTTTATATCTTATATAATAATTAATAATAAAAAAATTACATTTATCAAATACACTTTTACAAAAAATTATTTTCAATGAAATCAATATATTTTTAATAAATTACACTTTATTCTTTATTTGTTTACTTTAAAAAAAACATTGAAATACATATTTACTTAACTTATTTATATTTATTGATTATATTTACAATTTTTTTTAATTTAAATAACCAAATATATAAAATTAATATTCAAATTTTTTATAGTAATAATAGTTATTACATTAATTCCAAAAACATATTGAAATGAGCTAATTTGTAAACTTCATAATATAAATAATACAAAATAATTACTATTTCTTTTTTAACTTCCCTCCTTTTAATAATACAAAATTTAAATTTCCTACTTTTATGAGTTTTTGACTTTCAAAATCATAATGTTCCTAGTGTATTAAATAAATAATGTAACTTCTTTTTAGTTATACAACAATTTTTATTAATATTAAATATTATCATTATTTAAAAAAAATATTTATATATTAATAATTATGATTATTTTAGATTTAGGTTAATTTTATAGTTGTTAAAAGTGTAAAGGAATCAAATATTTTTTTCATTTTAAAAGAGGTTTGCATTTCAATAAATTTGATTTTGTGGTTTTTCGTAAATCTAAAATTAAAATGGATCTAAATTAAGTATAATTATTAATTTTATATTTTAGTTTTCTGTAATTTTGACTCAGTGAAAATGTTTTATTGATTATTATAATTATTGTTTTTAATTTTGCTTTGCTTTTTTAATTTTAATTTTAATTTGAATGTTATTTTAACAAAATAAAAACATTACAACATGGTTGGAGAATACCACTCAACCCAGCAATTATTAAAAAATGTTATATTTATTGTAATAATTTTTTTTAGATAATTTATTTATTTTTTAAATAGTTTCCATCCTCACGCCCTATATGAACTGCATATGCTGGCTCAAAACATCCATAAAACAAATACTTATGCCATGAGCTTGGAAACAATTTCTACACTCTCCATGAGATTGAAACATAAACCCTGATAAATATTACAATTTCTATACTCTCCAAGAGTTTTGGGCATAAAACCTGATAAAGTAAAACTTGATAAAGATTTGTACATAAAACCTGATAACTCAAACTCGGTACTCCACCTCATACATTCTCAACTATAAAATATTAATATACATTACAACTTTTAATAGATTTGCCGGAGCTGTATATTCCAAAAATACTAGAAATAAAGCTTTTTTTCACACTATCACGAGTACAACTTACTTCTCGCTAATCTAATTCCTTCTCTCAGATTCAGATTAGGTAATTTTGAAAATGACACATACAATCCCGTGTACTTAGCCACGCGGATGGAAAAACTCAAGACTCTGAAACTTCTTCATGTTCTGGGAAAAATATTTAGGGCTGCATCATCTCTATTATCGTCTTTTTAATCATGTTAATTAAAATATATATAATGACACAACTCTCTGCCGGTATTGCATTTAATGGTTTCGCAGCGTTTAAAGTTGAAATATAGTGATCGTTGGGAGATGGCCAGATAACATCTACGATGATATTATGCTAAATCTTCAGATTAACTAATGGTCAGCTAATTTACCTTTAAGAAATTCCCCTTCATTCATTCAAAAATGTCAAAGGAATTCACCTTCATTCAATAAAAAATGGTCGGATAATCCCAGAAACATTTTAGCAGCGTCCCCTCTAAATAAATTCCAGGGCAATAGATGAATATTTTTCCAGCACGAAAAAAAGCTTATATATTGCATTATGTAAAAATATACATGGAGATGGATTACATATAATATATGACGGAGATATATACATGTAGAATCTGTATATCATAATACAAAACCAAAATATGGAATGAGCAGTAAACATATACATCGGAGAACCGACCAATAGATCATCATGTTTAGAGGATATAGCTTTGATGTAAGGATGCTACTATCAATATGCAAGAACGATCAAAATGACGGCAGAGGTCATCCAGGAAAATAGTCAAAAAGAAAGGTCTTAGGTACATGCCAAGGAACTTCTATTACACAAAATATGTTACAACTGAAATCAATAAGATATAATTACATGAGAATTTCCAGGACAGTTGGAGGGATAACCCCACATAACATATTATGATCGAATCGATAAGATGTAATTTACACAAGAATTTTCAGGGCAGTTGGTGGCTGCATAATCCCAGTGACGATGTTGACCTCTCACCAGTTTAGGCTATAAAAAAAAATGAAGAAATTATGGAAAACGTGTATATATGTTGTGTCTTATGTTGTCTTGGTTGGAAGTTTTGATCAGTCTCGACTCTCTTGTGCTCGGTTTGGGAATAAAAAATGAAGAAATTATGGAAAATGTTTGTGTGTATGTCGTCGCTTATGCCGGCCCTCCGTAGTAGTATTGCTCTTCACAATTGAAGTACTTCTCTTGGGCAATCTTGCTGTTAAAAATTGAAGGAACAAGCACAAATGTGCAAAATTTCAACCTAGAACCTGTAACTCCAAAGCATAAAACCTCAGGCAGGTCTTTAAAGCGCTTCCAATTTCCAGAATCCCGTCCACAGTTTTACCTTGGATTTTAAAGATCCAGTGGATAAACCAGTAGATAAAAGTGAAGGACTAGGCAGAAGGGTACGATGTGCCCTCCCACATTCTCTTACCCATTAAAACCACTTAAACTCTAAAATTTAAACATTTCATTTAAAAATACCCATTAAAACCACTTAAACTCTAAAATTTAAACATTTCATTTAAAAATAAATAAATTATATATATGTTCATTATTAAACTAAAACTAAACCATAAACCATAAATAAAATACACTGACCAAAAAAATTATCAATATATAAATAAAAACATTCCATTAAAATTATCACAAACTTAAAATGATTTATACATTCGTAAAATGTTATTACCAAAATTATGTGAAACTTACAAAGTTTCAGCAAATTGGAAATAATTTAATTCTCAAAATAACTTCCAACCTCACACCTTCCTTATAAAATAAAATTATTTACAAAACAATCCGCGCCTCAAAAAAAGTGAAATTATATACACATTCAGAGAATAATGCCCTGCAACTTACAATCTGCAGTCTCACGTAAAACCAAGGAATTCAATTCATTCAGATCTCTGCTGCAACATTCAGCCAAATTTGATGGCTAAATCTTCCCAACCCTGCGCTCATCATCTCCTGAAACTCCAAATAATTGACCATCCCATCGCCATCTTTATCAACTCTCTGTATCATTTTCTTGCAATCCCCAACCGTTCGGCCTTCCTTGAGACCCAGCGATCTGGCCGATTAGCCCGTCACCGTTCTTATCAAAGGTCGAGAAAACCCGCCTCAATTCCTCTCTGCCGACCGCATTGTCCGGAACCCCATCGATTTTATTATCCGCCATTAAAGCTTTTTCAGAAGCTTTGCTGTCGAAAAAGGGCTTAAATTTCTTCGGGAAAACATATCGAAACAGCGAAGTGAAAAGCCTCTAGAGAAAAACGGTCCTTAGTATCAAGCTTAACATGCTTTGATCCGCTGGAAAGCCAAGAAACCCTCTAATTTCTGCCATTAAATCAACATTCTTGAACTCCATAGAAACAAAGTCAGTATATACGATCGCAGGCTATAATTCGTACTGCAAATAACAAAATGTAGTCTGCACCACGCATGACGACCTGATGAAACTAACCAGTTTTTATTTATGTAGGACAAGAAAATACCGCGCACAACCCTTTAGTTTGAAGGCGGGAAGATAACATTTGAAATTTGAAAATTTCGGGGGCGGAGTTCGGCATTGATGGGAGGTAGGGAGATGAGTACCTCATTAAGACATCAAACCGGAGGTGGGCAGGAACACCGGCGCTGGAGGCAGGTAGAAATACGTATCACCGGAACTGGGTGAGGAGAGATAGATGCATGGATACATGTCCATGATCAATAGTCCCAGTGACGTCAAGCTCCTGTCAGATAAGTGTAAGGACGGAGCATTAACTTTTCTATAGGGTCTGAAATAAGAATTGCAGTTAGCCATATCTAACACGCCCGCCTTGTGATTTTCCGAACACTCCGTCCACGTCCTCACGTGCTCTATACGTACGATGACCATTAGACTTGCAACATAGAGAATTGGCATCGCGCGATGGGTTCATGTGGGTACTGTGGCGGGTTCATATATATTGCGCGGTGGTTTATATGGATTCCATTACGATCAACTTAATTCGCTTTCAATATGGGCCACTTAAACCACGGTACTGTGTGACCTATTGGACTAAATATTTTTTATTTCTAAAAACTGAAAATTAATAAATTAAATAATTATTAGTTTAATTATTTGATTTAAATATTTATAGTGGAAAGACAACAAAAGAAAAAACACCACCTCATGCTCACACGTACCATCTCATCCTAACACTTCACCTCATTCTAGCACGTCCTCTCCATTATCCGCCTGAATCATAACCAAACTAACACTTCACCTCATTCTAGCACGTCCTCTCCATTATCCGCCTGAATCATAACCAAACTGATATACACAGAAACAAAGCATAAAATTTCCGTGAATAGCGAAATGCTAAAATATTTAGAGCTCATAGCAGAACAGACTAGGAAAAGGACAAGGCACATTAATGAAAGAACATAACAATAACAGGTAGTAGTGCATGTTAAGTGACGGAACTCAATAACAGGTAGTAGCGCAGGTTAAGTGACGGAACTGAATGGCGAGGAAACGGAGTCGTCTAACCCGGACAGCTAAAAGTGGCAGGAATTACGTTAAAAAAAATTCATAAAATTATGTAGAGATTGTGTTTGAATTGTGTTTTTAATGGTAGAAATGGATTTAGTGCCGTCAAAAACGTCTAAAACACTTAAAATTTTGAAGTTTAAAAGCTATAATTTAAATTTACAAAAACCCTTGTCAAATTTTCTCTAAATATGACAGGAATTTCCATAACTTTCCCTTTAGACTACGGCCGAGGAAACGATCAACGGCATGGGAAATATTAAATATTAAAGAAATAAGAGAACCAACGTTATCATATTGAAATCCAGATTCCAATTTTGATGAATCGGCTCTTCTCTGCCATGCATTTTTGTCAGCTATCTCTCGCTCACTGGTGCGGAATGGCAATGGAAATCATCTTGAAGGTTAAGCTAAAGCTTCTGCCTCAGAATGCCATGAAAGATCTGCATCCAACTGTCCTTTCTATTATTGTGTATAACCAACCGATAATATGCAGGTAAAAACAGAAAAGACAAGAAACTACAACAAAGAAGACATATCTCACACAACACAAACAAAATCCGCACGACACATCACAGCAAAGATTGTATGCCACGAGACGAAACGAAGAACGCGAGTGCACAAATTAGATTCAGATTCACCCGAAATGATAAAGGAAATGCAGTCACGAAAACTTTGAATCTTTATGTTCTCCTCCCCACATGCTAAAATCCAATATACCTATCGTTTCAATTTGAATTTTGTTCTATGTATAGCCGTTCTCACATTTCAAATTTAAAATTCAACGGTCAGTTCCAATTTGGTTCTATATATAATGTTGAACACGTCAAATTCGAATTAAAAGCTAAACTTATTTTAGGCATTAAATGTATTTAAAATTGTATATGCAAAATATGTAGAAAATAAATTTGAATTTGTATTGTACGTTAAATTAAATTGAATTTGCATGTTCTAATTTTACATTAAATTTAATTAAATTATTTCACAGAATAGGCAGCAAATAAATTCGAATTTGTTTTATATATTAAATTTAATTAAATTCTAATATAGAAAATTTGTTTTATATATTAAATTTAATTAAATTCTAATATTTTCTATATTAGAAATGTTAAATTTAGTTATGCCATCTAGAATATCAAAATATAAATTAGCCCAATAATATTTATAAATATATGTAATTAATATACGTTAATAAATTTCAATAATATGCATTTAAAATTGTTTAACAATAGTTGGATTTAGCACTCTTTAATAATGTTGAAATCTCATGAGAGGTAATCATGTCTCTAAACTAATAGAGAGATGCACTATACACGATAGACTCTCTTGATTTAATAGGTGAGTAATTAAGATTTAAAAATAAAATACAAATGTGCATACCATTTCATACTTGGATTTGTGATGGATTGAATTTACATATTGTTTGTTTTCTTTTACATTGTTAAAAGTACTATTTTATTGGCTGGGTTATTAGATTAACAACCTAAGATCTTTATTTTTAATATTTTAGATTATGGAATATTTAAGATCTTTATTTTTAATGTTCTAGATTATGGAATATCAGGAAATATTCATGGAAAGTCTTATTTTGTAATTTTATTAATTTTTGGGTCGAGAAATTCAAAATATGTTTGATGTAATATTGTTTTACTTACATAAAAAAAAGTGATAACGAATGAGAATTTATGATAAAATAATAATTTTATAAAAAATATGTTCAGTCTGTGGTTCTTTTATCTTTGACTCATGAGAATGTTATTGCTGAAGAAAATTTGGATGATAGTAATGTTTCTGCAGGACCAGAAATTGCTCTTGAAAAGCTTGTTCTTGAGCTTGTTTTTCAAGATGAGCAACCATCACAACCACTTCACCAACTTTTATGAAGATCTACATGTGCTATTTCATTGTGTTATTGTATCGTGGAGTTTATTTGGGCTTTGTACAGTGGTATCAAAGCCCTAGTTGATTTGTTTCTAAACTCCGTGTATTTGAAGTCTATGGTGTAAAAGAGACGTGGAGCATGAAGATTGTGAAGATAAAGTGCAGCAGAGAGTTAATCCAGTGGAGCAATGCAGTGGGATGTCCAAATTATTGACTCTCCGTAAGTTTCATATCTTTTAGTCATAATGAAAGCCTATTGGAGAAATTGAGTGTCGTATTTTTTTAGTAATTACATTTACTGCAGTAAACATGAGTTTAATCACAATATTTGCATTTACCACAGTAACCATAAGTTTAATGACAATAAAATTTATGAAGGATAATAAGATACATTTACTGCAAACGAGAGATGTCTAAAGGATGCAAAGTTTAAATGATACAAGTTTTTTCCACAAAGATTTCTGAAGAATACAAATTATTTTTTCTTCAGAAGAATACAATTGTTTTTACTCAAAAGGATACAAAGATTGAATGGTACAAGTTTTTTACAGAAATATTTCTGAAGAGTACAAAATTGAAACTTACCACTAAACCACAACCAAATTTGTTAAAACAATAGGAGAAGAAAATTTATATATTTTTAGAAGTATTGCATATATTTTGAATTTGAAAGGACTTGAAGAATATTTGGCTACATAAAAATTATGACTTCAATAGTTTCCATAGTTGGAGTTGTTCTTAATGGAAAGAAAAACTATCAAGAGTGGTTTAGAAAAAGCTTAAAAGTGCCCTTGTTTTTAACGATTTGTTGGAAGTTTGTCAAGGCAAGCAGGATAGTGAGGGAAAAGAAATTGCACCAGAGCCGCTTGATAATGAGAAGCAACATGCAATTTGGGAGACAAAAGACAACAAGGCATATGCATTAATAACTGCATCAGTGATAGAAGAGGTAAGAAGATATATCGTTTCTTGTGGTACTACATTCGAAGCCTTAAAGAGGTTGAAAGAATTGTATGATTCACACTCAGAACTCGAATTATTCAATTATTGTTAAATTTGTTTAGTTTGAAGATGAAGGATAATGATCCTTTGAATAATGCCTTTGAAATAAAATCCATTTTTCTTGATATAGAAGACATTGGAATTAAATTAGATTCACAACTTACAACTTTTATAAAACTCCTTCACCCTATCTATTCAAATTACTTGGAATCTCTCCAAGCTAGTGGGCAGCTAAAAGACATTACATTTGATAAACTAGTAAGAAAAATAGTTGAGAAAGAGAAAGCCTTTGGGAAGAAAGAGGCTTCACCTAACTCTAATGTAGAAACTTTGTGCCTTGAACAAAAGGATTAGAAGTCTCATGCTGAAACTTTTAGAGGTGATAAAAGTAGTAGAGGTCATGGTAAGAGAAGTTATAGAGGCAGGGGGGCAAAAATAATCAGGGATACAGACAAAAAAATGATAGACAACAAAGGAATTTTAATGATAGACCAGCTATCAAATGTTTTAGATGTGTAAAAATTGGTCATACTGCTACTAAATGTAAAATCCCTTGGGAGAAAGTCAGTGAAAGAAGAGAACAGTTGAAAGATCAACCACCACCAAATAAGGGAAAATCATCTGAGTTTGCACATTACATTGTTGCTCACTGTAATTTTAATATGAACAATGTTTTCAACACTACATTTTCTTCATGGCGAGATACTTGAATTTTGGATTCAGGAGCCACTTGTCACATGACATTTAGGCAAGGTTTTTTTGAAACTTTCAATGACGATATTGATGGTGTTATTTAATTTGCTGACAAGTCTCAAATTAAACCATCTAGAATTGGGTCTATTCGTTTGAAGATACCGAATTTTGCAAATTATGTTCTACAGGATGTACTTTATATTCCACAGTTTCAACAAAATTTGATGTCTCTTATCCATATTCGACAACAAGGGAATTCTATTCATATATTTGATGGCATCATCGAGATAAGGAGAGCATCTAATCATGCAGTTGTTATGACTGGTGTGGAAAAAGGTATGCTTTTAAAATTAAATGGTATTTCATCTACAAATTCTCATGAAAATTATGTTCTTTTGGCACAACAAAGTCATATCATGTCTCCTAGCTTGTTGTGGCATGCTCGATTTGGTCACATCAATTATGGCAGCATCAAAATTATGAAAATTCAAGGTATTAAAGTTCTTTTGATAGTTCCAAGAAATATTACACCTTGTGATGCTTGTATTATAGGAAAGCATTGTAAACAGCCTTTTCATAGTTCTTCTTTCAGGTCTTCAAGAAAATTAGGTCTCATACATTCAGATTTATGTGGACCTATGTTTGTTGCAACTGCAAATGGAAATAAAAAAGTTCTGACATTTATTGATGATTACTCGAGAATGTGTTGGGTGTATTTGTTAAAGAATAAGTCACAAGTGTTTGATGTGTTTAAAAATTTTCATTTGATGATTAAAAACGAAACTCAACATAATATAGGCATTCTCAAAACCGATAATGGTGGCGAGTACAATTCTCATGTTTTTGAATAATATTTGAAGGACAATGGAATCAAACATCAAACTACCATACCTTATACTCCACAACAGAATGGCATCGCAAAATGTATGAATAGTACTTTGCTTAATATGGTTAGATATATGATGTTCTTTAAGAATGTTAAGTTGATGTTTTGGGGAGAAGCAGTGCTTTGTGCAACTTATATTCACAATCGTTGTCCTTCTTCTGAAATCAATAATAAATATCCTTATGAAATGTGGTATAATCGTCTTCCCATTGTTCAACATTTTAGAATCTTTGGTTCTCTATGCTATGCATTAATTCCTAAACATCAACACAACAAGTTGGGTTCTAGGAGTCGTAAATGTATTTTGTTGGGATATTCTGCTACTTCCAAAGCTTATAGATTGTATGATTATAAAACAAGAAGTTTATTCTTTCCATAGATGTTATTTTCCTTGGATCAGATAAAAGTAATTCCACTATTGATAAGAAACTCACTCATTTGGGGAAATTTGCGTCTAAAAAGTCCTATTTTGAATGTGATAATGTTGTTCCACACACTGAAGGGGGTATTCCCATTCTGGATCAGTCTGTGGTTATTCCATCTTTGACTCATGAGAATGTTATTGCTGAAGAAAAATTGGATGATAGTAATGATTCTGTAGGACTAGAAATTGCTCTTAAAGAGCATGTTTTTCAATATGAGCAACCATCACAACCACTTCAGCAACCTTTACTAATATCTACATGTGCTCTTTCATAGTGTTATTTTATTGTGGATTTTATTTGGGTTTGTACAAGATGTTAATATGAGAGGTGAACCCTTAAATGTTAAGGAAAAATTATTAATGATAATTATGCTTAAAAATGGATGAAAAACTAATAAGGAAGAATAAAAGACATTCCTTCTACATTTTTTTATCATTTCAGGATAGGGAGGAAAGAGAAAAAGGGATAATTTAATGAGTAACTCAGACAACTATTTCTTAGAGTCCATTGGGGGGAGAAAGACCCTGTGGTGGTATCTCAACAGGATATTATGGGAGATAAATACATACAGGGCCTTGGTAGACCTTAACAGTGGGAGAGAAAGATTGGTAAACCTAGAAAAGTGTTAGCAGGATGTTGCGAAATGGTTTTGGAGATAAAGAACTACAATCTTCTTTCTTGTCAATTTTACGTAATAGTTAGAGGGAGAGAGAGCTCAGGGGAAATTGACTGAACACGATAGTTATAGAACGTGAAATCTTATAACGTATTTATGAAATATGTATGTGATCTCTGATACAACTAGTTTAAGTTATGTGGTTGATGATAATATGCAAAATGAAAAGATTAACAAACATCCTATAATAGAGTTTAATAAAAAATTATTTATTGAATAATTCCTTTATGTAGACAAACTGGTACATGGTTCAAGTACAAGAATTATGTCTACATGTGAAGCTAAACATATATTCAAGGAATACAATTTTAGTTTATATGTTTTAGATTAATAGTGTTTTGGTTGTTGAAAGTATGAATAATTATATCCAAACCATTAATTATTAGTAGGGGTGAGTTTTGCGATTTAAGTCTAGGTTAGACTCATGAATCCGAAATATAACTACTTCAACATCAAGGTTTAACATGAGTAGGCTAGGACACAAAGAATTGGTTTATATTTTCTTATTATAGGTAACCAAAGAGTCTCTAGACTATATATATATATGTGTGTGTGTGTGTGTGTGTGTGTGTGTGTGTGTGTGTGTGTGTGTGTGGATTTATATAAATTTGAGTGTCACAGTGGTGAAAATATTGTGTTTGTATGTGAAACATGAACAGAAATAGACAAAACTGCATAATAATCTTTAAAAAGAAGTGAGAGAAAATGGATGTATCTAAAAAGAATATACAAATCTAGGGCCTTACTCTAAAAGATTAAGTTGAATTAGGTGAGGACCTTTAAGAACTAAGAGAATGTAAAAAAAAGGGTCAAAATTGATAAATTAGAAAAACATTTTTACTTTAAATGATAAAAGTGGTAATACTAAAAAAATATGAATTCAATATAATTTGGATTTTCTCTCAGAATTATTGTGTTTTTAGATGTTGCAAAGGTACTATGTTAAGCTGGATATAAAGTGAGATTGATATTATTTTGATAAAGATAAAATGTGAACAGAATTGAAAAGAAAGAAATGTAGCTCTCAGGTGTGGCCTGCACCTGGGGACTACACTCACAAAACCTGAGAGATCACTCTCATCCACTCTATATTGCAATCAATCAAAGATTACTTCATTAAATACAATACTAGGAAATAGGAAGTTGCACCCAAACCCCATAACTATAGGAACTAATCCTAAACTAGGGAGAAAGTTACAACAATGTAACTATTTTCTCCATTAATATCAAAATAATATTAATCATTCTCAACTCCCCCCCTTAATGGAGAAAGGGTTCTCCTGGACTCCTAGCATCTTTCTAAACAATTCAAATTTCACTCGTGCAAGAGGCTTTGTAAAAATATCTGCCACATTGTCACAAGTTTTACAATATTCAACAACAATTTCTTTTGAGTGTATTTTCTCTCTAACAAAATGGAACTGTGTGTCTATATGTTTGGTGTTTTTGTGAAACACTGGATTGTATGCTAATTTGATGGTGCTCTGGTTGTCGCTTTTGATAGAAGTGGGTTGCTTCTGTTCTTTTCCTGCATCTTTGAGAAGTCTCCTCAACTAGATCGCTTTACATGTTGCTGCACACAATGCTTGATACTCAGCTTCACATGACGACAAAGCTACAGTACTCTGTTTCTTGCTGCTCCATGCTATGACCCCAGAACCTATGTTGAATGCATAACCTGTGATGGACCTCCGATCATCCAGGTTACCTGCCCAGTCTGAGTTTGAAAAACCTCAACACGCTTTTTGTTGTTGTCCAGTGACTTTCACGCGGTTTCGACATGAATTGGCTCAACACACTAACTGAGTATGCCAAGTCAGGTCTGATTGTTGTAAGATATATCAGGCTGCCAACCAACTGTCTGTACATTGTGGCATCTACCTCCTTAGTGCCATCGTCACTGCTCAATTTCAGATTTTGCTGCAAAGGTGTCGCTGCTGATCTACATCGATCCATCCCAAACTTTTCCAACAGATTTCTAGCATACTTCCCTTGGGTAAGAAAAGTTTGCCCAGTATCTCTGAATACTTCTAATCCCAGATAATAGTGAAGGCTTCCGAGATCCTTCATTTCAAAAACTTGTGCCATAAGCCTTTTGATTCCTTTGATTAAATCATCTGCATTTCCTGTTATAATCATGTCATCCACATACAAAGAAATAAAAATAATCTGCCCCTAATTATTGTACTTGGTATACAAATTTGGGTCATTTAAGCTTCTATGGAAACCATACTCTATAAAGAAAGAATCAACCTTTTCGTACCAAGACCTGGGTGCTTGCTTTAAACCATATAAAGCCTTTTTCAATCTGCAAACAAGATGTTCCTGCCCCTGCTTTACATATCCTTCTGGTTGTACTAAGTAAATTTCTTCTTTTAAATCACCATTTAAAAATGCAGATTTAACATCAAGCTGGTGTAATTCCCAATTACATTTAGTAGCTAAAGCAATAAGCATTCTAATTGTATTTAGCTTTGCTACAGGTGCAAAAGTATCATCAAAATCTATACCTTCCTACTGTGAATATCCTTTTGCAACCAGCCTAGCTTTTAACTTATCTATACTTATGTCTGCATTCATTTTTGGTTTAAACAACCACTTGCATCCTATGGGTGTTTTATTCTTAGGCAGCTCAACTAAATCCCAAGTATAATTTCTAAGAATTGATTCCATCTCTTCATTCATTGCAGCTCTCCATTCCTCAAATTGACTAGCTTCTTTGTAATTAGAGGGTTCTACAATGTTCAAAACTTTTGACATCAAAGCATAGTTTCTCAACTTCAATGGTAATTGAGTCTTCCTACCTGACCTTCTTGGTAGGGGACTTACCTCAAATTTGTTTTCTTCTGCAATAACTGGGCCTGCTCTTTCACCTTCTTGTTGTTCTTTTTCATTCTCTTCTTTCTGCTCCTGTTCCTGCTCCCTTTCATCCTCGTTGCTTTCCTCCAACAGAAATGGAATGTGCCAATCATCTCCAACATCAGCTTTCCTTTTGCTGTACCTGTTCATGAAAGACTACATCTCTACTTGCAAATGTCTTATGAGACTCAGGATTGAACAGTTTGTATGCTTTAAAATCTGTGCCATAACCAACAAAGATGCATTTGATTGCCTTAGGGTCTAGTTTCTTTCTATCAGCTTGGGGTACATGTGCAAATTCCTTTGACCCAAAGACTCTTAAGTGATTTACTGCTGGTTTAAATCCATACAAGGCTTCAAAAGGAGTTTTGAAGCCAAGAAACCTAGTAGGACTTCTATTTTTCAAATATACAGCAGTATTTATCGCTTCTGCCCAAAAAGTATTAGATAGACCCTTACCTTGCAGCATGCTCCTTGCGCACTCTACCAGGGTTCTGTTTTTACGCTCTGCAACTCCGTTTTGCTGTGGTGTGTGCGGCACTGTATACTGCTAAACAATCCCGTGAGATTTGCAGTATTTCATGAATTCCTTTGATTTGTATTCTCCTCCTTGATCAGATCGGAGAATTTTAATACTTTTTCCAAACTGTCTTTCCACCAGGGTTTTGAAATCTATAAAACATTGGAAAGTCTGACTTTTCTTGTTTAAAAAATAAACCCATGAATACCTAGTGCAGTCATCAGTAAACAACAAAAAATAGTATGCTCCTCCTAGCGACCTTGTCTGCATGGGACCACATACATCAGTGTGCACTAGTTCTAAGATTCTTGTTTGCCTCCTCTTATCATGCATAGGGAACTGTTCTCTGTGCATCTTTCCTAAGGCACAACCTTCACAGTTTAACTGAATGTTACGAAATATGGGGAGACCTTCGACCATACCTTTCTTATGTAACAACATGAGATCCTGCAGATTCAAATGACCAAACCTCTGATGCCAGAGTTGTTCAGCTGTCGACTCTCCTGCAACCATGGCTTGCTTTGATATAATTTTTGCATCCAATCTGTATAGGCTTCCAACTTGCATGCCTGTTGCAACAATTTCATTCCTGCAATCCTTTATCACACAGTGAGTCTTGAAGAATTAGACATTCATATCTTGGTCAGCCATCATGGATACAGATATCAGGTTTTTCTTTATTCCAGGTACATATAAAACATTTGAAAGGTGACTAATTTTTCCATTTGGTAACTTAACTGAAATCACCCCATGACCTTTAATCTCATATCCATTATCATCCCCTAGATATATTTTTGATCCATTTATAATTTCTTCAAGACTGTCGAAAAATTCTTTATTACCTGTCATGTGAGAGGATGCTCTGGAATCGACATACCAGATGTCATCCTCATTTGATGCAGAAAGGGCACAGTCGACTGTGAACAGTCGAAATTCATGACTGAAGTCTTCTTCTTCAACAAAATATCCTCTGTGTTTTAGATTTGCCTGTCTCCTCCTTGCCTCATCAGCCTGCCTCTTATGATAACAATCTCTCTGTATATGACACTTCTTTCCACAATAAAAACATTTCTTTTCAGAATGATTTGCAAGCATACCTTTATGACAGTGATGTTTATGTGTTGTTCCTCCTTTCTGGACTGATTGCTGCTGTGACTGCTTCCCTTTAGATAGTCGTCATTTTGCCACCAGCGCGAGATCGTCACTTTGGGGGTTCAGATTCAGGTTCTGCCGTCGCTCTTCCTCTTGCTGCAAGATCGCAGTGAGATCATCAAAAGTGGGTGTTTTCTCCCTTGCCGAGACTCCAGTGATGAAGGTTTGGAAATCATCACGCATCCCATTCATTGTAATTGCAACAAGATCTTCATCAGCCACCACCACTACAATGGCCACCAATCCGTCTTTAACATCCTTAATTCGCGCGACAAATGCAGTAGCAGACTCCCTTTCGTCCATCCTCATTGAAAATAGCTTGCTTTTCAAAGCCAAAACTCTGTTTGTATTCTGGGTCTCATACAGATTCTTGATTTTCGTCCAAATCTCTGCGGACGTTTTACAGTCTCTGATGTGTGCAATGACATTGTCTTTCACAGACATCTTTAACAGGACCTTGGCCTTGTTTTCTTGTTTTTCCCAGTCTTCCTTCTGCGTGCTCGCAGTCGGCTTCTGCTCATCGCCTGTCACTATAGTCCAAGCGTTTGCACCTTCGAGCAGGGTCTGGATCTTAAACTTCCAATTCGTGAAGTTAGACCCATTGAGTTTACCAGACTCGTTAAGATAAGATTCCATCATATTACTCATTGTGAATCTTCTTAACAACAACAACAACAAAAAAAACAATACCTGTCAGATCGATCTGTCACCTCTGCCACCGATCTACAGTATCTGGCACTCACGCTCCAATGAGCAAATTCGGCGTTTTCAATACAGCCGAAACAATGATCTGATCACAATTGATCCGATCCACCTCTCCCGGATTGATCTGCCGCTTCACCGATTCTGCTTCCCCTGCAGATCGCCAAACGAAGTCGAAGTTTCTCGCAGATCTCCTCTGGCGCTTTCCCGATCTGTCTCTTCCAGACGGATCTACAACTCAGCCGATCTGCACCGCTTGCAAACCGCCACTGCACCGCTGTCAAACCGCCAAACGAGGTTCAATCTATTCGCAGATCCCTTAGCGCTACCCTGAGCGAAAAATCTGCGCTAACTGAAAATCGCTTAGAGTATTTCAATTGACGCGACTTTCCCGGTAAAATTCCGCGCTAATCGGGCTTTTTGGCGCTCTGGCGCAGTTTATTCCCAACAAACTGCGCTATTTCTGGTTCTGGCACAACTGTCAACGCAAAATCCGCGCCAATCCACGCAAAATCCGCGCCAAAATTTTCGAGTCCGAGCCAGGTGTTCTGCAGTCCACTTGCTCAATCGAGCACAGAGCTCTCGTGTACACACAGCCACAAAGGAACTTCAAGCCACACAGGCTATTCCAGCCACACAGGCAAGCTAGCTACTACAGGCACTTTAGCCTCACAGGTGACAAAAGATCAGGCTCACACAATCTGAGCTCTGATACCAAGATAAAATGTGAACAGAATTGAAAAGAAAGAGATGTAGTTCTCAGGTGTGGCCTGCACCTGGGGACTACACTCACAAAACTTGAGAGATCACTCTCGTCCACTCTATATTGCAATCAATCAAATATTACATCATTAAATACAATACTAGGAAATAGGAAGTTGCACCCAAACCCCATAACTATAGGAACTAATCCTAAACTAGGGAGAAAGTTACAACAATGTAACTATTTTCTCCATTAATATCAAAATAATATTAATTATTCTCAACTGATAATTAAAACATTGGGAAATGAAATATTATGGTTCCTAACATGAGAAGAACGATGTTTTCGGCGAAATTATGACATCCAGATCAAAGGAGAGTCAAGAGAAAATTCCCCAAAAGAAGCGAAACTATGATTTTTAGTAATATTTAAATTTAAATTTGCAGGGTCACACAAGTTTAATTGAACAGAATTCAACTTTATATAAACTCAACTCAAATGAGTGCCCGTTTTAATAATATAAATTTAGTGTGTCCCATAAATTTACATTTAAATTTGAAATTGCACATAGGAAGCAACTTAGATTTAACTATTTTTTTTTTATAGATGGAATTATTTTCACGGAAGTGCAACACATGAAATTCCTAAAGAAAATTAAAGTTTAGCTATGTGAATCTTGGGATTTGCGTTGGCTATTGGAATCTTTGGTTTGTACAGTTGGAGATTGGAGTCTTCCTCTACTCCCACACCGTCTTTTATGCGTTGGGGTGTGGGTTTTATTTGTGTGTCATGTGTGATATGTCTTCTATGCTTCTCGATTGTATGATCAGTCGGTTATGCAAGATAACAGAAAGGGCATTCATCAGGGTAGCTATTGGCATCAGAGGAGATCTTTTAATTTCTTCTATGTTAACAGCTTTCCATAATAAACATTTTGGATCAAGGATACCTGAAAACACTCCACAAAAGAGACGAGCGAACACGAGAAGGTTTGGAGTTTTTTGTTTTTTTTTGGATGTTTGCAATCATTGTAGAGCTAACATTTTTTTTGTTTAAGTTTTCAATATCGTTACAGTTTGATCATATCCTTTCTTTAATTTCTCGAATTGTTCCCCCTTCTCACTCTTTCTTTGCGTTGTTCTACTATGTCCTACAAGATACGTTGCATCTTATCAATATGTTTCCTCTTCCTTTTTGACCCCATTAATCTTTCCATCAGCGGTCTCTTTTCTTTCCGGGTCGTACGATCTCGTATGCCCCTTTACATCCTAGGCAATCAATAAAATTTTAAGTTCTATCTACGCCCTGTTTCTGTGTACATGTCTCATTGGTTATGCTTAACGCTGATAATGGACATGGTGGACAAAGGGAGGAATCGTTTAACAGTAAATAAAAGCGGAGATCTGACATTCAGCGTGATCCTCATCCGCCTCCAGAATGGGAAAGATTTAAAAATAGAAAACCAAGCTGTTATGATATTAAAAGTTTAAACACATTGTTATTTATTGGTAGCAAAATAAAATTTCAAAAATACTTGGAATATCAAAATAAAATTCCAAAGTATTTGGAATAATGCTTACATTAGAATGTGAGCATATTTTATTTGTTAGCAGTTAAGATTGTTGATATAATTTTTCAAGAGTATTTTCTTGTTTTAGAAATTTTTAAATCTTATTATTACTATTTATTTGGCTTGTAAATTAGTTTTGTGGTGTAGAATACAAATTTATTTGTGAGTGGATTTGCGTAATGCTTGTTTCTCCATTTTTCTTATTGGTATAGGAGCTTGTATGGGATTGACTCCCTTATGGGAGGGCCCATCGAGATAGGACTCGAACTATGTAAATAAATAGGATAGTGTGAGTTTTATTTATAGTGTTATTGCATGTTGGGTTTGTTGTGTGAGAATTTCATCTTTTCTAGTGAAACACTTCTGTTTCTCACAGGAAAAAGGCCCTAATCGAGTCATATTTCCTGCACTTGGGACTCTGTCATGTTCAAGGACTTGATGGAGCGATCTGTGCATCAAAATATTATTACCTAGGTGGATTTGATGCAACCAAAAATGTTGATGCTGGGCGACAATTTGGAATACCTTTTCGAGGGACGCACTCTCACGCCGTTCTCATCTCATTCATGGTACTTGATGATATCACAAATTGGACACTTGCTTGAAATGGTGGTACATGTGAGCGTGAATATTTTGTGAGTTTAACATGACACATTACAAGTGGAAGATACTCTAAGATGAATGTTCTATGGAACCAACCAAAGTGAGATGGTGACCTTCATATCATATGCTTTGGCTTTTCCAACAAAATTTCAGGCTGTCGTGGACACTTACGATGTTATGATAAGTGGGCTTTCCAATTTCTGTGCAGCTACTTTCGCACTTAATCAATTAGGTTATAAAGCTCATGGCATGAGACTGGATTCTGGTGATATTTTGCTACAGAGGCACAAAAATCCTTTTGTGCAATCAGAAAGGAATTTGGAGTTCCTAAGTTTGGAGATATGATGATTACTGTTAGCAATGACATCAATGAAGATACACTTTGATGCATTCAACAAATAGGGGCATGAGATGCTTGAGTGACATGGCCAATCTCTTTTGAAGTGGCTTCCAACCTAGATGGTTGAGTGAAGGCTATAATGGATTTCATTGTATATAATGAAGTAGAAATTTCTTTCTGTTTTGGGGATATGGGCATGTAAGAGATTCTACATGAGGTGTTTGAGCGACATGACCAATATCTGTTGAAATGGCTTCCAACTTTGATGCTTGAGAGGAGGATATAATGGATTTCACTGTAGATAATGAAGAGGCAATTGTTTTCAATTTTTTCCATATGGGCATCTAAGAGCTTCTCAAACTCCCCATGCCATTTATTTAGTTGGTCTCACCCATGGCTCCTTGACAAAAATACATCGGTTGATGGCTCCAAGGATGTTTGATAACCCTAAACTTTTGCTAGTGCGATTTGTAGTTCCAGAAGGCATCCATGGCAGCATTGACTAGATTCGTCCATTGGTGGTTTGCATCTAATTTATATTTGAATGATTTGAAAAATGGTAGTTATGAATAGGTGTGGAATAATTAAAATATTTAATTATTTATATTTTGGTTTGTAAATTAAAAAGTGCATCACCAATTATTGAGTAGTTTTGTATAATTAAATTAGTGGTTATCGACGTTCTTGTGCCGAGAGAACATATCACTAATTTTATTGTGTGAAACTATTATTTATTGATGGATCTTGTTGTGCTTCAGGATTCAAGAGCATCAGTTACATGTTTTTTATGAAATCCATGTGTGTAGAAAATTCAATTGCGTAATTGACTGTTGAATATGCCCAGTAGTCAGACAATTCACCTATACAACTATCGAAACTGTAGTTTGTTGCAGTTTGATAGATGGGAGTTTGTCCATAGGGTGGTCTAGTATCGACATTTTTCTTTGGAAGATTGAGAAGTGTCAATTATACAAAGTTCATAAAATATGGTAAGGGGATTATGTCTTAAATTAGTTGAATGGGAAGCTTGAATATTGTGATGGTGAAAGGAGCATTGTCTGGAGATTTCAGAGTAGGGATAAGTGTCGAGGAAGACCAACGGACAAATGTGACATGTGAATTGTAAAATGTCATTTTTGTATTAATTTTTGTAATGATGTAAATGTAATCATTAAAAGGGGCACGTGGAATAACGCTTACATCACAGTATAGGCAGATTTTGTTTGTTAGTGGTTAGAATATGTTGAGAGATTTTCTCAACAATATTCTAATGTCTGAGAAACTATTGGATCTCATTACCACTATTTATGTGACTTGTAATTTGGTTTTGCAGTATAAAATACAAATTAATTTGTAAATGAATTTGTGAAACTTTTTCTCCATTTTTTTTTTTTTTTAAATTTCACTAATTTTCTTTGTCTTGCCATGTCTCAGTGTCGATACATAGTTTTAGCCCAAAAAAAAAAAGAAAGAAAGAAAAAAATAGTAATGGTTTATTATACAAAACAATGAAGAATGAAGGAAAGGACATGGTGATGAACGTCAAGCCTCATCCTCTGTTTGTCCTATGGGCTGTGGAGTTTTGTTTGTGTTATATGTTGTTTTTTATATATATATATATATAATTTGTGTGTTCTAGGATTCTACGTATGTATGAAATCACCATTAAGATATACATTGGCCTCTCTCATCGGTGAGCCACACATCTTCCTCCCTCCTCCCTTCTCTCATCCGTGATCCACGATCCTCTTTCCTCCCCCCCTTTTCTGCTTACTTTTTTCCATTATAAACAATCATACATTTTAGGCATAGGATAGCTGAAAAGAGACACCTGAAAATGTGAAATTTAATTTTAAATCATTAGGTAAATTAGTATAATGTTTAAGATTTCAGTGTGGTAAGAATTTGATTCTATTATATCTGTAATGTTCCCTCCCATTACACTTTTCCCTCCGCTGTTTCTGTTTCATGTTATCATTATTTTATTTCATTTATCTTTTCCTAACCTTTCCCTTGCCCTTTTCCACTCTAGTCCTCCTCCGTCCTGTACGCCTTTACTGCGTGGCCAATCATGAAAATTCTTAATTCTAAGTGTCTCACATTGGTTATGCTTGAGGCTGATAATGGTAAGGGGTTGACAAACGGAGGCACGTTTTAAGCATGAATGAATAAAGGCATTTAGTATGATCTCTATCGGATTCCGAGATGGATGATTTAGTTTTTTCATTCCTTCCGTTTTCAATAAATTTGCTATAAATAATCATTTAAATAAAAAGACGGATGATTTAGTTTTTTCATTCATTTCGTTTTCAATAAATTTCCAATAAATAATTTTTAAATCTTATGAAGGTGAACAACATTGGATTTCTATGCACTCACTGCCTCATAAATATTTCGAACAGTGATCCTGATAAATATGAAATTAAAAATCTATTTACTTGTATAACATTTTTGATTATTAAATTTTGTTTTTAAAAATTTATTTATTGTTTCATTTAATCATTTTTCTATGATTTAAATTGTTTTAATTTATAATTATTTTGAAGTATTCATTAAGATTTTGAAGATATTCTACTATGAGGAGTTTAGTCCATAGATTCCGGGCTTAAACATGGTAAGTGAGCGAATAAAAAATAATATATCTTATTACTGAAATTTTGAAAATAAAATTATAGTTATTATATATATATATATATATACCTTGAAATGGATGTTTTCAAAATTTTAGTAATTATAATTGTATACATTTATACAACCTGGATTCTATTAAATTTGCCACTTGTTGACTTAGTCAACTTAATATAGACTTTCTATTAAGCATTAAATTTAATTGAATTTAAACAATCTATAACATCGAAATTTAAAGTTATCTAACGGGTTAAATTTAAATATCACTTAAGCATTAACTTTGCTTTCGACGAACGGGCAACGTTAAATTTAACTTCCTTTCATGTTTAGCCTTTCGACGAATTTGAGATTGCTTCTCGAATTTTTTTGAAAATAATATAAACTCCCCACGTGTGGCTGGTTTTCTTACGAATAAAAGCGGCATCATATTATTGTATTTTTATATGTATTTGAAATTATGGTTTTCGCATTATGTGTATTGTTTCTTTTAGCTTACTTCATTTAGAAGTAAGTACGAATATATTTTTTTTAATAGAATATTTTTTATTAAAATTGAAATAATTATTTAAAAATATAGTTTGAATTATTGTAATTTTAATATTAAATTTTTTATATAACGATTTATTATTTTTAATTTCTAAATTATAAATATTTTATTCTAACTGGAATACTGTTATTTATATATTTATGACGATTATGATGATGATGATTAACATCCGCTGAGACCAAATAATGGTCTATCGGACCTAAAGAAACAAATTATCTATTTTGATTTAAGATTTTATTCCTATGCTCAAAAATCTTGGAGAGAAGCCTTCCGAGCTCACTATAATTTTGACATTGTAAAAGGCTAGGAAGGTCAGTATTGTAACAAAGATTGTGAAACTGAGATCTAATGTGGTTATACGCAGGGCATTCTAAGAGGAAGTGATTTTCATCCTTGATGTTCCTATTCTCACATATATGGCAAATCCTTTCTGTCCATGGCGTTTTAGGAACTGCCCAACGACCTGTTTCACTATGGAGCTCATGAGAATTCGTTCTAATCTTTGCTATATTAATTTTCTTCTTTGAGCTAGTTAAAATAGAGAGATACTTTTGATCTTCTAGGGTGGGGTTGATGACTTTCTTATAATAACTTAATTTTCTTTTAGCCGCTAAGTCTTTCTCACACCACATTTTTTCTTTGAACTTAGAAGTAACAATATCTTTAATGTTATTTATGTTTTGCAATGCATCATTTTCGTTGATCTCCCAATAGTTTAACCAGGCCCTTGTGTCTTTATGCCACCCTCGATTGAGCCTTAGGTGGTTTTGGCTAGAATTTAAAGCTAGCTTAGGAAGTCTATGATCGTCTATGTTACTGATTTTGTGCTTGTACAACAGAAACCTAAGCATAGCTACGCTCTCAATAGGGGAAAGACCTGCTTCTATAAGGATAATAGGATAGGGTGTATTACTTTTAATTTTCAGGTTATAAGTTGTAAAACGCTTCTGGATTTGCTCAATCTTTCTCCATGATTCTCTGGAGATGTTGCAACCCCAAACCTCACAGCCATATAAGATAACAGGAGTGACTAAAGTTTCAAAGAGGAACTTCTTTTTATCCCACATTACAAGGTTTTCTATTTTACAATTATTTTCAAGACCAAAGTAAGCTTTCCACCCCCCATTAATCCTTTTCTCAATGCTATGGTTCCAGTTGAGCTTGTGATGAATATCAATTCCTAGGTACTTGTAAGAATACACTTCCTCCAAGTTATTATTGTCATACATAAAATTAGCATAAGTGTCCTTCTTGGATTTGATAATCATAACTTTTGTTTTGTCAGTGTTAACAGTCATACCCATGGTAGAGCAGAAATCCTTAAGAAGCCTGAGTTGCTTATCAAGATCAGATGGGCACCTTGCCAAAAGAACAATATCGTCAGCATAAAGAAGAAGGATGACGACTATCCCAGCTAAGATCGTGCCATCACATCCTGCTTCCTCTAAATAGCCTTCGAACTTATCGATGTAAATGCCAAATAGGGTAGGGGAGAGGGGGCAACCTTGTTTAACTCCGATGTTACACTTAATATCTTTCGACCACCCTTCATTGCTCTTTAGCTTGGCAATTACATTCTCGCATAACCTTATAGCGGCAGCTCTCAACTCGAGAGGAACCTTTAGCTCTTCTAATCTATTCGAAAGGTTGTATCTAGGAACCGTATCGAAAGCCTTTCTAAAGTCCACAAAGCAACAAAATAAATTGGATTTCTCATTACGACATTCCTCCGCAATGATCCTAAGCGTAACAAGGTGGTCTATTGTTGAGTGATGCCTTCTGAAACCTGCTTGGCCTTTAGCCCACTTACCTTCACTTTCAAGCCATATGCTTAACTTCTTTTCCAAAATAATACCATATAACTTGGCTAAGAGAGGGCTGATCATAATTGTTCTATAATTAGAGGGGTTATTTGTATCCCCACTTTTAAAAATAGGGATAATGAGGCTCTCAATCCAAGGTTTAGGGAACCCTTGCTTGACTGCTTGATTGAAAAGCTTGTGGATGTGGGGGATGAGGACAGGACCTCTAATTTTTAAGATTTTCGCTTGGTAACCTTCAATGTCCTTAGCTTTCCCATTAGCAAGGCGATTAACCCCAAACTTATTGTCTTCTAAAGAGAAAACTTCTTTCGTTGTGAGAAGGGTTTCCAAATTATCCATGGCATTTGGAGACTCATAAAACTTTTTAAGATAGGAATTCCAATCGTGAAGAGCAATTTTATTATTATCCTTAGTCTTCCTAGTTAGAATATGCCTCCAAAATTTCTTAGAAGCTACCTTAGAGAGGTGTAAGAAATTCTCCTGTCTTTGACGGATGTACTGCCTCTTTTTCCTTTTAATTAGGGCTTTGTATATTTTTATCTTGTCCATTTTAAGAGATTCATCAACAGCTTCCTTAATTGCTCTCCTTGCACTTTTACAATCTTTTTCATACCATGGATTGGTTTTGCTATTTCTTTTATTATTTGAAACTTCAATTGAGAACTTGTTAATAGAATATGAGAGGGTTGTAGTAAAATTATGATAGAGGTCTTCTATGTTGTCTATATTAGAAAAAGGAAGCAAATTAGGTTTTAATTCATTTAGAAAGAGATCATTTTTATTTCTATCAAATATTAAGTTCTTTTGGCTATAAGTATTATTTTCTATGGGAACTCTATGCATGACAAAATTGAGAGTTATAAGTAAAGGCCTATGATCAGAGTCAGGTTCGTGGTCGTTTAAGATGTCAAAATTTATTATTTCGTTGTATAATGGGAGATCGGAAATAACGTAGTCTACCACGCTGCTACCAAGTCCATGGATGCAGGTCATCTTGCTAGAATTGGGCCACTTCTTTAGACCGTTGCAAATTATGAGATCCTGAGCACTACAGAGCTTGACTAGCTCCGACCCAAACAAATTTTCCCCGAGATCTTCAGAGTTCCTTTTGTACCTGCTAGCCAGAGTAGCGTCTTCATCTAACCAAAGAGGATTAGGGTTGGAATGATTGCTTAGAATAATTATTAACGTCATTCCTTAGGCTAGAAATATCATTCTCTAAATCATTGTAAGGGTTAGTTTTATCTAGATTCTTCTTCTTATAGAAGTTAGAATTAATGGGGGAAAATAACATATTGCTATGTAGGACTTTTTATTATTAATGTCTTTGATCTCTATCCAACTATATTGATTGTGAGGGTCGTTTTTATAAATCCTAACATGGGGGGAGATGTTCTTCTTAATGTAACAAGCTATTCCCCCAATGCCTCTACAGGAGGATCGCTTGTTCCAGGTAGACCATAGGGTAAAGCCATCTATGTTAGGGACCTTAGATTCTTCGTGCTCCCAAGTTTCAACAAGCAATATAATATATATATATATATATATATTATAAGATTGATTAAATTTATAATTGCAATATATTTATTAATTATTATTTATATAAAATAAATCGATTTAACATATAAAAAAATTAAAAACATATTTTAATAAATATAAAACTATATATATATATATATATATATAAATCCGCGCCCATTAAAAAAACAAAAAAAAACATATTAATGGAAACGGAAACACATCGGAGCAACTGGGCAGCTGATACTTAAATTTGTATTAGGCAAACTTACACTTAAATTTAAGTTTCAGCTTTTAAGAAAGATCAAAATTAAATTTGAAGGAACTTGAAGACTCCTTTGAGATCTTCAAAGGAGAGTCAATAACAAAGTCCCGAACACGAGAACAAGCGAAACTATATTTAAATTTAAATTTGCGGGGTCAGACAAGTTAATCGAATAGAATTCAAATATGAAAAAACCGAATTCAAATGAGCGCCTGCTTTAATAATGTAAATTTAGTGTGTATCATAAATTTACGTTTAAATGTAAATTGAACGCTTGTTTTAATAATGTAAATTTAGTATGTACCATAAATTTACCTTTAAATGTAAATTGAACGACTGTTTTAATAATCTAAGAATAGCGTGTACCATAAATTTACATTTAAATTGAAATTGCATAGAGGAATCAAATTTAAATTTAACAGTTTTTTTAATACATGCAATTATTTTCACCAAACTGCAGTACATGAAGTTCGTTAAACGAAATTAAATTCGAGCTATACGAATCTTGGGTTTTGCAGTCGGAGATTGGAATCTATGAATTTAACAGTTGAATTTTGCACAATGGAGTGCTTTAAAACTATTCTGACTTAATTTTCCTTTGCCTTTTTCATGTGCACTTTCAGAGTGGAAGATGCAATACACCAAACCCTACCACACATTCGAAGAAAGATAAGTCTAAAGAAAAGTCATAGCAAAATATATTAATACTCGATATAAAGCGCGTTCCAAAACAAATATGATTTCCGGAAGCATGTGGGTGCCAGAGGCCACACCTTTTTTATGTAAAATATCTGAAGCGTCGAGAAGGCATGAGCTGGCAAAGGACGATATTGAGGGTTTTTTCTTCTTCTTGTTTATATAGGAACTCCTCAAGATGTTAGGAGGCAGCAAATGTAATGCAAGAATCAATACGATTCTGTGAGGCCCTTAGAGGAGGCCATATAAGTAATTTTGCTATATTTATGTATTTTTGTGTGTTGTGTTATGTTGTCATGTGTATTTATATGCTTGTTTTTATAATCATATGATAAAGGAGAAGGAACAACTGAAAGGGAATGAAAAGAAGCACAAGATGTCTTCTCTACTCAATTCTTGTAGCATCAAAATGAGTCAAGTATTTATCTCTGGTTGGTTGCTTGCTTGAAGGAAGCAATTCATTGGTAGTTTTCCTATTAGTTTTAAATAAAACCATCAAAATATGTGTTAATTATTTATTTAATATTTTGGTATTTTAAAAAATCATTAATTAAATTTTATATTAAAAAATTAATTATTAAATTATATTAAAAATTAATATTAATGGAATAAAATTTATAACTTATTTAACAACCCCTTTTCAAACAAGCATAAAATCGGAATTATAAGACTGTCCATAGCTTCTCCCAGGCAAAATAAATTTTATGTCCTTTGGAACAATCATTTCACTACAACCAATAACTACAATAAGTTTTAACAGAGATAAAAAGACGAAGAATAGTTTATTTTTCATTGTGTTAAGTTATTTTTATCGAGCAGAGTTTATTTTCGTAACATTTTGTTAATTGAGCGACTTAGAGTTTACTTTCGTAACATTTTGTTAATTAAGCGACTTTCCTTTCTCGCTAGCTGTAAGACATTTTTATAAGCAGGGTTTATTTTCGCACCATTTTGTTAATTAAGGTACTTTCCTTTCTCGCGAGCTGTAAGATATTTTTATTGTACCAATTTTTTTTACCAAGGGACTTTCTTTCTACGTTGATTTCAAATATTCTTAATTTTACCTAAGAAAGTATAACTGAGGGAACTTCCTTACAAGGTGGTTCTAATGTGTTCTTTATTTTGCCAAAGAAATGTTTAATGGATGGAATTTATTTTCAAGCTGATTCTAATATTCTTCATTGTACCACAAAACCCACCTCAGACCTCCTCAATGTTACTTCTAGATCCTTCCATGTTTGGCCAAAATTCTTCGAAAAGATCTCCAATACGTATTTACGAAGGATTCCATCCATCAAAGATTTTGTTTTGGACTGTTGAGAAGTATGAAGAGCTTTCATTCAAAATTCCCTTTCACTTCTATTCCTCACCTTTGAATCTTCTTTCTCTTTAGATTTATCATTTTTATTTTTATTGTAGCCAAACCACTTTTCCTCATTTTCCTTCAAATAAGCTCCAATCATACAATTGAAAAAACTATATATATTTAAATACATATAAATTGGTCGGATTTTGCATCCGACCACTTCACGTGGTCGTACGATTACCGTTACAATTGTGAGATAGGGAATTGGCATTGGTCGAGAGTTTCATGTGGGTAACCGTTGTGGGTTCATATGCTGTGTGGGTAACCGTCGTGGGTTCATATGTTGATCGTTCCACATGCGACGTAGGGAATTGGCATTGCTCGGCGCGTTGATGTGGATACAATTATGATCAACTTCATTCGTTTTGAACATGGGCGACTTAAACCACCATACCGTGTGATCTATTGGACTAAATATTTATTATTTCCTAGAAAAAACTAGAAATTAATCATTTAAATAATTAATAGTTTAATTATTTGATTTAAATATTTATGGTGAAAAGTTAAAAAAAAAAACAAAAAACAAAAAAACTACACCTCATCCTAACACATATTATCTGCCTGAATCATAACCAAACAAATATACACAAACAAAACATAAAATTTCCGTTATGAGTGAAGTAGTAAATACTTTTATAGCTCATAGCGGAATGGACAAGGAAAAAGACCATGCATATTAATGAAAGAAAATAACAATAACATGTAGTATTGTATGTTAAATGAAGAAACTGAATGACGAAGACAAGGCGAAGGGCAAGAGAAATATTAAAGAAAGAAGAGAGCCAACGTTATCGTTTTGAAATCGAGACTCCAATTTTGATGAATCTTTTCTTCTCTACCATGCATTTTCGTCAGTGGTCTCTCCCTCACTGATCCGAAAGGTCAATGGAAATCATGATGAAGGCCAAGAGAAAGCTTCTGCCAAAGAATCCCAAGAAAGATCTGCATCCATCCGCCCTTTCTATTATTATGTAATAAAAACAGAAAAGACAACAAAAACTAAAACATGTTGAAATTATAATTTCAACTGCAGTGAACAGAACAGCAGCAGCTACTTTATTCATTTGTCGTGATTCGACGCCCCACATTTTTTCCCGATCTTTTAAATCACTGTCATTACTATCTTTTCACTCTTTAATTATTTTTGAGTTCCCGAAGGATGAAGATCAGATACAGCACTACATTATTACTTCTCAACAACCATATTAATGAGCAGAACAGCTGAAAGAGAAAAGAACCAGCGTCGAGCCGACGTAGCATTTATCAGTCATAGATTTCATCATCATCGACTCAAGAAATACAGAAAAAAATCAAATATGTTAATCATGAGCAGCAGAGACTTCATCAGCAAGTTAAAGCGGTGAAGACCCTTTCCCGCACTATAAAATGCAGACACAGCAGTGTAGAAAAAATATAGATAGATTGAAAGTTTTTTTTTGTATTGCACAGCAGCGCTGAAATTTTCTGAGATAGTTTTTTTGTGGAACTGAAGCGTTCCTTTTGTAATCCCTCTGTCAAGAGGAAGATGCTCTTTAACATAATATTTTGTGAAGATCCCTCTACGTGAGGAAGACTTATTTTATCAGTTAGTTTATCGTTCATAAATAGAAGTTTCTTTTTGCCTGTTGCTGTTACACCATAAGTCGAAAAATACTTGACGTCAAAAATCCCTGTTGCTGTTACACCGTAACTCAAAAAATACTTGACGTCAAAAATTTACGTTGCTGCAACACCACGAACAGCGTTGCTGCAACACAAGTTACAGCAACTGAAAAAAAAACTGTGTTGTTGCAACAACATTTCCAGAGAACGAATTTTTCTGTTTTTCTGAGTTAAAAACAGAGTATTTTTCTGTGTCAAAAACAGAGTATTGTTTTGATGAGTTTTTGATCCTGAGGCAAAGTAGAGTATTATTTTATGCTCTGTTCTTGTGTTTTTGAATTATCAGAAAACAGAGTATTACTCTCTGTTCATATTTTTGTTGTTTCGGAATTTATCAGAAAATTCTCAACAGTGGAAACAGAGGATTTTTCCACTGTATTTTGTTTGGAATAACCAGAAATTCCCGACATGGTATCAGAGCTTGTCCAGGCTCTTTAAAGACATCAAAGAAGCTGAAAGAAGATTTGTTGCTGCAGCAAATTATCCAGCAGAGCGAAAACGCTGTCAAGGTATTTTTCAGATTAGTTTTTTTGTGTAGCTGCTGAAGACAATTAAGTGTTTTTTTTTACAGTCAAGTATTGTAAGAATGGCCAGCATCAGCGTGGGTATGTTTAATACCCAGCTCCCACAGTTCAATGGGAAAAATTATGACTACTGGGCAATAACCATGAGAGCCGTGTTTGCCTCACAAGATTTATGGGAACTTGTTGAATATGGATTTGAAGAACCAGCAAATGAAGAAGATTTTATTGGATTAACTCAGGCAGAGAAAGAGCTGTTGAAGAGCAATAAGAAGAAAGACTCAAAAGCCTTTGTACTTTTATATCAAGCAGTGCATGAGAGTGTGTTTCCGAGGATAGCAGCAGCCAAGACATTCAGAGAATCTTGGCAAACTCTCAAGACAGCCTATCAACGCATGGAGAAAGTGAAGACAACAAAACTACAGTTGCTGAGGAAAGATTTTGAGAACCTGCGTATGAAGGAGTCAGACAATATTGACTCATTCTTCACACAAGAAATTGGTTTAGTCACACATATAAGGTCTCATGGAGAAACTCTTGAAGAAAGGAGGATTGTGGAGAAACTATTGAGGTGCCTACCCTCAAAGTTTGATGTGATTGTCACCACCATAGAAGAGACAAAGGATCTCTCAAATTATTCAGTTGATAAACTTCATGCATCACTGATAACACATGAGCAGAGGTTGAGTAGAAATGAAAACTCATCTCTAGAGCAAGCCTTCAAGATCCAGATGTCATTTGGAAGAGGAAGAGGTCAAGGCAGAGGAAACAAGAGAGGAAGAGGCAGAACCCAATACAGAGGCGGAATAAACAGTACAGCAAACGTTCAAGGAAGAGGCAGCAATACAAATCAGAACCAAGGCCATGGCAACAGTCAACAAAGTGGACAACATCATGCTCAAGGACAAAGGTATGAAAAATCCAATGTCCAATGTTATTATTGTAAAAAATATGGGCACTATGCAAATGAATGTAGGAAGAAGCAGCATGATATGAGTAATAGATCTAGTGCAAATATCACTAGAGAAAATATCAGTCAAGATAATGTGTTGTTAGTTTGTAATATGACTGAAACAAACAGTGAAGATATATGGTTTCTAGATTCTGGTTGCAGCAACCATATGACAGGAAACATAGCCCTGTTTTCTGCTTTAGATCAGAGCGTGCAATCACAAGTCACACTTGGGACTGATAGTAAAATTTTTGTTATGGGAAAAGGAGAAGTTAAAATATTTACAAAGAAAGGTGAAAAGAAAACCATAGCAGATGTCTATTATGTTCCTGGAATGAAGTGTAATCTCTTGAGTATTGGACAGCTTGTTCAGAAGGGTTACAATGTTTTCTTTAAGAATGATGTATGCACCATCATGGACAGATTACCCAGCAAACGTTGTATTGCTGAAGTGAAGATGACAAGGAATAAGATGTTCCCTCTCAGAATAAAAGCAGATTTGAAAAATAAAGAAGTAGTTGCAGCAGTGACACAAGAGGCTCTCCAAAGCGTACCAAAGGATGAAAATTGGTTGTGGCATTTGAGATTTGGACATCTCAACTTTGGAGGTCTTAATTTTTTGAGTAGAAGAGGAATGGTAAGAGGATTACCATTGATAGAAAAGCCAGACAACCTTTGTGAAGGTTGTATATTGGGAAAACAACACAGATAAAGTTTTCCAACTTGGAAAAGCATAAGGGCAAAAGCACCTTTAGAAATTGTCCATTCAGATTTATGTGGACCGATGCAAGCTCCATCACTTGCAGGCAGCCAATATTTTCTAACATTTATTGATGACTTTACCAGAAAGACTTGGGTTTATTTTCTGAAGAATAAGAGTGAAGTGTTTGAAAAATTTCAAAATTTCAAAGCACTTGTAGAAAATCAAAGTGGGCTGCGTATCAAGGTTTTGAGAACTGACAGAGGAGGTGAGTATATCTCCAAAGAATTTTTACGTTTTTGCAGAGAAAATGGAATTCATAAGCAATTTACAGCAAGGTACACCCCGCAGCAAAATGGAGTTGCTGAAAAGAAAAACAGAACAATCATGGATATGGCGAGGAGCATGTTGAAGGCAAAGCATTTGCCAAATGATTATTGGGCTGAAGCTGTACACTGTGCAGTATATATTTTGAATAGATGTCCTACAAAAGCAGTGATGAAAAAGTGTCAGAAGAAGCATGGAGTAGGAGAAAGCAAGGAGTCACCCACATGAAAGTTTTTGGTTGTGTGGCTTATGCACACATTCCAGATCAGCTAAGGAAGAAATTGGACAGCAAAGGGGAGAAATGTATTTTCATTGGATACAGTGAAGAATCCAAAGCTTACAGGTTATATATCCCATCCACCAAGAAGTTTTTTGTGAGCAGAGATGTTCAATTTATTTAAGAAGAAGCTTGGGATGGAAGCATAGAGAAAACAGTTAATGTTAAAAACTGTTTGTCTCATGATGATGATGACGAAGAGTTGGCTGAAACACATCCCCAAACAGCAGCGCCAACAACAGAACAACAAAAGACACCCTTGAGGAGAAATGAGAGTGCTTCTCCAAGCACACCACAAGGAGGAAATTCAAGTGCATCTACAAGCACTTGCACACCGAATGAAAGAGGTAAGAAATTCAGAAATTTAAGTGATATTTATGATGAAGGAATGAATTCCGTGTTTGCTTTGTATTGTCATGTTGATGACCCTGTTCATTTCGAAGATGCAATTAAAGATAAGAAATGTATAGAAGCTATGGATGAGGAGATGAATGCCATAGAAAGAAATAAGACATGGAACTCCATTTTCCCTTGCCGAAGATACCACGTTGCAATGAATTACACAGGAGAGCTTTACGAAAAGATCTCATGTGAAGCAGTCCCCATCCGCCAGATCGCTTTAGTCTAGAAATTGTGTCCATCTTGACTAAATGCATCTTGGAAAATTGAGATCTGCCGCCCCATAGGAAATTAGCAGATAGTAAAACCATGGTGTTGATAATAGAAGTGGGGAGGAAGTAAAGGTGTGCCCAAAACACCGCAAGCTGCGATAAAACTGACTGTAGAAGGATGAATCTGCCTCTTGAGAGTTAGAAGATGAGGTTAATTAGAGATGTGGAGCTACAAATTAGTATTTTGTGGGATATTTTTGAAGCATAAAGTTAGGGAGATGTTTATGGTGTGGATATAGTCATTTAGTTAGTTAGAGGCATGTTTTTTGTGTTTGTATAGCCATTTTTACGTTTTTGCAGAGAAAATGGAATTCATAAGCAATTTACAGCAAGGTACACCCCGCAGCAAAATGGAGTTGCTGAAAGGAAAAACAGAACAATCATGGATATGGCGAGGAGCATGTTGAAGGCAAAGCATTTGCCAAATGATTATTGGGCTGAAGCTGTACACTGTGCAGTATATATTTTGAATAGATGTCCTACAAAAGCAGTGATGAAAAGGTGCCAGAAGAAGCATGGAGTAGGAGAAAGCAAGGAGTCACCCACATGAAAGTTTTTGGTTGTGTGGCTTATGCACACATTCCAGATCAGCTAAGGAAGAAATTGGACAGCAAAGGGGAGAAATGTATTTTCATTGGATACAGTGAAGAATCCAAAGCTTACAGGTTATATATCCCATCCACCAAGAAGTTTTTTGTGAGCAGAGATGTTCAATTTATTTAAGAGGAAGCTTGGGATGGAAGCACAGAGAAAACAGTTAATGTTAAAAACTGTTTGTCTCATGATGATGATGACGAAGAGTTGGCTGAAACACATCCCCAAACAGCAGCGCCAACAACAGAACAGCAAAAGACACCCTTGAGGAGAAATGAGAGTGCTTCTCCAAGCACACCACAAGGAGGAAATTCAAGTGCATCTACAAGCACTTGCACACCGAATGAAAGAGGTAAGAAATTCAGAAATTTAAGTGATATTTATGATGAAGGCTTTCCTTTCAGGTATTGTTGGTTGATGATGGAACTCCATTTTCCCTTGCCGAAGATACCACGCTGCAATGAATTACACAGGAGAGCTTTACGAAAAGATCTCATGTGAAGCAGTCCCCATCCGCCAGATCGCTTTGGTCTAGAAATTGTGTCCATCTTGACTAAATGCATCTTGGAAAATTGAGATCTGCCGCCCCATAGGAAATTAGCAGATAGTGAAACCATGGTGTTGATAATAGAAGTGGGGAGGAAGTAAAGGTGTGCCCAAAACACTGCAAGCTGCGATAAAACTGACTGTAGAAGGATGAATCTGCCTCCTAAAGACAAGAACCGCAACTCCCACCGAGATATTTTTTTGTAATAGCGGTCTATTAGCCATGTCCAGTCCAACCTGCGATTTCCTTTTGGTTTTAGAAAAAACCCCAAATACTTGAAGCCATCTTTAATTGGAGCGAGTTGAATGCCAAAGAGCGCTGCAATCCACATAGTCAATTCCTCATTTGTGTGGTTATGATATAGCAGGGATTTTGCTTTGTTAATGATCAAACCTGTTGCAGATTGAAACAATTGGAATATTCCATGGAGGCATGACCAGCTCGATTTTCGGAGCATGGCAAAGAGAAGAATATCGTCAACGAACAAATTGTGTGACAAAGAGATATTCTTGCAAATCTTGATGGGGGCGCATCGATTTTCTGCAACATCTTGGTTTATGTGAGTGCTGAGTGAATTCATAACCAAGATAAAGAGAAGAGGAGCAAGCGGACATCCCTGACGAAGTCCTCTTTCCGCCTGGAAGAACGCTGAGGGAGAACCATTGATGATGACAGAGTATTTAATGTTCTCAACGCAAGCCATGACCCAGTTTATACCCTGAGTTTTCAGCCCAATTTTTGCGAGGAGAAGACGGAGAAAACCCCAATCAACACAGTCGTATGCCTTTTGTAAATCGATTTTAAGAATGGCAGCGTCTGTATTTTTCATAAGAACAGAGAATAAACATTCCTGAGTGGATGCGACAGCATCAATAATGTTCCTGTCCTTTAAGAACGCATGCTGATCCGAGGTGATGAAGGAGTTTAAGGTCGATTTCATTCTCTCAGCAATGATTTTAGAAGTGATTTTGAACAGAGTGTTACACAAAGCTATTGGCCTGAAATCCGCAAAATTTTCGGGCTGGACCTTTTTAGGGATGAGCGCTATGAAAGTGGCGGTAAGGGCGCTGTGCACATTTCCTGACATTCGAGATGCATCAATCATCCCAAGCAGATCATCCTTGAAGAGTTCATAGAAATGTTGGAAAAATTCAATGGGCCATCCATCCGGCCCAGGACTTTTGTCCTTTTTAAAAATCTTGATGACCTTCTGTAATTCTATTTCCGAAATGGGCTTGAAGAAATCCACATTAGCTGCTTCATCAAACATGACAGGGACATGTTCTATCATTCGAAAGGCATCCTCACACTGTATATCCCGCCGCTTGTATTGTTCCCGGAAATGCCTGAAAGCTTCAGACGAGATTTCATGCTGAGAATGAAAGAAGCCCCCATTGCCGTCTTGAATCTTCCAGATCGAATTTGCCCGTCTTCTTGCATTAGCAAAATTGTGGAAAAATTTTGAGTTTCGGTCGCCTTCCTTTAGCCAAACCGCCCTGCTTTTGAGTCTCCATGCAGCTTCTTCCATTTGCAGAAGCTCTTGCTTCTTCTTCTCTAGAGATCTGAGACGGGTTTTTTGTTCGAAAGACATGCCATCAGAAAGAAATGATGCAGATAAGATGCATAGTTCTTTTTTAATATCCTCAAGCTCCAGTTTATCCCGCTTTTTCTTTTTGATAACTCAATCTTTTGCCGCCACCCTCAGAGACTGTATGTTTTCACGTTTTAGTAAAATAAATTTAGTGTATACCATAAATTTACATTTAAATTGAAATTGCATATAGGAATCAGATTTAAATTTTACATTTTTTTTAATGGATGGAATTATTTTCACCAAACTGCATTACGAGAAATTCGCTAAACGAAATTAAATTCGTGCTATAAGAATCTTGGGTTTTGCCGTTGGAGATTGGAATCCTTGCTTTTTACCGTTGGATATTGCACAATGGAGTGCTTTAAAACTATTCTGACGTAGTTTGCCTTTATCATTCAGCCGAATTTTAATCCCTTGTCTCCGTCGATTCCTTTTCCATTGTCCTGTACACTTTTACCGCCGGGGCACTCATTAAAATTCTAAATTCTATCTGCCTTTTGTTTGTATGTGTGTCTCATTGGTTATGTTTAAGCCCTATAATGGAGAAGGTATAAAGGGAGACCTCTTGAGAGTTAGAAGATGAGGTTAATTAGAGATGTGGAGCTACAAATTAGTATTTTGTGGGATATTTTTGAAGCATGAAGTTAGGGAGATGTTTATGGTGTGGATATAGTCATTTAGTTAGTTAGAGGCATGTTTGTTGTGTTTGTATAGCCATTTTCTTCTGCAAAATTATGATGATTTAAAGGGAATTAAGTATTGAATAGGGCACAAATTTTACATTTGAACTTTTTGTTATGTTGTGTATCATGAGGATTTGCTTTTGAAAATAGGTAAGACTATTCAATTATACATGGATTCAAAAGTCCATGTGGATTGTTTCAATGAAAGAGAGATCTTAATGGTCTTTCATTTATAATCATGGCAGTGAAAATTTATATATTATGATGTGCCGGTACTTCATACATAGAAGGAAAATAATTTTATTAGATGTTGGGTAAGTTTATATGGTAGAGGTATCGAATAATAATGTGTTGTGGTTTTTGTCATTTAATATTCTATCATATTCAAATAGAATATAGTTAAGTTTCAAAATATATTTTAAGTTATAAGATATATCTTGGATTTTGTTCTTAACCTAGTTTAGGTTAGTTTTCTAAGTTACAAGTGTGTTGCTATGAAGCCAAGGCATTATACTTATTGATTCCTTATAAAATAACAAAACTATGTAATTGTTTTTGGAAAAAAATAAATAAATAAATTTCCAAAAACAAATAAAATAATTCAAAGAATTAATTATTTTTTAGTAATAAATTACTTAAATAAATTAATTATTTTAATATTAAAACTATAAATATATATATAACCAAAGTTCCAAAATGTCTTCACAGTAGAAGATGCATACACCTAATAAGTCTAAAGAAAAGGCGTAACAAAATATATTAATACTCGGTATAAAGCGCGTTCGAAATCAAATATGATTTCCGGTGGGAGCGAAAGGCCACACCTTTTGAAGTAAAATATCTGAAGCGTGGAGACGGCATGATCTGGCAAAGGACAAAATTCATCATCCTTTAGCGTTTTTTTTTCTTCTTGTTTATGAGGTAGAAAATGTAATGCAAGAATCAAGACAGTTGTGTCAGGCCCTTAGAGGAGGCCATTTATGTAATTTTGCTATATTTTGAATTAAGTTCATTAATAGTTCCTGTTGCGTAATTCCCTTTATATGTAACTTGTGCATTTTCTATGAAACTGTGTGTGTTTATCGAATTTAAACCCTGTGCAGTTCTTGTAGTTTCCATGAAGTGGTTATTGTATATTTTCCCAGAATCCATGAGAGTTCATTGATGGTTTTACGTTTTGTTTTGTGTCTGAAGCTGGAGTATGAGAGTGAGCACATTGAGGTGGCTTTGAGCTAATTCTACCTCCGGTAGCTGTAGAGATAACATAGAGTAAATAGGAATATCTTGACCCGACCTGCAAGAAAGTGGCCCAGTCCATTCGTCAACTTGTGAACCCAACTCCCGGCAAGGTCAAGTCAAGAATAATGTGTTGTAGAGTTGGAGGAGATCGGTTCATAAGAAAAATTGGGTGCATTGATCATTCGAAAGTGATGAAAGAAACAAAAAAACTCAAATTCCCTTAATTCATGACATATGGAATAGTGCGTGAATCCTAGAGTTTGTTGGAACCCGGAGTGGGAAGAACTGCTGATGGGACTCATGCCTCTGAACCCTCACCAATGGTGGTAATTGTTTAGTGTGGGACCATACTCGGGCCTTTGGGCCACAACGCCATTTGAGTGCAACAAAAGGGGCCGAAGGTTGAGCACTCGTGGGCCCGAAATTTTGTTCTTCGTAGATTTTTACAAATGATTATGATCATTTATTTCAGGAGGAATCAACGTTGGCAAAGCGCTTGGGTGGATTGGGTAAAGATCCCAGCATCTTCGGCTAACATTTGGTCATATGTGGTTTTCTAATGGAAGATCTCAAGAGCAGCTCGAATAAAGAATAATCCTGGTCTTTTGCATGGTTTTTCCATAGGCGGAATATTAAGCAAGCGAGTTTTGTGGAGCCACAAACCTCGAAAATCGAATTTGATATTTTTCTGAACACATAGTCTAACCACGTCATTAATATACTTGATTTAAAACAATTAATATTTATTAGACATAGAATAAAACACACATATTGCTTATGCATGTTTAATATAATAAAGAGTGCACATTTAATATAATGAAGAATGCCTTACATGTAATAAATTTTAACAATATTTTTTTTCAGAAAGAAAATCAAGATATATTATATTAAGGAAATATAATGAGCAGGTACATAAAAGCCAGAACACATAAGCCCGCTAATGCTACAGGCCTGTAACATGAACCATATGAGGATATCCAGAGTAAAACAAAACATAACCAAGATAAGCTTCCAAAAAGATGTGGAAGAAGTTCCGCATGGTGCAACAATTAAACTATATAAGAAGAAGAGATAGATCCAGATAAATGAAAACATAAAGAGTGGAGCCAAAATTATTCAAGCCTATTGAAGCATTGCAGATATAACAACCAGCGTAGAGGCGATAGGGGTCTTGGAGTCTTGGAAGATGCAAGCATTCCTCCACTTCCAGAGACACCAACACGTGATGATAAAAAGAGATCTCCATTCTGGACGCTGGGCACTCCACCACATGAATCCCTCCTGTACAGAAGAGAAAACCTGGTGAGGAAAACCATGAGAAACGGAGAGATCATACCATATTTGCGCTGTTGCTGGGCAGTGGAAGAACATGTGGACATTGGTTTCTGAAGCCTGGCAACACATGACACATCTGCCTGGACCAGCCCATCCCTTTCGCTGGAGCACCTCCCATGTGAGGTTCCGATTGGAGAACATCAACCACGAAAATAATATTGCCTTGAGCGGGCCTGTGGCTTTCCAAAATTTCGCTGGAAAAATAGGAGAGGGTCTTGGCTGAAGGTTTTCCAATGCAACTTCATATAAATCCTTGACGCGTACTGGCTGAGTTGAAGTCGGCGCTGACCATACCAATGCATCTTTGGACCCTGTCTTTTTAATGCCCCTTTCATTGAAATGCTTGACCGCTGCGTCCCAAATCTGTCGCATAGGGAGAGGAAGACGAAGGACCTCTGCATCCTTCCATATTGGCGAAGTAGAGGACCAAGACAGAATCAGAGAATTCCATGTGAAGTGACCCCTTGTTTGCAGAAACGAGATGAGATCAGGAGAGAGCATTTTTTCCAAACCAAAAACCGTGGAGTCGAGGCCAATTAGTATGCTGGAGCCAGTTGAGATGCGCCATCGTAGAAAGAGAAAGAAGAGATCCTGTACCTTTCTAAAGCCGCGCCAGATGGATGATCCTCTTTCCAAGCCCAGAGATCTCTTCCTGTACCAGTAAACTAACGGCTTGCCTTTTAAGTATTTTTGATTAATAATAGAGCTCCATTTACCTTCTCCACAGATGCCTTTATGGATAGAATTACAGAGGAGGGCCTTACCAAATGACCGCATGTGTAAGAGACCCCACCCGCCAGATTTCTTCGGCCGAGAGATAGCTTCCATCTTCACAAGGTGGATCTTGGAACTATGAGAACGACCACTCCATAGAAACTTTGCAGATATTGAGATCATTTTTCTAACAGTAGAAGCAGGCAAAAAATACAGATGAGCCCAATAAACCGCAAGTTGAGAAAGAACAGATTTAACCAGTATAAGTCTGCCTCCCAAGGATAAAAATCGCATCTCCCATCTCGAAATTTTGTTATAAAACCGGTCGATCAGCCAAGACCAGTCCTGTTTGCGGTTCCCTTTAGGCTTGAGGAAGAAGCCCAAGTATTTGAAGCCTTCTTTAATTGAAGCCAAATTTACACCAAATAAAGCTGCAATCCATAGCGCTAATTCCATATTTGAGTCGTTGTGATACAAAAATGATTTGGCCTTATTGATGATCAGGCCCGTTGCAGCTTGAAATTTCTGAAAGATACCGTGAAGGCATAACCAGCTGGATTTAGAGAGCATGGCAAATAAAAGAATGTCATCAACAAATAGATTGTGAGAGAGAGAGATATTTTTGCATATCTTGATCGGAACACATCGATGATCGGCAACAGCTTTTTTAATCTGTGAGCTGAGGGAATTCATAACCAGGATGAAGAGAAGTGGGGAGAGAGGACAGCCTTGGCACAGTCCTCTCTCAGCCTGAAAAAAAGATGAAGGAGAACCATTTATGATGACTGAGTACTGTACGTTCTCTACGCAGGCCATCACCCAATTTATTCCTTGAGACCTCAGACCTATCTTTGCCAGGAGGATACGAAGGAACCCCCAATCCACACAATCATAAGCCTTCTCCAAATCAACCTTCAGAATAGCAGCATCAATTTTTTTTGTTGAGACAGAGAAAAGACACTCCTGAGTCGAGGAAACTGCATCTAGAATGTTCCTGTGTTTTAAAAAGGCATGTTGATCCCTGGAAATGAAGGAGTTGAGGATCGGTTTCATTCTTTCTGCTATAATCTTTGAAATGATTTTAAAGAGAATATTACATAGTGCTATTGGCCTGTAGTTAGCAAACGACTCAGACCGATTCTTTTTGGGAATAAGCGCAATGAATGTAGTTGTGAGGGTGTTGTTTATATTCCACGACATACGGGAGGCGTCCACCATCCCCAACAAATCATTTTTAAACAAGTCATAGAAATGGATGAAGAATTCGATCGGCCAACCATCCGGCCCAGGACTTTTGTCCTTTTGAAACTTTTTTATAACTCCATGAAGCTCCTCGTCCGAGATAGGCTTGAAAAAATCTTCATTGGCGGCATCATCAAACATAGTCGGGATCTGTTCAATCATCTCAAAAACATCATTTATCTCATTTGGCCACCGCTTATACTGCTTGTGGAAAAACCTTGTGGCCTCCATCATGATATCCTGTTGAGAATATAAGAAGCCTCCATTTTCATCTTCGATCTTCCAGATCGAGTTCCTGTGCCTCCTCGCATTGGCAAAGTTATGGAAAAACTTTGTATTGTGGTCGCCCTCCTTAAGCCAAATCGCCCTGCTTTTAAGCCTCTAGGAAAACTCTTCTTTTAGCAGCAAATCTTGTTTCATTTTCTCACAAGTTCTGATATGATTTTTCTGATCGAAGGACAAAAAATCAAAGGACGTTGATGCAGCTAAACTTAATTCTTTTTTTATATCATCGAGCATCTGTTTATCCTTCGCCCGCTTTTTAATTATCCAGTCCTTGGCCGCCCCCCTGAGCAGTTGAATCTTTTCACGGAAAGTAGAGAAAGAGGTCCTCTCCGACTGTTTTAATTCCGTCCATTTTTTTGTTATAAGTTCATTGAAGGACTCATCAGAGAGAAAGATTCTGTTAAATTTGAAGGAGTAACCCAATTTATATTCCGAGTCCCGCCATTCAAGGAAGATGGGGCGATGATCAGATGTATAATCGATTCCTGTGCTGGCGACCGGCATACCCCATTGCTCAATAATACTAACCTTGATGATGAAACGGTCTAGACGCTTAGCAATGAACGCCCGGCCAACTCTGTTGTTATTCCACGTTGGAACCATCTTGGGAGGAATAACATCGACGAGATTCCTATTTAGGAATTCCAAGCGAAGACTGTCAGCAATAGGGTCGGTCTTCCTGCAAATGCCCCAACATTCATTAGAGTTCAGGGTTACATTAAGGTCCCCAGCAATCAATAAAGATTCAATGTCTAGGATGTCTGATGCCAGCAGCAGATCCCAGAAAGAGGATTTGTTTCTATAAGGCGCATAGATATTTAGAATATTGATGTTCTTGGGACAACCTCTGACCGAAGCTTCGATTAGGATGCCTGCACAACATTTGTAGGCTTTAGCTTTGACCCATGCCGGATCCCATAAAACTGCCAATCCCCCGGACAATCCATCGGCATCTGAAGCAACCATATACCAGGACGGAAACATTCTCCTGAAGTAAGCTATTGAAACCGTACTTGAGTGCATTGTTTCCTGAATGAAAATGATTTGAGAACGAGCAGATAGAAATATCTCTTTTAGCGCCAAGAATTTTGGGGCGGCACCCAAACCCCTGATATTTAGTGAAGTCAGGAAAGTCATTTGGATGGCTGTCCAGCCATACATGCTCTAAGAGGCTGTGGGGGAGTAGATTCGGAGATTGGGACTTCAACAAGAGAGAGGTTTGTGATGCCAAATTCTGTAGCAATGGTCCTACCTCTAAAATGACGGGAATCCCCTTTTTTCTTTTTCCGAACAGTGATGTTCTTTGCAGATTTGGGGCTGATGGAGGGAAAAGAGGGCTTATGGATGGTCAAAGGCTCGAGGATCGGTGGGTTCCTCTGAAGGAGAAAGTCTATTTCACTGTCGGATTTGTTTACCGGTGATTCTGTCGGGGAGCTAAATGGCGTAGGGGTGGGCATGGGCTCCTTGCCACGAGAAAGACCAGAAGGGGGCGTAACCGATGAAGGAGTTGATGAGCTAAGCAAAATAGGATGTGTTCCCACCACAAAATCACCTTTTTCCATGGGTGATGGAGAGGGCACCGGAATGTCTTCTGAAGGCTCGGGAATAGTAGGGCATTCCAGAACCGGAGGGTTCGCATCATCAGATTGTTCATGGGGAAGGATAGGAGAATGTGAAGAGGCCTTGATCTGAGAAGGCACATGAATAGGAGGGCCATCCGAATCATAGAAGGCACATGAAGCCTGCAATTATTGATGACATGACCTGTGCGATGACAAAGAGAACAACGAAAGGGAATACCCCAGTAATCTAATCTTTGGCATATCGAAGAGCCCTCCCAAGAAATCTCTATGTGCTCCGGATAACCACCTTTATAGGGCTTTTCAATCAGGATCCATGCGATCCTTTTGTCTTTCTCCCCCCTGACCCATGGATCAACATAGATAGATTTACCAATCGAGTTACCGATCTCCATGAGAGTTTCTGCAGACCATAGTTCCAATGGAAGATTGGGAAGCTTGACCCAAATCATACAGTTTGATGGCGTGTTTTTGAGTGGGTCAAAGCCCATATACCATCTGGACAAAGACAAGAAGCTCCTTCCGAAGACCCAAGGTTTGTTGAGAATCATTTCTAGATCTGGAATTTTCAAAAAATGAAAGGAAAACCAGTCTTTCATCAGTCGAGAAATGACTGGAGCATATCCAATCAGAGGGAGCCACTTAGATGTTAACCATGCTCTCATATCAACCTCTGACATTTCCGGGAAGTGCCATTTCCCGACGAGAATGTTTTTTTATATAGAATATATTGTTAAAATTTACTGAGTAATAAATTTTAACAATATATTCTATATAAAAAAACATTATATATATATATATATATATATATTAGACAGGCTCAACTTATAAACTGTTTTTTTACATTAGAGTGAAATATTATTTCAATATTTATGACGCATTTTTTTTTATTTTTTAAACTATTCCCAAAAAAAAATCATTAAGGGAAAACATTGATAATTCAATCTTTTAAAAAACAACTCCTAACTACTTCAACAGTCTTCATCATAAATACCGCGTGTGCAATATATTCAAAGCAAATATTTTCTATACCAAAAGTTATATTTAAACCAATTATTTTATTTATGAAAATTGGTTTGGTAGAAAACACTTAAATTTTTTTTACAATTCATTATGGATTATAGAAGCCTGAATCATTCAATTTCAACAATTCATTATGAATTATAGAAATCTGAATTCAGTAATTATTTTATATTTATATTTTATAACAATTAAAAATAATCCAATTATAATGTATTTTTCTTTATATAAAAGTTTTGAAACATTTTAGTTGATCACACTTTTAATTTTTTAACATTGATGATAAATTGTATAGTTAATTACATAGAGTTTTACATCTTTCCACATTTTTTCATATAATTCTTAAAACCAATACAATCATATTAAAAATATTAATGATATTGCAAGACCAAGAATGTCTTACTAATATACACATTTCCCTGATTAACCATGTATAAAAATCTATTGGGTCAACTTTAATTTGAGAAAAAAGGGAATTACATATCATATGGATGATTTTGCACGAATTTAATTTAATTTGAGATTAAAAGAAGAAGAAGAAGGAGGAGGAGAAGGAGGAGGAGGAGGAGGAATTACACATCTTATTGTAAAATTGATTATTTTGGTAAATAAAGTTTGATTATATATTAATTTCCCCATCTAAATAGAATATAAACTTGTTATAATTGGAATAATCTCAAAACCCTAAGAAATTGGTGGACACGGATGGAGTAAATCTATTTTTTTTAATTTATTAAAATTTAATGCAATCTAACAAACTTTATAACACAATACAGCCATTGATAAGCATTAAAAATAAACATATACTAAGCATATTCCCTTGATAGTTAATCTAGAGCTTATCTACCTTAAATTGAAATAAAAAAACTTAAACAAAAAAATTACAACATTTATAATAATAAAAGTAACAAATTCCACGAACTTTAAAACAAAAAAAACCCGACCGTAACAAATTCCACAAACTTTAAAAAAAAAAAACCCGACCAATCCCATAAACGCCCCCAAACATTCAAACCTTAATTCATAAATACCCTCAAACAATAAATTATGTTAAAATGTTCTATTTAATAAAGATTTTTAATATTGCCGAGTTATTTCACATATCACACGGTTGAAATGTTCTGTTTAATAAAGGTTTTTAATATTGCCAAGTTATCTCACTGATCTATAACGGGTTCAAAGAATTTAAATAAAATTATTAATAATTATTATACAAATTATAGTAAATTTTAAAGATATATAAATGTAAAATAATAAATAATAAAAATTATTATTTTATGAAAAAAAACACGACATTATTCAGTGACATTATTTTTGTAGAATAAATTTAAATTCATTTTGTATAGGATAGTGTAAGTGTAACACTTATAAATTTGAAAACATACGAAAAATATATAATTAAAAAAAAATTACATAAAACTATAACTGGTCTTGAGTAATGGACCTTGTCATAGATAAACAAAACTTATAAATGCATTACTGGGTAAACTCTGTAGCATCAGATAACACTTATACATATTTCATGTGTGATATTATATTATGCAGTTAACAAGGTTTATATGGTGGTTAATATTTAATGTGCACATGGCTTCCAATGGGTTAGTCGTCTCTGCTCAAAGTTTTGCAAACTTGCCATTGTACACTAGGACACGCGGCATGCTGATAACTAAGGTTGATGCATGCGTTCGCCAGCTGGTTGCAATCTCCTGCAACATCTGTGTTGTTTCATGTCCATTGATCTCTGGCATGAGATCTGATGATGGGGAGGGTTTAGGGTTTAAACCCCTAACCAATTTTTCACACCTGACAACTAGTGGAGTCATTGTTGTCGTCAGCCCGTGGTATCATGCCGCTCTACAATGGTATGGTCTAGTGAGGGTTTCAGGCTGACAATTGATCCTTCTGAGGTTTGCAATGGGTGTTATGGTTAGTCCTGCAAGGGCAGGTAACCCCGACGAACTGTTATTAAGTGATTTCAATTATCTACATTGTGTGAATTTGGCATTCGCTTGGAGTCTCTATTTGGTGTTGAATTTAATGGACCGCCTAGGTTGTCCAAGGGTGGCTCGATGGTCTTCCATTACTGCAGGGAACACTCTACTCCGAGGACCATCTTCGAAAGGTAAACCCACAAACCTTACAATTCTGAATTTTGCAAAGGTTTTCCTCCGGGTTGTTGACAGATTCTAGCTTCCAAAGGGTTTTTAATTAACATGTTCGTTGTGAAGTACGTGGGTTTCTCAAGGCTGGAATCCTTCAATCTCAGTTAAAACACCCCTCCTATAGGCATCGTTATTTTAAAATATGATGCAGGTTTGTATGCATATTGACTCCATGGTTTTGGGCGTTTGTGTGCAAGTACTCTTATATATTTGTTTAGATAGTCATGTGACTAGGACATTGTCCCTTAAGGTTTTAAGAGCTTACGACGTCCATGGTTATTTCCAGGTTGGAGCATTTACCTCTGGCGCATGAACATTTAGCTATAAAATGTTTAACTATCCAGAGATAGAGACTGAGTATTGAGTCGAGCTTTAAGTTGAGACTTGCTTAAGTTTTTTTTTAATTAATTAGCTATATAAAGGAAATGGCCAAACCCCATGCACGACACATGTAATTTTGTGAACAATTAGCACTTGATCGAGTGCGAGTTTTTGTGGATATCTTCTCTGTTATACATTTTTTTGAGTTAGGTTATACAGTGGATGGTCTTTTAGGGGTTTTGGTCATGTTGACACATTCAGGTTGTTGAGTTGTTCTGAAATGTAGCACTATTCTTTAAGTTATTACTACAGTGAAATATATTTAATCAACTCAGTGCATCTTATTATTTGAATAAAAATGTAGTTATTTTATCTTTGATTTTATGGTGGGCTGAGAATACCTCTATTTCCTTGCTCAGGTTATTAGTAGCTTAGTGAGTTTATCTTAGTTCTTTTGACATTTCTAGAACGATTCTTTTAAATATTGTTTATACAATGAGTCGGCTAGATTACTCCTGTAATGGCTTGCATTTTATTACTCATTTCATCTCTACAGTAGCCCCGTAGCTTTTCACACAGTTTATCTATATGTGACTTTATAGCTTAATGCATAGATAACTTCTACAGTAATCTTATAGTGTTTCATAAAGATTTTTCCACTGCTTTATTATAAGAAAGTACTCTTAACACTTAAGAGGGTATGAATGTTTATTTTCTACATGAAGTTATTTCTCCATACTATACTAGTATTATTTTCTACCTTTCATGCATTGCCATAACATACCATCTACTCGAAATTTCTATTCTTTTTAATGCATTTTCAAGGAATTTATTTCCTTAGATTATTATGTCACTTGAGTAATTCTTCCAGCATTAATTCGTAATGAAAAGTTCTATTTTATCATTTAAATAATTTTCCACAGTCCAACACTAATTCATAATGGAACTTTCTATAATATTTATTTGTTCAACATTAGCAAACGTGTAATATCCAATCCTTTCTAAAAAGTCTCTCCTCCAAACCATGAGCCTCACAATTATGTATGGACTCTCCCCCGAGCACTTTCTTTTGTTTCACAGTTAAGGTAATTCCAACCACAATCAAGTACCTTAGGCCTCGGGACTCATGTCCCGCCTTAAGTCCTGTACTTTTTTCCTGTCTGTTCTTGAGAATTATCCCACTAGTTTATTCCACCATCTCTAGGATATCTCCTGGATCCTTTTCCCCCATCTAAATCTCCCTTGAGGGAAGATGGGTAACTGTCTTTTGTAACTGTTTCTTTTAATTAATGTAAACAGTTTCTATTTTTGTTAAAGTATCTCAACTCCTAAACCATTTATTATTTAACATCATAGGGTAATAAAACTAAAGCAATAAATGGTACAGATCAAACTTAGTAACCACAATAACTTTTATGCATCTTGGGGTGTTATGGTGAATAGAAACAAAAAAAGTCAAAATGATTTATTCATCCTATTCAATTTGGTTTTTGACTGATAGATTGCTTGCCATGAGTGTTTCCATGTCTCCAGGTATCGCAGGTGTTCATCTACCTCTCAGCAACACATCTACAATGGTTTTCAAGGGAGAAGAGACGAAGACACTGTTCAGAGCACACTTGGGGATGCAGTCAATCAAGTGTCTATTAACTTGCCTACCCATGAAGACATCAAGTTGTTCATAGAAAAGCACATCAAGATATGACGGCAGCAACATCACAACAAGCATTACCATGAATAGCAGCGGAAGACAGCATACCGAATGCAACGAATGGAAGAGGAAGATAGTTCACAACACAAAGGGGGAACAAAGTTGCAAGCTCAAAAAGATTCACTTGTGGTGAAAGAAACTTTGGAAAATCAGGCTATTAAGTGACGGTGCGACATGAAGATCATGTGAAAGCAGAGAACAAAACAAAGAAGGAGTTGCATGGACTCAAACAATAACTCAAGGAAGAACATGAGTTGCATAGACAAGAGAATGAGTTGTAGCAAGTACAGATACAAGATCAGGCACAACATGCACTCATGGATGAAACTGCGCCTGTACAAGTTAAAGATCCATCCCAGCAGCTGGCACAAAGCAGACATGGTGAGCAGTGTTGTTGATCACATGCAAGGGAATTCAATAGCATGCATGTCATAATGCGCACATATGCGATCCCACCCATTCAGCACACTCACCGAGGCAAAGACAAGAAGAAAGTCCAACTAGAGCTGAACATGTAGTTAACAGCTAATGTGCCTGACCACCAACACACACTGGAAGATCAATGCGTACACTATGCATCAGTGTGTTGCTAGTTTAGTCGCACCCAAGAAGATCATGTGCATGTTAGAAGACGAGTTGGATGGAGGAGCCACACCAATGCAATGAGATGCAACAAAGGCAAGGTTCGTTTCAGCAAGATGTCACCATGGAGCGCATGCACACCATCAAGGATGACGAAGCCTGCCATTAGATCAACACCTTCACCATCACAAGCATGTCAAAGAGTTTCTCCCATCACAACGGACTAAGTTTCAATGATGTCTTGCATGGCTTGCTCAAGCCATTTTGTCTCACATGAGCACATGTGCATTGTAATGTAATGTCTTGTCAAGTGTAAGTCAAGTGTCAATAGTTGGATGTAACATTCATAGAGTAGATGAAGAGTCATGAGGGTAGATGAACTGTCACAAAGGAGAATGTCAAGGGTCACCCAACCCTTTGCTATAAATAGAACCTCATAACTCATTGTAAGGGATTTTTGATCAGTCAAGCTTCGATAGGAGTATCTTATAGAAATCTAGGATAGTATTGTAATGGGCCTTGGCTTCTCGACTGTGCAGAGCTAGTACATTTCTTTGGAGGAGCAGGCGGTTGTGGCTATAATGTTGTGCTATCAGAACTAGTGGTTGGAAAATGATGTATTGTATTGCTAGAACTTACACATCTTAATATAACAAAGCCAACATGTTTCATGCATATGTTGTATTTTATTCTATGCTATCTGGTTTACTCTAAATGATATATGTATTTGTTTTCTTTAGCATGCATGTATGGACTATTTTGTATATGTATGAATATTTTTTAAATGTGTTGTTGGTTTAACCATCACTTTGGATTGCTCGCTAACTTTCTTTCCAGCTTGTGATGCATCTTCACTCGTTTGTTCCCTTCCAAGCCACGTACTATTACAAGTTTCCAAGGGGCGCACTCACCTCACGCTTAGTGTGTTAGAAACTCTCATGCACCTTCCTTGACTTATAGCAGTTGTCACACCCTTGCTACTAATAGGGACATATTAATTGCCTTTGTTTGAAATTGCAGTCAAGGCATTACCATACGACCCAATGTTGGGACTCCTACACCAAACGGTCTGAGGTCTGATTGGGACTTCTTACAAGGGATATCCCCTTACATGTTGGCAGGTCCATTACCATCAACATTTTGGAGCTAGAAGGAGGGTCAGATGACAAGATGAGTCCTCACAGTTGTTTTGAATCTCTACATATCTATCATGACTACCTACAGAGTTTCTCTTCCTAAATGCATGTCTTATGGAAACGACTTCATTATTTCATAAAAGCTCTCGGATAACTTTTCTCATAAAACATATCATGGTGGAGGCCATGTATCCTTGGTTAGGCACGCGGTCGGCGTAGTAGGCTCATGCAAAAGCCATGGGTTATTTGAAGAATACATGAGTTGCACGTTGTTCATCTACACGCTTCAAGGGCAGCTAATGCACTAGTGTGGCATGCTGCCCGAAAAATCTATTCATTCTCTTGTTCATCTGGTCACAGAGATAGACTGTGCTTTCAATCACTTTGACCATGAAGCACTTGAACAGGAAATTCTGAAATTACGAAAAACACCAAATGAATCCATTGATCAGTTTTACACATAAGTTTGTAATCTTGCACACCATTTTCCTGGAGATAAAATTGATTGGGAATTTCTTTATGGAAGATTTGAGTATCTTCTTCACATATCCGAACCCCGCTCAGCACACTTCAGTGATGCAGCTGTGCAATCGCACGTAGGCCCAGTTGCTTTCACAAGTGACTATCTGCCTTCACCTAATCAAATAGCTCCACCACTGCGGAGTGGTGTGGGAAATCATGCACAGACCTCTGTTGAACCGTCACATTCTCCTACCCCACTAGATCTTGATATTTGTGTAGATTTGCAATGCAAGCCTATTGGTTGTCACATGGATCCATTCCCTCAACCTCTATCCCTGCATTATGTTGATCCTTCGGATTGTACTGTCTTGTTTTCTCCCATTCCAAACTCCTCACCTACTGTGAACGAGGATGATGTATTCAAAGTAGTTGGATTTATGTAGCCAACCTGCACCATCATTCATGATGAGTGTGTGCAGGAATCTAAATAAGAACCCGTGGTGAAGGATGATTTCCTTCCAGCTTCGCCTCATCCACTCTATCCTAACATCCCTTATGATTCTGTCATTACTGATTTCCCTTGTGGAAACCCATTTCCGGATGTTTCTACTTCCGGTCATTCATAGGACACCTCAAATGTCAGTCTATCATTACAGTGCGGAGAGGACACATCTTCCTTAGAAAATCTGTCCAATCTGTCGTGTATATTTTCTGAAAACACATAGGGTGAACATCTTTGCTTACCATCTATCCATCTACTTGATTCATCAAATCATGAGGATGCCGACAAAAATCTTGAATTTTTTCGTGTGATCTCTCTACTTCTTCATCTAATCACGATGTTGATTCAATCATTATTAATCTGTCTAAGACACTGGTCTACAATGATCTATATCTCAATGATGTTGAAACCCCATAGACTGTCGAGGTACTTCGAGCTCAGCTGATGGTTATGTCAGGCCCTCGTTGTCCTAAGGTTGGTTTCACTTCTAGTCAGGAAATTGTTGAAACACTCAAGGCTCGTCATCACTGTCTGCTTTGCAATGAAGATCAACCAAACACCCAAATTTCAGTTCCTCCACTCAAACTACATGATCCCATTGCCCATGAGTAGGAGAAATCTTACACAACAAGCACACATGCACAACGTAAGTGGTCTACCTCAACCACATTTTCTTGCATACACTCAACATCTGCACGTTGTGGAGCACAACACCATGGAAGCTCCATAGAATGCATGTCCCGCTTTCACTCATTTTTGTTCTGTGGACGCTCTTAAGCTTGGAGTGTGTCAGTCTTCATTGTTATATCTTTCATGCTTGCTGGTTTACGAAATTGCGATGTTTGCAAACCGTGCCTTCACCAACATGGGTCAACCAATGCGGTAGTGGCTGCATTGGAAGTATCACTTCACGTGAGATGACCCATGCACTATTAGCTTAGGAGTAAGAGTAATGTTTTCTTTCAGTCTATTTGCTTGCATGCTTGTTTTCTTACTTGGTTTATTGGTTTGTTTGTCTGCTTGTTTGTTTGCTTACTCGCTTTGCTTTCGCTTTCACTTCTGCTTCTACTTTGCTATGTTATTTGCTTTCTTTCTTTGTTCGTAGGTTAGTTTCACATGAAACCATGTATGACTCTTGAAAAAAGTTGGGTAAAGTACAAGAGGACTTGTACAACTATCAACATTTGGTTATCTATTCTCCGCTCTCTTATGTAAGAACTTGTTGTCTTCAGTCCATGATACGTCAATGGAAAATACGTACCGTTCGAAGTAAACCTTGGTGAAATCACAACACTTGTGGGCTAACTAGTATCACCTACTCTGGCCAGTTTTTTGGGTTAACCCTCGTCAGCCCAGCCAAGTAGAGTAAGGTGAGGAGGGAATCCTTAAAACGCGCATCAGAGGTATAATAAACTACTTCTCTCAAGGAAAAACCTCTTCTACTCTCAATAAGTCAGGATCCCTCTTCCGCCTCTAAAATGAATAAGTGTTATGCACAGCTACGAAGATGAAAAATGAAAAAATGAAAAAGTTAAATTTAAAAAAAAAAACAAAATGAATTAGGTGAAAGAGGAGAAAGTCTTCCTGTGTAGAGAGGTGATGAAAGTAACTCCATCGAGGTACTAATTAGGCTTGTTGGTAGGGGAGCCATGCTTGTGTTTCTATGTGACTCCGTCGGGGTACTCTCCAAACCTGTTGGCAGCAGAGCAACACCAGAGATGAAACTAAGATTCTGGCGACTATATTTCTTATGTACCAATATACCCCTTGACCTCAATCGAAAAAACTGTGTTGACTTGGCTTGGAATGTGTGTCAATCGACCAAGAGCTTGGAAGATGCTACATCTTACAATGAAGCAAGTGTGGAAACCAAGACGAACTGAGAACTGAACAATACTTCCGGAAGTGTTAGACTTTCTTTTCATGAACACGGTCCATTCAGAGAGATGGAGTTCTGCCAGTGTGTTTCCAAATGTTGTAGCGGTTATAACCACCCTCCAAAATTTTTCCTTAGCTTCGTTTTGGATCCTCCCTACCAACCTTTCACAACAACATATCTTATTAATCCAGTACACAAGCTTCAGTGATTTTATTGAAAAATGACAGCCTGTCCATCAGAGCTTGTTGTATTCCCCTCACATGTTGTTCCTCCGGACTTGGTCCAGCTGTAGGCTGAGAAGCTCCCTCAAAAAATTTCACAATTCTGGAGGGTGACCAGCCTTCCCTCCAGAATTTGCGCAATTATGTCTGTCAGCCTGCTGGGATCTAGAATTAAGAAATTCTGTTAGTCAAGCTTCATCCAGAAAATTTTGCAATTCTTCTCAGTAGGGATGCTCAGCCGAGGAATTGCACAATCCTAGACAGAAGTGAGCTTCTCTGCCTAGAAATTGTGCAAATCTACTAGGTATCTAGCCCAACTCCCTTCCAGAAATGTGCATTTTCTCCCAGCAGTTGAGTAGCCTCTTGCATGTGCAGTTGAGTTGACCGGTTCCCTCCAGGACCGAGAAAAATTTATTTGCATGCATGGTCTGCTCCTCCTCAGGCAGCATGCAAATGCATCCCTTGTTTCAGGGATCTCATTTTAGCAGTCGGAGGTTACATGCAAGGTTCATTTCAAAAACCTCCCACCAAGTGTCGCTTTTCCTAGATCTGTGGCATGCGCATCGCAACCTCGATTTCATCAAACTGATGAACCCAATGCCACAGAGCTCATTCCTCACATCAACCTTGCAGCTCTGACATCCCACATTGTATCTTGGAGTTTTTGACACATTCAGCTCAGATGTTTTGGGGTAAGTCTTCCTTCAATGTCATATGTTTCATTTCTAGCACTTTCTGTGTTTCGCTTCGTATGAATGATTTCATCTTGATTTCAGTGAGTGCTTGCTATTGTTTTGATACATACTAGCTTGTGCTTGCACTATTTCAGTTTCCGTTAGCATCTCAATGTTGTCGCATGCATGAAACTATTTTTCATGGAAATTCGTCGATTCAGCGACTCGCCTCACCCACATGCATGTTGTTCCATTTTCCGGATCATTCATTCACTATTTTCATGGACGATCATTCACTTATGCTTACACTCAAGACAACATTGTGCAATCCTGAGAGGAAAGGCACTGTCTTCCTCCTCTCAGGAAATGTGCATTTCTTCCTAGTGATTTTCCTCCAATCTTTCATTTCACAATTCTGAGGGACGACGACTGCTGGCCCATAAAATTATGCAATGCATTCACTGAGCCTGTAACCATTTCCAGATGAGATTGCGCATTGCACAATTCCAACAGTGAACAGCCAGACTAGACTGTGCATTTTGTAGTTCGAGTAGTTAGTCAACCTCCTAGTAACCCGGACTGTGCCTTGTGTAGTCTTAGCAGTCAATCTCCAAACCACCCGGCGGAAATTGCGCAACCTTCATGATCAGTCACATAGGTATGTTGCAAATCAGTTCTCAAGTTCATTTTGGTTTTTGATTGACATATTGCTTTCCATGAGTGTTGCCATGTCTCCAGGTATCGTAGGTGTTCATTTGCCTCTCACCAGCATAGGTACAATGGTTTCCAGGAGAGCAGAGATGAAGACACCGTTCAGAGCACACTTGGGAATACAGTCAATCAAGCGTCTATGAACTTGCCTACCCATGAAGACATCAAGTTGTTCATATACTAGCACATCAAGATATGACGACAGCAACATCATAGCAAGAAGCGCCATGAACAGCAGCAAAAGGCAACATACCGAATGCAACAAAATGCAAGAGGAAGATTGTTCACAACACAGAGGCAGAAAAAAGTTGCAAGCTGAAGCAAATCCACTTGTGGTGTAAGAAACTTTTGAGACTCAGGCTATGAAGTGAAGACGTGACATGAACATCATGCGAAAGCAGAGAATGGAATAGAGATGGAGTTGCATGTACTCAAACAACAACTCAAGGAAGAACAAGATGTGCATAGATAAGAGAATGAGTTGCAGTAAGAAGAGGTACAATCGCAGACACAAGATGCACTCACGGATGAAACTGCGCCAGTACAAGTTAAAGATCCTTCCCAGCAGCTAGCGCGAAGCAGACATAGTGAGTAGTGTTGTTGATCACATGTAAGGGAATTCAGCATCATGCATGTCATCGTGCACACACATGCGATCCCACCCATTCAGTACACTCACCGAGGCAAAGACAAGAAGAAAGTCCAACTTGAGCGAAACATATAGTTGAAAATTGATGTGCATGACCACCAGCACACACTGGAAGATCAACGCGGACACTGTGCATTAATGTGTTTCCAGTTTGGCACACCCAAGAAGACCATGCGCATGTTAAGAGACGAGTTGGATGGAGGAACCACGCCAATGCACCGAGATGTAACGGAGGCAAGAGTTTTCTTCAACAAGATGTCACCATGGAGCGCATGCACACCATCACAGACGACCAAGCTTGGAATAAGCTCACCACCTTCACCATCACAAGCATGTCAAAGAGTTTCTCTCATCAAAATGGACCGAGTTCGTTCATGTCTTACATGGGTTGCTCAATCCATTTTGTCTCACATGAGAAAATGTGCTTTGTAATGTAACATCTTGTCAAGTGTAAGTCAAGTGTCGATAGTTGGATGTAACAATCATAGAGTAGATAAAGCATCATTGATCCAGGATGTTTTCATTTATAGATGTATAGAAAGGAATTACATGTAAAATTGTAGCGTAACACAACAATGTGCACATGATGAAAGAAGAAGTAAACACATAAAAGGCACAAAAAGAAGACACCAAGGCTTGATAACAGAGTTCTTCCAATTCGGACTATGTCTCCGGACCCAGCTCAACAATGGGGAGGCCTTTCTTATTAAATGGCATGAAAACAAAGAGAATTACATTCATCAAACTGTCCACAAGAGGCTTATACCTCCAATATGCAAGATTACCTATGAAATGGATGACTGAGATGGAGAGGTATGCAGCACCAAAGCTTCCTGCAACAATAAAAGGGGCTGGAGTATGTATATTGTCCAAAAGAGACGAATATATATATGCTCTCGGCCTCCTGTGAAACAACGTGCTGCCACCAAAAAAATGCCTCCCCCCGTGCTCTTCCATTGATCATGTTTTATAAGGGATTATTTGGACAGAATCCCATCCCAATTGGCGATTGTCTGGCTCTTAACAGAGGCTGGTAGAGTGGAAGAATCAGTGGGTTCATCCGCCTCTCAAAGATGGTATTTTATCGTTGAAATGATAAAGCTTCAAAATTCCAAAAAACATTGCAAATCTGCCCAAAAAACCATATACTGGGACCTCAGAAATCATTAAATCAGGCTTATTTTCACTATCGCATCCGCACTGGGGTCGCAAATCGGCATATCAGGGTGTCTCTGTCATGGTTATCTGGAATTACCGATCACCGATTGCCGACATTGACGTCGACCGATTACGTCGGCATCCCACACATACATCACCTCGGGTGTCCGATAGTGGTTCCGTCGACCTGATTAATCACCGCTCGCACTGCCTGCTCACCGATATACATGTAAGTCCTCCAATTTCGATTGCCTCTGATCCGCTGATCTGATCAAATCAGAGATCGGCGATTAGCGGTTCCACTGCACAAAGCTTAAGTCCGCCTCTATGCAACTTTCGATTGCGATTTGGCCTTAAAGGCTTAAGACCCATTTTCAAAGGAAAATCCTCATTTTCTTAAGGATCGACGAATCCTTCTTTGTGCAATAACTCCATCATCCGAACTCGGATTGAAGTACCATTTGCATCGTTGGAATCAGGAAGACGAGATCTCTGCTCTGGTCCTAGGTTGACTTCATTCTGTTCAGTTTAATTTCTGAGTTTTTCCATGCCATTGTATCTGAAGATCCACCTAGATCAATCCTCCCGATTGAGGAGATTTTGGACCGCCAAAAGCTTTTCATTAGTCAATCGGCAAGTGAGGGAATTTTTCCCTCACTTTCTCTTTCTCTAGCCATCTGGCCTTGTTGGGATGCATTCCTTTGAATCCAACTCGAAGGTACTCTACATCTCCTCACCGTGAAGTCCTGGTCCTTCTGTCGAGGATGATGTCTTCGAGAAACTCATCGAGATATTCTGGTGCAAAATCATCGATAGTAGGAAACGTGCCCACCTCATCAGTGTCCATGATCAAGGGAGGTTCATACAGCTTTAGGTTCTCCACATTCACTACTGAGTACATCTTCATATATACCAGCAAGTCAAGACTAAAGGCATTGTTCCCAATCTTCTCCAACATGGTGAATGGTCCATACTTGATTGACCGCAACTTCTTTCCTTCTCCCTTCATCCTATCTTTGCTGATGTGGAACCACACCTTGTCACCCACTTGGAATTGATGGTCGACCCGACGTTTATCATGTCAAGCCTTATAACAGGATTCACTTTTCTCCAACAGTTCTTGCACTGCTTGGTGAATCAATTGGATTCGCTGAATGAACTTCTGAGCTTTGTCCTTATCATTACGTCCACTGGAGCCATCCTCCCTTCCAAAGACCATATGAAAAGGGTCTTCTGGCAGGTAACCAAAGCATGTCTCAAATGTTGAACACTACATCAATGAATGCACTGCTCGGTTATAGGAATGTTGTATATAGGGGAGATGTTCATCCCTCAACTTGGGATGTTTCCCACAATAGCCTCGTAATAGGTGTACCACGGTATGGTTAACAACCTCTGTCTGTCCGTCGACCTGCGGGTGAAATTTCGTGCTTCTTTTCAGTTTGGTGTCCATCATCCTCTACAAGATGGTCCAGAACTCCCCAAGGAAGCAAGAGTCTCGATCTGACACAATTGATATGGGTAATCCAAAGTGGACCCAAACATGCTGAAAGGAAAGAGAAGCAGTCTGCTCTACACTAATCTTCTTTTTACAAGGCATAAGTATACACATTTTGCTAAAATTGTCAAAGATGACATACAAATAGTCGTGACCCTTCCTAGACAAAGGTAAACCTCCTACAAAGTCCATTGACACACTTTCCCATGGACAACTCGGAATAAGGAGTGGTGTGTAGAGCCCAAGTTTTCTATTAGAAGGATTTGAAACAGAACACATCACACAACCCTTTACATAGCGAGTCACAATGTTTTTCATATGAGGCCAAAAATAAAATCTTTGGACATGAAATAAAGTCTTATCAACACCAAAGTGTCCATATACAAGAGAGGTGTGGGCCTCTAGAATTACATGCACTCTTTCTCCTGTGGTAATACACAATTTACCAAAGTGATACAAAAATTTCCCCTGCAAGTGATAGTCCTCCACCTGTGAACCATGGGTTAGTTTTTCATAAACCTCCTTAAAGTCATCATCATTAGCATACTGTTCAGCATAACTTTCGAAAGACAACGAATCATTATGCAAAATAACAGAAGCAGAAATAGGAGGGCGAGATAGCATATTGGCCACTTTATTGCTAGTGCCCTTCTTATACTTTATTACCAGATGAAATTGTTGAAGAAAGCCCATCCACTTGAAATGACGAGTTTGCTGCAACTTGGTTTGTGACTAAAGGTACTACAAGGGTTGATGATTTGTATGGATGATGGTCTCCTTCCCGATCAGGTAGTGTTTCCACTTTTTCACACTCTGCACTAAGGCATAAATCTCCTTGCCATAGGTGGGATAATTTATCATAGCTTGAGAAAACTTCTCAGAATGGTAACAAATTGGCTTCTTTTGCTGCATCAGTACAGCTCCCATGGCATAACCGCTGGCATCGGTTTCGATATCAAATGGCTATTGGAGATTAGGTAAGGTTAAGACTGGCACGGTGCTAACTTTTTCCTTCAACTTTTCGAAGGACTTCTGTTGTCTTCCTCCCCATTGGAAGACCTGTTTCACACTTGTCAATGTGTGAAAAGGCGCTGCAATAATAGATAAATTAGCAATAAATCTCCTCCAATACTGGACTACACCTAGAAAGCTACGGTACACTAGTAGGCTTAGGGCAATTTACAATTGCTTCAACTTTAGCGGGATGAATTTTTAACTGACCATGACAAACAGTATGACCTAGGTAACCCAAAGAGGTTTTCCCGAACTCACATTTTGACAATTTTACAAAGAGAGTTTCCTTTTTCAGCACATCAAGCACTTTCTTTACATGACTCACATGTTAAAACCAATTCTTGCTAAAAACTAGTATATCATCTAAATATACAAGAACAAACTCATCAATGAAGGGCTGAAATATATTAGTCATAACCCGCATAGAGGTGGATGGAGCATTGCAAAGCCCGAATGGAATTACCATCCATTCGAACAGCCCTTGCTTGGTTTTGAAAGTGGTTTTCCACACGTCCTGCTCCTTAATTCGGACCTGGTGATAGCCACTGCGCAAATCCAACTTTGTGAAAAAAATACAACATTTTTTATTTGATCCAATAAATCATCTATGTGTGGGAGCACATAGCTATTTTTTTCACTGATATTTTGTTGAGCACATGGTAATCCACGCACATCCTCCAGTTGCCATCCTTTTTGGGCACTAGAACAATCAACGAACCACATGGAGAGGAGCTTGGCCTAATTACTCCTTGGTCCAGAAATTCCTGCACTTGCCGCTTAATCTCCTCCATTTCAACTACCGACATCTTGTACATGCCGATATTCGATAGAGGGGCATCATGCAACAGGTGGATTTTGTGTTGGATTTCCCTCTTTCAAGGTAGTCCCTGCGGCTCCTGAAACAATTCATTATAATCAGAAATTAAGTCCATCAGTTCCTGCTTATGCTTCCCATCTTAGTCCTGGAACGCGTCAGGAAATTCAGCCTCTTTGTCCCTTATGACAATAAGCATACATGTCTTGCTAGAATTCATCAGTCATTTCATCTGCCCAGCTCTTACGAGGTTGGCGTTAATCGTATTTTGATGAGCCCACACTATGTATTCTACTCCATCCTTGGTGATGTGATATTTATTCTCATGGTGGAAAAAGATTGCTTTCCTATCATACAGGTATGGGCTCCCCAATACCATGCCACAGATATCCAGTGGTATTACATCCATCTCTACTTCGTCTACCAGCTTAGATGAAATCACAAATTTTACCTTGCACTACTGGGTTACACTCAATTTAGCTTTATCATGTATCCATCGCAGCAGGTAAGGCTTTGGGTGCGGTTTTGTTTCTAAGCCAAGCTTCTTTACCATGGATTCTGCAATTAAATTTCCTTGGGACCCAGTATCAAACAGAATTTCTACTTTGGTATGATTTACTACAACTCTAATATGAAATAATTCAATTCTTTTTCTATCATTTGAAAGGGACTCATCTACAGAACTGGTGCTTCCATGTGATTTAGAATCAACAGGAGGTGTAAGGGTACCTTTTGTTCCTGCTGCTGTGACCAACGCTTCATCTCCTGAATCTGATCCAAGGTCTTGTTGTGTTGTTGCCATTGTTTTCTTCTTTCCTTTTCCTCCATACTTCTTTGGACACCATTCTCTGTGATGCCTCCAACAGTGATCGTCATCGTGGCCTTCTTTCTTGCAATGATTGCAATAAGGCCGCTCTCGCTCTTTGGTTGCTTCCGTTTTTTCCTCCTTCCCTTTCCATTTCATTTTGGATTTCCCATTGGGAGGTTTGAACAGTGGCTCTCTGGACTGGTCCTCTCTTTCGTTCTTGCCCCTGTTCTCAATATGAATTTATTTCACACTAGCTACGTCAATAGTGGTTGGTTCAAACAACAATAATGAATGCCGAATATAACTATGCAGTGAGCCAATATACTTAGTTACAACTTCAGGTGTATCTAGTGCAATACCCAAGTTCAGTGCTTTCTTCCTAAATTCTTCTGTAAAACTATTAACATCTTGCCCTTTGCCTTGCCTTAAATATTGCCAATTCATCAAAGCTTTCCGTTTGTATCCTAAGGGATAAAATTGTTCCTTTAACGCAAAAGTAAAATCAGTCCATGAGGAAAAGAGCTTACCCACATTTTTATTGCTCTACAATTTACTCTCCCACCAAACGAGAGCTGTGCTGCCCAGCTGTAGAGAGGCCAGCTGGATTTTTGCCTCATCCTCTACGATTTTTTGAATCCTACAGTAAACCTCAATCTGCCTGATCTAATTGTTAATCTTTTCTGCGTTACTTTCACCATTAAACACAAGAAGATCAAATTTAACATCTAATTTAAAAAAAGGTTTCTTAGATGCATCGTTTGGATTTCTCTGATTATGGTGGTGAGGGGAAGAAGAACCTTCACCACTAGAAGGAGAAAGAGGGGGTTCTTCTCCACCATTCCCATGTGTTGAACCTTGTCCTTCTGGGTTGCTCTCTTCTGCTTTTTCCAGTCTTATAACCACCTGACTGATATTCTCTCCCATTGAATAGAAAGTCTTTCTGAAATTGGGCTCCTCTTCAATACGAGCTTCCTCTTTAGCCATGGTTCTCCTTCAAGGTGCACGCCCTACCTCTAGATTGAAAGGTTCTAAATTCCCTTCACTTCTTTGAAGCATGCCTCTTTTTAGCATACAAACATGCAATTCAGATCTAAAAAGCCCTGCTTTGATACCACTTGATCCATGATGTTTTTGCTTATAGATGTATAGAAAAGAATTGCATGTAAAATTGCAGCTTAAAACAACAATGTGCACATGATGAAAGAAGAAGTAAACACATACAAGGCACAAAAATAAGACACCAATGCTTGATAACGGAGTTCGTCCAATTCAGACTACACCTCCGGGCCCAGCTCAATAATGGGGAGGCCTTTTTTATTAAATGGCATGAAAACAAAGAGAATTACATTCATCAAACTGTCCACAAGAGGCTTATACCTCCAATCTGCAAGATGGCCTATGAAATGGATGCCTGAGATGGAGAGGTATGTAGCACCAAAGCTTCCCGCAGCAATAAAAGGGGATGGAGTATGTAAACTATCCAAAACATACCAATATATATATTCTCTCAACCTCCTGCGAAACAGCATGCTGCCACCAAAACAATGCCTTCCCCCTGTGCTCTTCCATTGATCGTGTTTTATAAGGGATTCTTTGGACAGAATCCCATCCCAATCGGGGCTTATATGGCTCTTAAGAGAGGCTGGTAGAGTGGAAGAATCGGTGGGTGCAACCACCTCTCAAAGATGGTCTTTTATCATTGAAACGATAAAGCTTCAAAATCCCAAAAAACACTGCAAATCTACCCAAAAAACCATATATCGGGACCTCAGAAATCATTAAATCGGGCTTATGTTCATTATCGGGTCTGCGCTGCGGTCACAAATTGGCATATCGGGGTGTCTCTGTCCTGGTTATCAGTAATGACCGATTGCCGATATCAGTGTTGGTTGATCGTGTCGGCATCCCACATATACATCACATTGAGTGTCCGATAGTGGTTCTGCTGACCCGATTAATCGCCGATCGCACTGCCCGCTCGCCTATATACATGTAAGTCCCCCAATTGTGATTGCCTTCGATCCGCCGATTTGATCAAATCAGAGATCGGCGATCAGGGGTTCCACTGCCCAAAGCTTAAGTCCGCCTCTATGCAACCTCCGATTGCGATTTGGCCTTAAAGGCTTAAGACCCATTTTCAAAGGAAAATCCTCATTTTCTTAAGGATCGAAGAATCCTTCTTTGTGTGATAACCTCATCATCCGAACTCAGATTGAAGTACCGTTTGCACCGTTGGATTCAGGAAGACGAGATCTCTGCTTTGGTCCTGGCTTGACTTCATTATGCTCACTTTAATTTTTGTTTTTCCATGCCATTGTATCTGAAGATCCACTTGGATCAGTCATGAGGGTAGATGAGTTGTCACAAAGGGGAATGTTACTAGGTACCCCACCCTTTGTTATAAGTAGAACCTCATAACTCATTGTAAGGGCTTTTTGGTCAGCCAAGCTTCAATAAGAGTATCTTAGAGAAAGCTTGGACACTATTGTAACGAGCCTTGGCTTCTCCACTGCGTAGAGCTAGTACATCTCTTTGGAGGAGCATGCAGTTGTGGCTGTAACGTTCCGCTATCATAACTAGTGGTTGGACATGGATGTATTGTATGACTCGAACTTGCACTTCTTAATATAATAGAGCGAGCACGTTTCATGCATATGTTGTATTCTATTATATGCTATCCAATTTGCTGTAAATGATATATGTATTTGCTTGCTTACTCATACATGCATGGACTATTTTGTATAAGTATGTATGAATCTTTCTGAAATGTGTTGTTGGTTTAACCATCACTTTGGATTGCTCACTAACTTGCTTTCCATCTTGTGATGCATCTTCGCTCGTGTGTTCCCTTCCAAGCCGTGTACTATTACAGGTTTCCAAGGGGCACACTCACCTCACCCTCAGTGTGTTAGAACCTCTCATGCACCTTCCTTGACTTACTACAGCTGTCACACCCTTGCTACCAATAGGGACATCTTACTTGCCTCTGTGCGAAATCACGGTCAAGGCATTACCATATGACCCACTGCTGGGACTCCTACACCAAATAGTCTGAGGTCTAATTGGCACTTCTTATTGGGGAGATCCCCTTACATGTTGTCGGGTCCAACACCGTCAACATAAGAAAATTTTGACTTGTAAGTCTAAGGAAAATAATTTGACTACTTCTAAGGACTTGAATTTCAACTAATTTTTTGTTTGTTTTTCATGTCGTCTTAGTTTCATTTGATGCTTGACCTGTAGCTAGAGAAAGCACCACCCAGGGCTTTCTAAGCCATCAAAATCACCCTTGGATCACACCTGATCTAGGGCACACTAACCCTCAACATTGTTGGATTTTTTCCCATAGAGTTTCAAATCGGTGATTTTTTCCCATCACGGAGTGACTTAATACTGCATGTCGTCATTGTCTATCCTAAGTCATGTGGGGCATTGGGATTCCTACCTTAAAAGTCTTTACACATCGCCCTTTTCCATTAACGACATCTTGTTTTTTCCTATAAAGGAATAGGTTTTATCTATGGAATACATAGAGATAGTAGTTATGAAACTTATGGAAAACCTTATTATACCAAATACCAAGAAGATAAAACATTAAAAATTAGAGGGTTTATTCTCTTGGACCTCACATAAAGAAGATCTTGAATTTAGTGGCCAATTATCCTAAACTTTAGATCAAAATCCTCATTGTACTTAATTTTTAAAATGAGGTAAAAGATATCCTTATATCTATAACATCATTAGGATTAGAATTATTCCAAGACATCTATATGGAATTATGTTAGAAAAGAATACTACCATATGGATAGAACCTCATTGAAAAAGACTTAAATGATAAGATGAATTTAGGAGCTATCAGTGAATTCTGAATCACGATGTTAACATAAAGATCACTGTGAAGGAGTGTTGCAATAACAAAATCAATCTCTTCCTTTTTTCCCATTAATTTTAGAAAAGGTTTCAAAAAACTTTGTAATAAATTCAAGAAAGAAAAAATGAAAATGTTATGAAAAAATTATGTGAAAAGGTTATTGTTGATTTTAAAAACATTGATATTTCATTTGAAGAAAATAATTATATTATTATAATTTAATAATACTATACATTACCTTTTATTCTTTTTACATGTATATTGACCAACTCACCATTTAGTTATTGAAATTATTTCATAAAATAACTTAAAAATATATCTTACACTCTTTTATCTGAAATTCATATCTTAAATTATGACATCCTATTATTAAATTTAATGTTGAAGGTGAATTCCTATTTCAAACTTGCTTTCGTAAAATACATTTACATTTAAATTGAAATTTGACGCATTCAGCGAACTTAAATTTCAATTTAAATTAAGTTTGCGAACTCCCACACCGTTTTTTATGGGTTTTGTTTGTGTCGTGTGCGATTTGTCTTCTATGCTTCTCGGTTGTATGATCAGTCGGATATGCAAAGATAACGGAAAGGGCGTTCATCAGGATAGCTATTTGCACCTCGGATGGGTGAGCGAGAGAGCTTTCCATAATAAACATTTTGGATCAAGGATACCTGACAACACTCCATAAAAGAGCCGAGCATACACGATAAGGTTTGGAGTTTAATCTTTTTGGGATGTTTGCAGTCATTGCAGAGTTAACATTATCTTTAATTTCTCTAATCGTTCCCTCTTCTCGCTCTTTCTCTGCGCTGTTATTTAAATTGCATCTTATCAATATGTTCTTTCGTTAATCCTTCCCGAATATTTCTCTCTTCCTTTTTCACCCCACTAATCTTCCGGTCGTGCGATGTCTTATGCGCCTTTACTTCCTAGGCAATCAGTAAAATTTCAAGTTCTATCTACGCTCTGTTTCTGTGTATATGTCTTATTGGATATGGTGGACAAAGGGAGGCATCCTTTAACAATAAATAAAAGCAGAGATCTGACATTCAGCATGATCCTCATCCGCGTCCACAATGGGTGATTGTAGTCTCGGAAATATGTTCAGTGCCACTCCCACTTGTTCACTCCGATGGTACGCATATGCATTCACACTTTTCTTAACATAGATTTGTTTTTATCAGAGGAACTTACACTGTTTTCAACATTTTTGGTTTTATCAGAAAATTATAAAAGAGAAAGTATTCTCATTACTATGATCCTTCATCACAAAAGATTATGACGATAAAGCCACTTCGTAACTCCATGATTCAACTCTATGAGTTTACTCTGGTCTTAGGTTTAATATCCAATTAGTTTTCTACACTATTTATTTATGACTTAAAAAAGCAATTAACTTTTATTTTTTATTAAAAAAATTATAAATATTAAAATTAAATTCGAGCTTTACGAATCTTAGGTTTTTCCGTTGGAGATTGGAATCTTTGCTTTTCACCGTTGGATATTGCACAATGGAGTGCTTTAAAACTATTCTGACTTAATTTTCCTTTATCATTCGGCCCAATTTTAATTCCTTGTCTCCGCGGATTCCCTTGCCTGACTTTTACCACCGGGTCGCTCCTGAGAATCCAAAATTCTATCTGCCTTCTGTTTGTATGTGCGTATCATTGGTTATGGTTAAGCCCTATAATGGGGAAGGTATAAAGGTAGGCATCCTTCCATGAGTATGATAATGGAGAGGGTTGACAACGGACGCATTTTTAATGGAGAGTATGGAGAAAGGAAGGCATGATTAAAGGTAGGGATCTGGTTGCTAGTTTTTTTTTTTTTTGAGAAGGATAAATGATGATTTCGGATATTTTCGTGAAGTTAGGATTGGCAGGTTCTGCATTTTGTGTTTTATGTAGAAAGGATGAGGAATGTATTTTTTTTTGTTAACTCATACTTCTAAGAAAATTTTCTCTGCTTTTTACTTTAATTCATGTTGGAATGAAAGCTTAGGTAAAGAGTGTCTCAAGACATGAAAGCAAAGGTTTACTTTATCTTCCCTTAAATTTTTTCTTATATTTATAGTGTGAGAAATTTGGATAGCCATAATTTGTTGTATGGCCGAGATCGTCTTATCTTGAACAAGTGAGGTCTTATCCTGAACAAGTGAGACCTGAAAAGGAAGAAGATGAGGCTAATTAGAGATGTGGAGCTCGAAATAGTATTGTATGGAGATTTTTTCAAGCACGAAGCTAAAGAGATGTTTATGGTGTGGATATAGTCAATTAGCTAGTTAGAGGCATGTTTGTGGTGTCGGTATAGCCATTTCTTTTCCAAGAATATGATGGTTTAAAGGAAACTAAGTATTGGCTAGGTCACAAATTTTACATTTGAACTTTTTTCTATGTTAAGTATCATGAGGATTTCCCTTTGAAAGTAGGTAAAAGTATTCAAATTATATGTGGAGGCAAAAGTCCTTGTGGATTGGTTCAAAGAGAGAGCTATCTTAATGGTCTTTCATTTATAATCGTGGCAGTGAAAATTTATGAGCTAAAAGAGCAATAATATGATGATGGCTAAAAGAGCGATAATATGATGATGTGACGGTACTTCATGCATAGAAGGAAAATAATTTTCTTAGATGTTGGGTAAGTTTATATCCTAGAGGTATCCAATAATAATGTGTTGTGGTTTTTGTCATTTAAAATTCTATTATATTCAAATCGAATTTAGTTAAGATTCAAAATATGTTCTAAGTTATAAGATATATCTTGAATTTTGTTCTTAATCTAGTTTTGTAAGTTACAAGTGTGTTGCTATGTAGCCAAGGCATTATACTTATTTATTTCTTATAAAATACCAAAAATATGTAATTGTTTTTGGAAAAAAACAAATAAAAAAAATTAAATAATTAATTATTTTTAGTAATAAATTACTTAAATAAATTAAAAATTTTAATTGTAAAATTGAGGCTTTTGTGATCCATATCAAGTTTACGAGAGATTTGTCGGCGTAAATCACATGAAATATCATTTGTCGACCCTTTTCGAACCAACCAATGTGGTTCATCATCAGAATGTTAAATAGTTTGAGCAGAGCCTCCAATGGCTAACTTGACCAACGACTAAAATTGACTATGGACCAAGGTCATAATTTTTTTTTATAAATTAAATGGAAGTTAGTTATATTAAGTGTCATTTTCTTTTTATATATATATATATATATATATATATATATATAGATATATATATATATATATATATAGGTTGTTAAGTTAATAGTTATTTAAAAGGTATTAATTTAATAAATACATAAAAAATTTAAATATTAGAACGAGAAAATAATATTAAGTTAAATTGAATATCTAATTGTTAAATTAACCTTAAAAAAACTTAAATTATCCAGATTCAGATTAATTGTATATATGAATATACCTACAGGATTAAACTAACTTATAAAAATAAATTTATAATATATATATATATATATATATATATATATATATATATATATATATAATTAATTTAATTAAGATCATAGTTAGTTATAAAAGGTATTAATAGTATAAAAATATTAAAATAAGCCAAGGGGTGAAAAGAATAAAAATATTTTAGTTAATCAGAAAAATTAATTGTATATGTTAAATTAACTTAATATTATAATTATCTAGCAGTTCAAAAAAAATAAAAAAAATTAGATGAGCCAAAAAACGAGGGGGGAAGGGAGGTGGAAAGCGACTAGGAAGAGAGTGCTGGGACCCAACACCTACTAATTTTCTAGCCATCCTCTCTATTGAGATTGCTTGTCCTCTTTTCAATCTCAAGCGCTTCCCTAAATTTCCAATGATGGAACTGAGAAACTCTAGCAATAACATTAGCCTCCTCAATACAAACATGATGATTGGTTTTTTCCTCATGTTCAGCTAAAGCGGAAGACTTTGCTCTCCTATGCTTAAGGTCAGCTGTGTGCTCACTAATCCTTTGATTAATAGAGCGACCGGTCTTACCAATATAGGGGGTCCCACAGGAACAAGGGATAATATATACCCCTTTCATATCTTTAGGGTCGATAGGATCCTTCGCTGATCTAAGGGACATGCGAATGGTGTTAAGGGGCCTAAAGGTCACGGGGACACTATGCATCTGAGAATGCTTGCAATATTATCAGTGGTCCCCTGAACAAACGGGAGATGGACACCTGGAATCCGTTCCTTCGGTTCCCTTTTAGCAAGAGAATTCTTGGCAGCTTTTAGGAAAGCCTTCTAACCCATGTATCTACTATAACCATTTTCAACAAAGACATCAAGGAGATGGGATTTTTCTTTCTCAATACTCTTTTTATCCGAGATCCTTAGGGCCCATGTAGCAACGGTATTGAGAACACCCATCTTCTGAGCCGGGAAATGGTGGGAACTGGCATGAAGATACTGCTCTGTATGCGTTTTCTTTCGAAAAACTTGGTGGGAGATGGACCCATCACTATTATTACAAATAAGAATCTCAAGGAACGGGAGGAAACCATCAACTTCCTGCTCCTTAGTAAACTTAATGGTTGAGGATTGATTGTTGAGATGATCGATGAAGATATCTAATTCCTCTTGGCCGTGAGACCAGATGACATTGGTGTCATCCACATGCCTTTTCCAAAGCTTGGGCAGGAGCCGAAATGAGTTTAGAGACTTGGCCTCAAAATCTACCATAAAAACATTAGCAACGATAAGGGATAGGGGTGAGCCCATGGCAACCCCACAGATTTGCTTAAAGAACTCTCCCTCAAAACTTAAAAAGGTGGAAGTGAGGCAGATCTCAACTAATTGAGCGGTGTCAGGATCTGTTAGGCAGTTGATCACCTCCATGGCCTCATTAATAAGGATGCAAGTGAATAGGGAAACTACATCAAAACTAACAAAAATGTCCCTAGGGTCAAGCTTAATGTCCTTGAATTCATCAATAAAAGAAACAGAGTCTTTTATGAAGGACACTGTACAACCAACTAAGGGCAACCAACTAAGGGCTTAAGCTTTAACGCAAGGAACTTAGCAAGAAGGTAGGTAGAACCTCCATTGGTGTTGACAATGGACCTTAAGGGAACTCCTTCCTTAATATCAAAATTAATTAATTAATTAATTATATATATATATATATATATATATATATAACCAAAATTCCAAAATATTTTCAAAGTAGAAGATGCATACACCAAACCCTACCACACATTCGAAGAAAGATAAGTTTAATGAAAAGGCATAGCAAAATATATTAATACTCGATATAAAGCACGTTCCAAATCAAATATGATTTCCGCAAGCATGGGGAAGCGAGAGGCCACACCTTTTTATGTAAAATTTCTGAAGCCTCGAGAAGGCATGACCTGGCAAAGGACGAAATTTCTCATCCATTGGGGTTATTTTTTCTTCTTGTTTATATAGGAACTCTTCGAGATGTTATGAGGCAGCAAATGTCATGCAACAATCAATACGATTCTGTGAGGCCCTTAGAGGAGGCCATATAAGTAATTTTGCTATATTTTGAATTAAGTCCGTTAAGAGTCCGTGTTGCTTAATTCCCTTTATATGAAATTTTTGCATTTTTTTTTAATGAAACTCTGTGTTTTTATCGAATTCAAACCCTGTGTAGTTTTTGTAGTTTCCATGAAGTGGATATCGTATATTTTCCCAGAAGCCATGAGAGTTTATTGAGGGTTTGATGTCTTGTTTTGTGTCGGAAGCTGGAGTACGAGAGTGAGCCAGTTGAGGTGGCTTTGAGGAAATTCTACCTCCGATACCTGTCCAGATAACGCAGAGTGAATTGGGAAATCTTGACCCAACCTGCAAGAAAGTGGCTCAGTCCATTCGTCAAAATATGAACTCAACTCTCGGCAAGGTCCAGTAAAAAGTGACGCGTTGAAGAGTTGGAGGACGTTGGTACATAAGAGAAATTGGGTGGATTGATAATTCACAAGTAATGAAAGCAAGAAAAAACTCAAATTTCCCGAATTCAAGCATTTGGACTTCAATATAAAATATACATAAGGAATAGTGCGTGAATCCTAGCGCTGTTTGGAACCTGGAGTGGGAAGAACTGCAGGTGGGGCTCATGTGGCTGAGCCCTCACCAATGGTGGTCGTCGTTGTTCAGTGTGGTACCACACTCGGGCGTTTGGGAAAGAATACAATTTGAGTGCAACCAAAGGGGCCGAACCTTGATCACTCGTGAGCCGAAACTTTGTTCTTCGTAGAGTTTTCCAAACGATTACGATCGTAGATTTTTCCAATCGATTATGATCGTTTATTTCCGGAGGGATCAACGTTGGCAGAGCACTTGCGTAAATATCTCAGCACCTTCCGCTAACATTTGGTCATATGTGATTTTCTAATGGAAGATCTCAATAGCTGCTCGAACTAAAAAATAGTCCTGGTCTTGTGCATGGTTTTGCCCATAGGCAAAATATTAAGCTTGCGGATTCATTGCTAAAGAAAAACGTGTTCTGTGGGGCCACAAACCACTGGTAAGAGGATTGAACCTCAAGAATCGAATTTGACATTCTTCTTAACACCTCGTCATTAATATATTTGATTTAAAACAGTTAATATTTATTGGACATAAAATAACACACATTCTTTATGCATGTTTAATATAATGAAGAATGCATGTTTAATATAATGAAGAATGCCTTTACATGTAATAAATTTTAACCATATATTCTATATAAAAAACATAATAAATAGATAATATTTATATATATATATATAGATATAGATATATATTTTGTAAACATGCTAAATTTATAAATCATTTTTTTACATGAGAGTAAAATATTATTTCAATATTAAATGCCTTATTTTTTCCTTATTATTAAAACTATTCTAAAAATAAACATTAATGAAAAAATATGATAATTCAATTTTTTAATAAACCATTCTTAACTATTTCAACCACTAAGTGTGTCCGTCACAAATATCGAGTGAGAGATATATTCAAAGCAATCGTTTTTGGCCGAGCCAACTGTTTTGGCAAAAAAATTATGTTATGTGATTTCTACCGAAAGACTTTTAGTAATTCATTATGGAATACAGAAGCCTGAATTCGATAATTATTTGATATTTATATTTTATAACAATTAACAATAATCCAATTATAGTCTATCTTTCTTTCTATAAAAGTTTTGAAATATTTTAGATAATCACACTTTTAATTTTTTAACATTGATATGAAGTTGTATAATTAATTACAGAGAGTTTTACATCTTTCGGAATTTCTTCATATAATTCTTAAAACTAGTACAATCATATTAAAAATATTAATGATGTTGCAAGACAAAGAATGTCTTACTAATGTACACATTTGCTTGATTAACCATGTATCAAAATCTAATTGGTTAACTTTCTTTAACTTGAGAAAAAAAATATAAAAAAAAATTACATATCGTATGGACCATTTTGCTAAATAAAAATTTCTTATATATTAATTTCGCATCTAATTACAATATGAACTTCTAATCTCAAATCCCAAGGAAATTGGTGGGCGGAGGACCAAGTGACATGAATTTAATTTAATTTCAGATTAAAAAAAAAAAAGCAAAAAAAAAAAGAAAAAGAAAAAAGAATTACACATCTTATTGTAAAATGGATGATTTTGGTATATAAAGTTTGATTATATATTAATTTCCCCATCTAATTAGAATATGAACTTATTATAATTGGAATAATCTGAAATCCTTAGGAAATTGGTGGGCACTGAGCAACTTGGCACGAACTAACTTTTTAATTTTTTTTAAATTTAATGCAATCTAACAAATTTTATAACACACTACAACTATTGATAAGTATTAAGAATAAGCATTTGCTAAACATATTCCTTTGAAAAATAATCTAAAGTTTCAATTTAAAAAAAAAAAATCAACATATTCTAAACCACATTAAGTTGAAATAAAAAACCTTGAGCAAAAAAAATTAGGACATTCTTTATAAGGACAAATAACAATTTCCATAAACTCCAAAAAAAAAAAAAAAAAAAAAACTCCAACAAATTATAAAGGCCCCAAAACATTCAAAACCTTAATTCATGGATTCCTTCCAAGGTTAAAAAGTTCTATTTGATAAAAGTTTTTAATATTGCAGAGCTATTCCACAGATAATAAAATTAATAATAATTATTATACAAATTATAGTAAATTTTAAAGATATATAAATGTAAAATAATAAAAATTATTATTTTATGAAAAAAAAGCATGATATTATTCACTGATATTATCTTTGTAAAATAAATGTAAGTGCATTTTATACAAGATAGTGTAAATCTAAACTAAAAAGTAAAAATGTTCTATTCATCCTATTTAAAAATTTTAAGATTTAGGACTTCCAAAAATTTTCACATTTAATTTTCCAAATGTCAATCTCCTCTCTCACTTCCAAGTATCATTTGGAGATTTAGGACTTCCAAAATTTTTCTCATTTAATTTTCCAAATGTCAATCTCCTCTCTCACTTCCAAGTATCATTTGAAGTTTTCTTTTTATAATGCTTCAATCCTTTTTAAGCAAAGCTTTGTTTTGACTCCCCTTAACTAAGAAGTTTTATTATTATTATTTAAAATTATTAATTATTTTTTGCATAAAAAATAGATACTAAGTAGAAAATTACACTCGTTTTGTGATAAATATATTTTGAATAATTTTCTATGAAACTATTGAAATTAGTCAAAATATAAAACTCATTTTAATTTATCATTATATAAGTGCCGAAAAAATTTAATTAATAAATTCAGAGTTGATAGTAAGCCAATTTAACATTTAAACAGAAAAAAAATATTTAATATTTAAATAAAAATTAAAATTAAATTTTAACGTAGAAGAGTCTGACCACCTACAACAAAGTCCCAAAAAGGACAAGAAGCAAAATCACGGTTTCAAGTAATATTTAAATTTAAATTTTCGTGGTCATGCAAGTTCCCTGGGTTAGTGTGTACAATAAAATTAAATTCAAATTATATTCAACGCAGGGAGTGCCCTCTGTGCTTGGCGGAATGTATAACGCACATGTGTGCCTCAGAGACGTAACTGAAGAGGCGAGCAGGATTCAGGGCTTTTCAGGCCATCGAAGCCCAGGTAATTCCCAGCGGCACCATAATTATAATTCCCGCAAAAGTGGATCTCTGGTTTGATAAAAAGTAAGCAAGGATTCAAGGAGGGCGTTTTTTGGATTTCTACCTGGCCACTGGGCTTACAGTGTCCTCGGCAAGGACTTTGGCTTTTAAAATCGCCGCCTCCAAACATTTTGTATATTTTTCCTCTTTCACAAACGCCCAGAAGACAGTTACAATTATATTCAATTACTTTTGGGAGGTGCTATGGATGGCTACGAAATGCTCTGCTGCTATTACATTTGGACTCGGGATTCCTAATAGGTATGCCTAAAATTCCGCTCTTCTTATGCAAAATGGGTGAACAGACACGAAATCGATTTCTTCTGGTTCTATGACTAAGTTTTTGTTTTTCAAAAATTACACATGCTTTCTTGTTCTGAAGCCATAAAAAACTACTTCTATGCAATATCTACCTGCTGGATATGCATCCCTCATCTATTTTGGCTTCAAATTTCAGATAAATTGGTAGTTTCCGGATAAATAGTTTTTGGCGTAAATGCAAAGGATGTTTTTGCTGTTGAATTGTTTTATAAACTCCATTCCTAGCTTCTAATTTTGGAATTTTAAGATATTTTCATAGTATTGTGTGATTGATTGGTTTTCTGTGTCTGTGGAGGATTTTATGCAAACCACATCTACGTTTTTTCCAAACTATATCCACCTCATACAAGCCACTGTAATATCTGAGTCATACTTAGCAATTTCACAGTAAAGTCTTTGTTTTTGCCTCTCTGGTTTTCGCTCTGGTCTGGTCCTCGTTTTTCCGGTGATCGGAACAACACCTCAGGGGATCAACGAACAACTTCCCGAAAGTGTAGGTGGAACGCGTGTCTACGGACACCGCACCTCATAATTGCCCAAAGTCACTAGTACGCCTCCCCATACACATCTCTGACCTCACACATTCCAAATCAGGCCATATTCCCTCTGTCAGTACATTCTTTATGTTTCCCGTTCTGGTTTGTACAAATGACGACGTTTTTTCCATTCCCCCCGTGGCATGCGAAATTAATACTCGCACACGTACTCTATCACCTCGTTCACGAGGATTGACTTTCCCAAGATTAACTGTCCTCACTTGGATCTTTCACACCCACCCCCATTAATTTTTGACCTAACACCCATCTCCATCCTGACAGAGTGACACCCCATAAGCCGTCACTCCCCCACTTTATACACTTTGGATGGAGGCAGACTCCGACATGTCTGCCAACTCAGCTTTAATACGTGCCACCATGGAAGCAGAAACGCTCCACATGGGACCACGATCATTGGATGCATGGTGTACTACTCTTGGAGATATCCATGGGCCAATTGTCGACTTATCCCCACATTCATTGTAGGGTGGCGAACAAGCCTTACGTGAACGAAGTCACAAACATCGTTCTATAAAAACCACTCCACCACCCCCGATTATAGCTCTTGACAGCTCCACCCTGGTTGACCGCATACATAGCCTACAGAAGCGGGCTCTTGTTGGCCGATGGTATTTCCCAGCTATGGAGGATTCTGAGATGAGAATTTGGTTAGGAAGGAAGTGGAAATCTTTGTTGGGCTACCTGCCTACAATAGTTAGACTTATGAAAGGTTGGTACAGTGTCCACTTTTTAAGTCAAGAGGATCTTGAGACAATCAGATCCATCCCATGGGTCCATGGAAAAAGCTTTCTAGCCCTGCATAATTGGTATATTGGTTATAACCCCCATCAACAAATTAATCCAGGTTAAATTGCCCGGCCTGCCGATCGAATTGTGGACAAAACAGGGTCTAATGGACATAGGAAATGTCATCATCAAATTTGTCTATGTCGACCCAAGATGTCTTGGTGCACAGGACAAGAGAGTAGCATGGATCCTCATTGAGAAGGAATATCGTGGCGGGTTTCCTGACCACATCAAACTACATTGGGAAGACATTAATCTACACCAGAGATTGGATTACTGGGGGGTACCCTTTCGTTGCTCCTTTTGTCACCGAACAAGACACCTGCGGGAGCGATGTCCCCTATGCCCTCGAGGCTGCCTGCATGGACGAAAATGTTACAACGCCTCCACGCTATCAAGTTCTGGGAGGGAATGTCCAAGCATAGGTCAAAGGCTAGCGTCACAATATCAAAAAACAACACATCCAGGTAATCCTCAAAAGAAAAATTCTCGCCACCCTCTCACTTTCAGTTCTCTGGCAACATCTCCAATTTCCATTACATCCTCCCCAAATTCCTCTGAAAAGTTGGTTTTGCCATTACCGGGAGGTCCAGCTCACTTTAATTATCCTTCGCCTTTGGAACCTACCCCCTGTCAAGAAATACTTGCTCCTTTTCTGACTACACATCTCTATCACAATATTCCACCCACTTTGCATATTGCATATGTACCCTTACCTACTCCTATCCCACCCTGCCGTCAATCCAAGGACAAAGGACCCTGCCTAAGTGTTACTCCTCCTAACTCACCTACTGCATCCCCTACGAACTCTATCGGAAGTGATCTGGACTTCCTTCTGCAAAGTAAGACCTTAGACCTGCACTCCCTCACCATCCATAAGCCAAAGTCATCTACCTCCCCACACATCAGCCCTACCTCGGCTGGCAATATAACTGTTTAACGGAAGCAAAACCGAGGTAGCAGGCATTTTCGCGGAAGAAATAACAATATCCCATCCGCCTCCCCAATGGACTGTTTCCTTGTTGATGTACCAATTGCAGATATTTCCTCCTCTGGGGCCCTTAGAGCACGGCAGCCCAACGATCTCCTCCCATGACTCGCATCATATCCCTAAACATCCAGGGTCTGGGGCTGACCCAAAATTCTTAGCCAACAAAAATTTTTCTCTACTCTTTACATCCATATATCATACTCATACAGGAAACTATGCACAATGTTACAGAGGCTGTTCTATACTTTCGGAAAATGTTTCTGAATTGGTACATTTCTGCAACTGCTTCATCTGGCCTCTCTGGGGGTTTGGTGGCCCTATGGGATCCATCTTGGGTCTCTGTTAAGGCTTTTCAGTGTTTTGCAAGAATTCTGCTGGAAGCTAGATTTCGCGGAATACCTGGTAACATTCACATCCTCAATATATATGCCCCCTACAAGGACCGATTCAGTTTCTAGAATCGTGTTTTCTCCTCTGGAATGATGGAACTGGTGTCCCTTATCATTGCGGGAGACCTGAACTGCACTATAAGTTGTGATGAAGTATGGGGGTGATGCAGTAGACCCTCTAGCCGGTCTAATTCAAGATGCCATTCTATTACATAATTTTGTGGACATATTGTTATAGACAATTTTGTGCCTTACAGCAACAAGCATGAATTGTCAATAATCCAAGGGATCCAAAGTTCCCTAAACATGATGTTCCTACCCCTAGAGAAACAAGGTCAGCAAACCAACAGCTCTCAGATCAGTTCTCCACCTGAAAACACTCAAAAACAAGCAATCCTGAAATCAAAGCAGGTGCTCCACTAGGTTTCTGCGCTGAAACTCAGTTGCTCCATGGTGTACCTGCGTTGCAAAGCAAGTGGGACAAAGGCCCCCTGCGCTGAGCGAGAAGGGACAAGTGGCACAGTGAGTCATTGCTTTGGAATCTTCCAAAAATGACACTTGGATCAGGTATTTCGCCTTGTGATGAGTCAGAGGCTCTGTTTCTCCAAATGGAAGCAAAGTTCTCCAAGTGGACTCAAGAACTGAAGATCAACTAAAGATTAACTGAAGAGAGAGAGGACACAAGGCAGTTACACATCAGTTGCAAGCTGACTCATCCTTTCTCAATTCATCTATATATTGAGCTCTCTCCTATGAGCTGAGGAGGCTGGAATTTTGTGCAAAGTAATGATATGCTGTTGGTTTCACTATTGAGTTATTGGGTGATTGTTTGAGAGAGGTGAAGAAGAGCAATTCTTTCTGCTGGGAGGTGTTGCTGGGTTGGAGCCTTCAATGGTTAGGGAACTGGCGACTCCGCTGGGGATCGTATCTGTTTGATTGTGTTTGTAGTATTTTGCTATTCATTTCCTGAACAAAAGAGTACCAAATCGAAAAGCTTTTGACTATATCAAAAGCGAAGTAGAGGGCAGCTACTCTTGCTCATTTTCTGAGCAAATTCATGATTTGAAGAGCTGATCTACAAGGATCCTTGTAAGCTCTTAGTGATAGCTTTGCACCTTCTTAATCATCCCTTTGAGTGTGCTTGACTGATTGCTTCTGATTTGAGCAAAAACCGTGCATTTTTGAGAAAATTATGACCCGGAAACTATGAAAACGCATTCTCTTTTTCCAAAGCAGGTAGTACACAGGCTACCTGCTTTGCAACGCAGGTCCCGAAGGGGCTACCTGCGCTGAGAGCCAGTTTGGCTGCGCAGAGCCTGCGTTGGCCCAAATTTGCCTAGTGCATTTGGGGTTTCCTCCTTTCTCTTGCCTGTTTTCACTTAGTTTTGCGGCTAGGTGTCAGTCTTGTGCCTGTTTTGAAACCAATATTACTTGCCATCATTCTGCCTCTGTTATATAACGAAATTGTACTTGTTCTTTGTATTTCTTACTCATTTACAATTTCCCATAACGAAGAGTAAACTAGTCTTGCTTTTGGCCTCTTAGATTTGAACCTGTGTTAGGCATTTTGCTGGTCTAAAGAGTTAGCTTGTTTGCTGTCCATAGCTGATTAGTCATTTTACTTTCGTCAGTATGGTTTGATTTCATGTATTTCCAGTGATTAAGCAAGTGAATCTTAAGGTGTCTTTTGATTTTGGACAAACTTGTTTGTTTTCGCTCTAAATCGAAATCAAAGTTATATAACCACTTTCTTTTTGTAATCCATCCACATTAAGAAAGGGAAAAGAAAATACATGCATTGTGCATTTTGCATTTGAAAAAGTTTGCATGATGATTTAGGAGAAAGTGCATTAGTTTGTGCTGTATGAACTGTGTGAAAAGAATTTGCCTTCCTTCTCTCTCAGTAGTTAAGATTTTCATCAGTCAAAAAGATTTGAAAAAGCTTGCTTCTCATCTTAGGCTGCATTTAGGAATTTGTCATATACATCTCGTGGTGAACCTTGAAAGGCAAACTTTAAAAAGATCAACTTAAAATATACAGAATGAACCTAACAACGCATTTGAAACATAACGCAAACATCTAGAGGTCTAGGTAGAGACGTGTTCCGGCGTCGTTAAACATAGTGACTGTCGATCTCTACGAAGGTGGGTGATTCCTCCTGAGAGTCGGTGGCACTAATACGGATTTGTGCTCCCACGTACCGTCGCGTATATATTGGGAGACCCCTATAGGCAATTATCCTTTATCCATAGGAAGCCGTGTCGGCCGCCCTACTGATCGCGATGCAATGAACACAGCATTCACGAAGATCGACCACCCGTACCGTAAAACGTATTCTGTGGTTTCGCGAAAAGTTTGGCACACCCTCTGCCTAGAACTCCAGAGAAGTTTCTTTTGGCCTTTTTCAAACTCTATAACTGAAAAATTCCATCCGAGCATTTGTCACTTCGGGCTCGTTAAAACATCGAAGGTGACTAGAGTCATCTTTAGCTTTTTCTCGACTCTTAAAACATGAAAAAGCAAAGTTATGTTTAAAAGCGTCTAATAAAATTCATTCAAATCGGAAACACAAATTTTCCCCTTTATATTTTAGTTGATCGAGTAATCCGCAATCGTGGAAGAAAGTCAATTGAATATCCGTCGTCTTGGAGGCTTGCGAGTCAACCGTCTTTGTCTCCGGGATCGAAAACAATCCGGACAAAGCGAGCTCGTCGAACCAGTTCAAAATCTCCTTTAAAAGTTAGAACAAGTGTTCCAACAACATCTGAGATTCTGGTCACTCCAAACATTTCCGGAAACCCTGCCTCCATAGAAGAAGTTCAATCGCCACAGAGGGACAGTAATACTGATCCTAGTCTGGGGGCAAATACTTGTATGACTGAACCAGTTCCATCTGTAACCGGTCAAGAGAGTTTTGTTCCTCAAACATCTGTCGCGGTCGATACAACCCCTTCTTCGACACCGGAAATCTTTTACGGACCTGACGGTCTTCCTCTTCCACCTGGTCTGATTGCGATAGAGGAAATTATAGAGGAACCGCAAGTATCCACTCCAATTCAATTTGGAGTAGGGGTCACTCTATTTCCTGCTACAACAGAAGTTTGTCCATCACCAGTGGAAGTTCCTGTAGAATCACTAGGTGATCAATTGGATAGACTAAAAATGACTGAACAACCGTCGACATCTAGGACTGTGTCAAATGACACGGCGACGGCAAAATTACCTGTTGCAAATCCAACAATGTTCGCCGGCATACCATCTGTCCCAACTAGCTCTCAGTCGCTAGAAGGAGTCCACCAAGAGACTATCTCGACAGTATGGTCTGTTCCTGTTTGTTCCGGAGTAATGTCTGGTAACTCTCATGGTGAGGCTCATCAAATTGACCCTTTTGGGAATCTAATTAGGCCATCCAGTCCTCCAGGACAATCAATTGCCTTGAGTTCTGGATTGCTACCGTATGGGGGGCAGTATGCCCTTTCATTACCCCCTCCGGGAGGGTACCCATACGGGAGTTCTCAACCTTATTCAAGTTATGGCGGAATTGCAACGAGTAGTTGGGTACCTATGATATCCCAGCCACCGAGAGTTGTATATTCTATGCAACAGTGTGTACCTGTGACGAACATCCCAACTACACCGGCTATTGTGACCGTGTCGCAAGTTCAAACAATGCCTGTTGTATGTCAACCTCAGATTTCTCAGGTTCTCATGCAACAGCCCCTTGACCCGGCGACCCAACCACAATCGCCTACTGGTGGGGCAACACAAGTACAGTTGGGTACAGCTACCCCACATCTTGGTCCAATGGTTAGTGTAGCGCAACAACCCATGGTGTCGCAACCGTGGATAGTGCAATACCAACAGCCGCAATTCCAACAAGTGTACCAAGGTTCTGAACAGCAAGTATTTGCGAATACTGGACAACCATATATTCAAAATGGTCAAAATCAACCACTTTATAGTGGTCAAGTCCATCAACCGTATTCATCATACCAACATCAACTCCATTATGCTGGTATGCAAAAACCGACTGTTCAGGCGATTCCATCGTATCCTGGTTACGCTTCACCTAACTTGAACCAGAGGTTACCGTTCGTGGCGACTTTAGAGTTGCCTGATTTACATCGGTTAACCAATGATCCAATTGCTTACGCCCCTTGGTGGCCAGTGATTCCACACAAACTTCCATCCGACATTCCTAAATTCAATGGAAATCCAGGTGAAGACCCGTCGAATCATGTGATGACATTTCATCTATGGTGTTCGTCAAACACTTTAAATGACGATTCGATAAGGCTTCGCCTCTTTCAGAGGACATTGACAGGTCCAGCGGAAAAATGGTATATAGAATTGCGTAGAGCTTCGTTCGACAATTTTGGCTCCCTTGCCACGACATTCTTGACCCACTTTCAATTACCAATAAGGTATGAAACAGGAACAGAGATATTGACTAACTTCAAACAGACAACCGCAACTCATATATTAGATCATATACATGAGTGGCGACGTCGACGAAGAATGGTTAAAACATACGTTCCTGATCAGCTTTTAGCTTAGTGGTTTATAAAGTCGTTACTTCCGGCCATAACGGAAGATGTAGCAAAGGGAGGAGTCGTAACAGAAGAGCAAGTTATCACTCGTGCACAATACTTGGATTTAGTATATACTCAGTCCGGCACGCTCTATGACAAAATACCAGACGCCCCTAGACCAGAGTTTTCAATCCCTCCTCCTCCTAAATCAAACAGTGACTCTCATGCCGGTGATGGCGTGATTGGCACGGCAAACACGAATCCGAAAAGGACCAATCAAAAGAAGGCCCGTAAGGATTCGAATCAAAATGCGCATGAAGAAGTTCTTGCTTCGGAAGTAAATGCCGTATCGACAGATAAGGGCAAAGAAACCAATCAACCAGGAAGCAAGAAGAATCAAAACAAAGGGAGGAAGAATAAACAAGGTGGGTCATCCCCTAAGAAAAATTCTTCAAACCCTCCTGGGAATAGGAAACAGTGTCCGTGTCAAATATGCGATGACAAAGATCACAACACTAAGGATTGCCCATTCAAAGCTGAGCTAAAGAGGTTCTTTAAAAGTCCTCATACCTCAACTGTGTCAAGTGATCAATTTCCTAACCCAGGTCAAAATCTGGTTGATAGTGGAAACGCTTCCCCGTCCCAAGTACTTATGTTGTCGATTTCGAAACAGCAAAATGATGCTTTGATTTCGACAAGGAGCAAAGATTATGGGAATCCACAGGTGTCGAACGATAAAGGGACAGATCAACCTAGCAGTTCGACGACAACTTCGGCAGAAGTTGTACCCCCCATCACACATGAATTAACAATAAAACCGCCAAAGGGAGTAGTACACAAGTCGACATTTAATCCTCGTGCCAGAGCGGCACAGCATTACAACATAGTAGAAGATTTGGCGCAATCGCCATCTGCTATGTCGACTCTTGAGGTATTACCGCATTGCCCATCCCAAAGGCACGCATTGTTATCAGCAATTGGTGGGGTGGATCCTAAAGATTCCAATCTGGTATCCTTTGATCACAAAGGGTATGATCCTCAGTTGCCGACTCAATTAGCTTTCCTCGTCCAAGTGAAAGCCCTCAACAAAACAGTTCATAGAACGATTATTGATGAGGGAGCATCGACGTGTATTATGTCGATGAGTTGCTGGAAAACTTTAGGATCTCCAACCTTGTCGCGATCATCGACAACATTAAAAGCATTCGACGGAAGGATATATACCCCTTACGGTATCCTTAGTAACCTGAAAGTTGAACTAGGGGGCAAAACAGTAGAAATAGATGTTGAAGTCATCGATGGCAATCTTGACTATAACATCCTACTGGGAAGGCCATGGATTTATGCCATGCAAGCTGTTGTGTCGACTTATTTTAGGAAGATCGCATTCCCCTTTGAAGGAGGGATTATGGTCGTCGATCAACAAAACTTCCTCCCTAATGGTTCACAAGTTACAGGAAGCGTTCCCATGATCCATGGCAGCGACCGGTCGATTCAAGACATTGGAGTAGGTCTGTTGAAAGACCCCACTATGATGGGAACTTTCGCGCTATCACCTCCTATTTGTATAGGAAATGTACCATTTGTAGCAACATGCAATATGGTATCCACCTTGAAAGTCACAGAAGGCAGAGTCGCTATGGATCATGCAATGGTTTTGCCACCAAGCCCCATTGAAATATTGTAGCAATCAATGTTTCATGCATGGGAGGCAAACCCAAATCAATGCTCGTCGAGCGTTTGGGTAGATAGATCTAGGGAATATGGTACCCCATTAGATCCTTGGTCGAGAGTACATGGGACTGACGAAGGAATCTTACAATCAATGATGATTGAGGGGGCACCATGGAATGATCACCACCATCGTTCCCTTCTTCCAGAATACGAAGAAGATACTCAGAAAGATCTTTACCACCCTTCAGTCTTTGAATTCCTAACAAATACTGTAAACACGGTGGATTCCGAGCGAAACCTATCAAATATCGAAGAGACTATAGCCATAAATATCTCGACAAAACCTGATGTTGTAGAGAATATTCATGTTGGCAAAGGTTGTTCCCCTTCAGAACTGGAAATATATAACGCTCTCTTTCGCGAATTTAGAGATGTCTTTGCTTGGTCATATGATGAAATGCCAGGCATCGACTCGAGTATCGTTGAACATGAAATTAAAATGTATCCTGATGTCAAACCAGTAAGACAACGGCTTCGACAGGTGCACCCTAAGAAAGCCGCCGCCATTAAAGCAGAAGTTGAGAAACTTCTCCATGCTGGATTCATCTACCCGGTTCCTCTAACCGATTGGGTATCGAATATTGTCCCTGTTATGAAAAAACAAGGGACGATAAGAGTGTGCATCGATTATAGGGATGTAAACCAAGCTTGTCCGAAGGACAACTACCCTACGCCCTTCATCGACGAGATAATTGATGAATGCGCCGGATGTGAAATCTTTTCCTTTATGGATGGATTTTCCGGGTATAATCAAATAAATATCCGCCCACAGGACCAGTCGAAGACTGCATTTATATGTCCGTGGGGCACGTTCGCTTATCGAAAATTACCCTTTGGCTTGAAGAACGCAGGGGCAACTTTTCAGAGGGCTATGAATTACGCTTTCCATGACATCAAGAGTATTGTTCAACCATATCTCGACGATCTTCCGGCTCATTCGCGAAAGCGAACTGATCATCCGCAGCATTTAAGAGCGATATTTCTACGTTGCCGACACTACAAGATAAGACTCAACCCTCACAAATGTGTGTTTTGCGTCGGTTCTGGTCGTTTACTTGGCTTTGTAGTCTCTAAAGATGGGATTCGTCTCGACCCCTGTAAGGTTCAGGCAATCATTAATTTGCCTCCACCTTCGAATTTGCTTCAGATTCAGAAACTCCAAGGGAAAGCAAACTTTCTGAGGAGGTTCATTCCAAATTACGCAGAACTTGCTAAAGGTTATACACGTCTTTTGAAGAAGGATGTACCCTTCGATTGGGACCAGGTTGCGCAAGCTTCCTTTGACGCTTTGAAAGAGTCTCTAGTAAAAGCATCATTAATGTACGCCCCAGATTATCTTAGGGATTTTAACCTGTATCTAGCTGCGGTAGATACAACCATTGCGATGGTTTTAGTACAAGAAGTCGATGGAGTTGAACATCCTGTCTATTATTTAAGTAAAAACTTAAATGATACAGAAAGTAAATATTCTTACGTTGAAAAGCTAGCGCTCGCTGCTGTTCAAGCGGTACAGAGATTTCGACATTATATCCTCTTTAGGAAAACTACCATTCTGTCAGATTGCAACCCCATGACTTATATACTGTCGCGACAGTTGCTGGGGGGAAAATATTCCAAATGGATAGCGATCCTTCAAGAGTTTGATCTGGAATTTGTGAAATCCAAGTCAAAGAAAGCTCTGGTATTTGCAGAATTATTATGCGATCTCCCATCATCGTCCAACGACGAAACTTCCAAGGAGTCAATAGTGGACGAGACTTTATTTCTGATATCTGCAAGCAATGAATGGTATGGAGATATAATTATCTATCTCCAAACCCAAAAGTTTCGGCCTGACATCTCTCACTCCGAACAGAAACGTATACGATACCAAGCAAAAGACTACATGATCGTCGGTGATACTCTTTACCGTTGTGGTATCGATACCGTTCTGAGGAGGTGTCTTACCCATGAAGAAGCCGAAAAAGCCCTGAATGAGTGTCATTCAGGCGCGTGTGGGGGGCATCAATCAGGTTTCGCTACAGCCCAAAAGATATTAAGAGCAGGATATTTTTGGCCAACAATGTTCAAAGATTGCATAATCGCAGTCCGAAGTTGTCATTCCTGCCAAATATTTGATAGCAAAACCAGAAGACCACCCACACCACTGCAACCAATAGTTGCGGTTGGGCCTTTCGCCAAATGGGGCATCGATTTCATGCAATGTAACCCCACCTCAACCGGGGGGCATGGGTATATCATAGTCGCAGTTGACTATTTTACCAAATGGGCCGAGGCGATGCCTACATTGGACAATACTGGTGAAACAGCTGCCCTATTCTTTTTCAATCATGTAGTCGCCAGGTTCGGTGTACCCCAGGCTATAGTTACAGATCATGGATCGCACTTCCGCAATCACATGATGGTCGAATTAGCTGCCAAACTAGGGCTATCTCACGACAGCTCTACTCCGTATTATCCACAAGCCAACGGACAAGTTGAAGCAATCAACAAGGTCCTGAAGCGTATGTTGCAGAGGATGATCGGAGTTCATAAAAGAAGATGGCACCTAATCCTGTATGCAGCCTTGTGGGCCTACCGAACCTCGGTAAGAAACGCGACCGGTTTCACACCTTTCCAATTGGTGTACGGTCTAGAAGCAGTCTTACCGATCCAGTGTGAAATTTCGTCGCTTAAACTCGCAATTGATCTCCTCCCCGGAACTTCGGAAGAAGAGGCTCGTTTCATGGAATTAATCCAATTGGATGAAACCCGTCGTGATGCCGCTTTGGCTAACGAAGCCCATAAGAAACGAGTCAAGGCTCAGTTCGACAAAAATGTCAAACCCCGTGTCTTCTCAGAAGGTGATTTGGTCTTGCTTTATGACTAAGAATCCGATAAATTAGGAGCAGGTAAATTCAATTCCTTATGGATGGGCCCCCATATTGTTAAAAGAGTATTAGCAAAAGGAGCCTACGAGTTAATAGATTACGACGGAATTCCACTGGCGCAGCCCCGGAACGGGCTGTACCTCAAGCGTTACTATGCTTAAATAGTAACCTGCGTGCTTTTGTTGTATTTTGTTTTCGCCAAAGTTCTCGTTTTGGTTGAGTGATTCCCTTTTTCATTCGTTGCAGATGTCAAACCTTATGGAGACATGTGTTGGATATGCCGACGGAGCAAGTCGTAGTTCGCGGAACTTATCCTCCGCAGCATGGGCCATTTTTAATCCAAGTGGCGAGTTAGTAAGTTTCAGAGGTGTATGTATTGGGCAATCAACGAATAACATCGCCGAATATAGCGCGTTGATAGAACTACTCTCTGATGCCATCACACGAGGCATACGCCGACTAATTGTCAGGCTAGACTCACAGCTCGTAGTACTACAACTCAATGGTATATATTATGTTCGTAATCCAGCTATTTATCGCATGTTCCTAAGAGTAAAGATCTTGGAAAGACGATTTGATTCAATTCAATATCAACATATTTCAAGAAATATAAACACATTAACTGACTCATTGGCAAACTATGTGTTAGACAGACATTTGCAACATTTATAAAGGACACATCATAAAAAGTGTACATATGAATCATCCAAATCAACCAGAATAAGACTCGAAAATCAAAATATATATATAAGCTGTTCATAAAGTTCATACATAATGTTCTGTAACCAAGACAAAATTGGTCATATGACCTAAAAACTCAAAATGCTAGGGGGCACCCTAGCCTAGTGATGCTCCTGATAGTAAGCCACAGTATGTGCGATCATGCGCAGAAGGCGGGTCCATCGTCTAGGTACACCGATAGTATGCTGCTGCATCGGTAAAGGTAACTCGTCAATCTGTACATCCGGAAGACCATGGGTAAGGTTCTCGACCTGCCCCTGCACGGCTGTAAGGGTCTCTGTGTCGCTAAGATCACGGATAATAACTCTCCGAGCAGGTTCCTCTGCCGGAGCAGTAACAGGTGGTCTCGGACGAAATGCCGGACGAACAGGACCGACATCTGCAGACGCACATGAGTTCAATTAAAGTCTTGAAAGAATAAAGCACAAGAACATTATGAATGAAAACAGTGAACGGTAATATGGTTGAAGTTCTTACCAGTAGCATCCCACTGAGCACCGTCTGGCAGTACCATATCCGGATCACCCCGGAAATCCATACCAACATATGGGTACTCGGAAAAAGCCATCTCCTGGCGATCGAACCACCTAAAGAAAGCAGCATTAAAAGAAATCTCGGATTGACCTGCATGCCTGGACATGTGATCGACCCATCGCTGCATACGTGGCTCGGTAGGAGAAGGCACTCTGAGATCAATGTACTGAGGTTGCATTAGAGGGATCTTCTCCAAGGCGAAGGCAGTCAGAATCGAACCAAAACCAAAGTTCTTCAGCTTCCCGTCCTTCACCTTGTTCAATTGATTTTTCATCTGACTAAGCACTGCATCACTCCAGTTGAAGATTTTCGGTTGGAGACATTCCAAGGCGTGCTGCATGTGAGACCTGTTGGCAACATGTAAAGATGCGCTACCGGCCATCCTACCAAGAGTATACAGAATGGACCTGAGAGGCCTGCTAGTAACGTCACGGATAACCACCTTGTCGTCTCTGCTCGGCTGGGACCCCTCCCTGCAATACTGGCGAACATAATCTCTCACAGAATCATTCCCCCGAACTGTACCTGATAAAGAAATGGGGGCACCCCGCCTTGACAGGCCAGTCAAGAAGTAAATATCTGTCACAGTCAATGGAATAGGTTTGTTCCTGATCTGGAATACTTGGTTAACAGGATCCCAAGCATCAAGCAAATACTGCAGTAGTGAAATCTGTGCTCTCATGCTAGAGATACGGAAAAACTTTAGTAAACCACAGTCTCGCAATGCGCCCACCGTAACAGGATCGTGAAGGGCAATCATATCTTCTTCTTCATGTTCTCGTTCTCGCCATGTTAGGGCCATCTTGTTCAAGAATCCCTGCAAAACAAACAAGAGAATGAGTCAGCTCCTGAAATTGATGAAAAACTGGCGAAAATTTCATCAAAATCTGTAAAAAATTGTTGCTTTTATGCCCCAAAGCAGGTGCCCAGTGTACTACCTGTGTTGGGGGACAAGCTGCCTTCAAGCAGCTTGGATCCCAACGCAGTTTTCGAATGGGGAACCTGCATTGATCAGAGGGCGCCCTGGCAAAACCCCAGAGGCTCAACAGAACAACAAAACAGGCATAAAACGGGAAAATGAAACCATGAAAATGAAGAGCTAAGGTTTAGCTCCTACCTGGTCCAAACGGCGCCGAAAATCGTCCGCAGAATCTCCCGGAATCAGCTGATGAAAATCGAGGGGAAAGAGGCTCCTCCAAAGCTCCAACAAGCAAAATGCAAATGAAATGGTAAAATGAGAGGTAAAAACCCTTTTTATTTGCTTTCTTACGTAATTCAAGGTAAATATTAATGTGTTAATCTCATTTTCAAGTAAATATTACTCATTTCTAACTAGTTTGTTGCAGCAATTTGAAAATACAGTGCTATCAATGAAAAAGAGAAGCTAATTATGGTAAAAATCAAAAGTAAACCATATATCGAGCAGTTTTAGCAATGTTCATGCTCGTTAAAAAATAAACGCAAGAATCGAGCAGTTTTGTACAAAGTTCATGCTCGTTAAAAAATAAACACAAGTTGTGAGCAATCTTTCCCTACAGTTCAAGCTCATCCAGAAAAAATGAACCGGTAAGCAACCTCGAGAAATGTAACCTTTGAAAGCCATATTAAAAGCCCTTGGTCGTGTTTATATGCCATCACCTCCATCCGTTCATTTGGCCAATCGTTCACCTCCATATGTTTGTTTACCCATTTTGAGGAACAGCTGCGAAGAGTGATTCCACTTAGCCATCCTTGTGACACTGCCGTGATTGGAGAATTCCAACCTGTACCTGGAATCTGCTGCTATCCCTGTTCATCACTCGTTCCTCAAAAGACGAGTCTTCTTTGAGCTCTTTTCACTGACTCGTAAAATATGAAAAGTTTGCCGAGTTTTGGCCTTCCAGCTCGTTAAAGGACAAGAAGAGCTATCCCTCCTCTAGATTTTAATCTTTTTGGACCTGAGGGATTATTACACAAAAAGATCGAGCGCTTGTTTTGTTCGGCTCGTTAAAGAAATCGAAAATTCATCCCTTTTGTATTGTTTTATACTTTTTCAGACTTAAGGGATTAGAAGACGAAAAAGGAATTTTGGAGTTAACTTTTCGTACCTTTCCAGACTCTCTAAAAATGAAAAGGACCAAGTTTTCTTTGTCGTTAGACTCGTTAAAATGATTAAATAGCGACAAACTTGTCTTTAGACGAGAACGAGTTTCCCTATCGCTAGGCTCGTTAAAACATAGCGATGGGCTTGCCCGAAGGGCAGGTTATAGAACAAGCATATGTTATCCTCCTCAAGCTTGACAAAAATAAAGAGGTACTGGTCAGCAATGACTGGGGAAAAATTGGGAGAACCTCACAGCATTAATGGTAGCAAGTCGCTCTTGAACATGACACTTTGTCCTCCGTATCACATCGGGTTGGGTTGTTTCATTCACCGGTCTCATAACCATGGTCCTCGCCACACCATCCACAATTGGGGTAATGCTACCAATCCATCACATCAGTGTCGTTATATGTTCAAGAGATGTGGTTCTGTAAAGAGTCAACCGTGTTCCACCCACTGCCATACATTATCCTTCATCCACTTCATGACCGCCACCCTGAATCATACATCACAGTTTGTTTTCACCTCATCACAATCACTAGCTCCGTTCCGTGTCACTGATGTGGGATTCATTAAGGCCCTCCTTTGACGGATCACTCCTTGTCGACATCAGCTCATTATCCAAGGAGTTGATCTAGGAACACCCCCCTCAGTACTTTGAAGCTTGCATGCCTCAATGGCAAGTTTCTCACTTCCGGTGACAGGTATACATCAATGACCTTCGACCAGAAGATTTTGCATGGTGGTCGACGCCAAGTCCTTTATTCCCACCATGTGGATTGTACTGCCGTACCTTGAGGGTCATCATCCTTATCGGTGACTCCTCTCGCGCTTGTTAACGGTTTACATCATTGACCGGTAATCAAGCGATGTCTTTCCATGTTCGACTTCAAGAAATTCTCACATGGATCGACTTGTACATCGAGTGAAGATCGGAAGAGATTGAAGACCCCGGATCTAGTTTCATCCATCCGGGCTGCGATATATATTCAGGACATAAAGACATTTGATATGTACATCATTACAGCAGATGATCATCCTTCTCAAAGGATGATAATTTCAGCAGAGAATTATCAGTCTACAATCAGACGATCGTCTGTCCTATGTACCAAAATGTATTTATAAAGCTGAGCATGGGAATGCCCGCCTCAGCTAGATCATGAAAAATGTATGAAAAATAATGTATTGTATTGTATCTTATTACAGGACACCTCTCAGCAGATTGAATGAACTTCGGATCCTCTCAATAAAGCATTTCACCCGATAAACGACCTCATACTTTAGGGGGCATCTGTTATAGACAATTTTGTGCCTTACAGCAACAAGCATGAATTGTCAATAATCCAAGGGATCCAAAGTTCCCTAAACATGATGTTCCTACCCCTAGAGAAACAAGGTCAGCAAACCAACAGCTCTCAGATCAGTTCTCCACCTGAAAACACTAAAAAACAAGCAATCCTGAAATCAAAGCAGGTGCTCCACTAGGTTTCTGCGTTGAAACTCAGTTGCTCCATGGTGTACCTGCGTTGCAAAGCAAGTGGGACAAAGGCCACCTGCGCTGAGCGAGAAGGGACAAGTGGCACAGTGAGTCATTGCTTTGGAATCTTCCAAAAATGACACTTGGATCAGGTATTTCGCCTTGTGATGAGTCAGAGGCTCTGTTTCTCCAAGTGGAAGCAAAGTTCTCCAAGTGGACTAAAGAACTGAAGATCAACTAAAGATTAACTGAAGAGAGAGAGGACACAAGGCAGCTACACATCAGTTGCAAGCTGACTCATCCTTTCTCAATTCATCTATATATTGAGCTCTCTCCTATGAGCTGAGGAGGCTGGAATTTTGTGCAAAGTAATGATATGCTGTTGGTTTCACTATTGAGTTATTGGGTGATTGTTTGAGAGAGGTGAAGAAGAGCAATTCTTTCTGCTGGGAGGTGTTGCTGGGTTGGAGCCTTCAATGGTTGTAATACTCTCAGAACCTTTATTTCTTCATTAATAAAAGCTATTGAGGTTCTTCTATGTGCTCTTGTTTCAATTATATATTGTGATGATTGCATGTTTGGTTTACACTAATCCATGAACCAGTTATGATTGCATGCCTCTTGTAGTTTCCTTCTTTGTTATTGTGCAGGATCTCATTGTAGCTGGGCAAGCAAAAGGACAGGGAGCTAGGAGTAAGTGGCCAAAGAGAAGAGTTTGGATTCGACATTAAGCGCAAGGCAACGGTTAGTGCATTTCTCCATTCTCTTTTGCTTTCATAAAGAAGTAAACCTTAAGTAGTTTGTTTTACAGTTGTTGCTAAGGAACTATCACCCTTAGAGTGGGATAGGGTCATCCGAGTCGGATACTTTTCCCTACAACACATATGCCCTGCAAAACCTATCCCAACTTGGGATAATGGTCGCTCTGGGACAGATTATGTGGCCAAAATATTGGACCACTTTCTGGTCCATGAACAGTTGATTGAGTGACTTGGGGATGTTCCCACAGAAACCATCAGCAATTTCATTTCTAACCACAAACCCATCTTGTTGCAATGGAGGAAAACTGGTATCCGTATGGGCATACCTTTCAAATTCAACAGATCTTGTCTGGAAGATTCGGAGTTCAATAATCTTATTCAGGAGACCTGGGGGCGACATGCTCTTCCAAATACCTCCCCCATGATTAACCTCCTTGCCAAACTGGACTCCCTCTGCGAGAAAGTAAATCTCTGGAAAAAACAAAAGCAAAAGACACACAAGAAAGAACTTGAAGACATTCTGAAGGAATCAGATTGCATTCTCCAAGAAATGTCCTCACACTGCCTTCCGATGAAGATCTGGTTATGTATACAATCACTTGAAATTAGAAAGAAAAACATACTGTCTTTTCAAGAATCTACCTGGAGACTGAAAAGCAAGGCGACCTGGATAAAGGAGGGAGATCGCAATACAAAAGAATTTCACCGTTTTGCCAACCATCGCCGTAACATAAATTCAATTTGGGAGATTATGGATGGGGATGGACAAAAAAATCAGACACAAGAAGGTGTCTGCAATGCGGTTATACATTACTTCCAGGAAGCATATAGCAAAAATGAAAATATAATGGTGGAGGATCTAATTTGGGGAATTGAGCCTTATCCTACTATGTATGATGCCCAGAAAAATGAAGAGATCTACAAGATAGTCATAGAGGAAGAACTCGTGAATGTAATGAAATCTTTCAAGAGGGATAAATGTCCAGGTCCTGATGGATGGACGATTGAACTCTTTACTCATTTCTTTGATCTTGTTAAGAATGATCTTTTGAGCATGGTTGAGGAATCCAGATCAACGAGTAGAATACATCAACACATCACTTCTACATTCATTGCCCTCATTCCAAAGAATAGCAATGCAAAATTATTCTCGGATTTCAGGTCGATCTCCCTGTGCAACACTATTTACAAAATCATTTCAAAGACAATTGCTGGCAGAATGCGAAATACTCTTTTGCGATACATCTCTCCTGAACAACATGGCTTTCTCCAAAACAGGCTCATCCATGATGTTGTTGCAAATACACATGAGAGTATGCATTCGATACATACCAAGAAGGAATTTAGACTTCTGTGATCCATAACATTGTTAAGATAGTCTTCGGCAAAATCACATAACCAATCTTTTGTCGACGCGTTTCAAACCAACCAGTGTGGTTCATCGTCAGGACAAGTTGAAGAACCAATCTGGCTTAGCTAGATTAAATAGAGCGTGCAGAGACTCCAACAGCTATAATGCTAACGGCTAATTTTACCTAATGGTCAAACAACTCAAATAGTTTAATTAATATTTCTAGAAATAGTTAAAATCGGTAAATAAGGAAATTAATATTATTTCAAATATTAATAATTTAATCTATAATGGTCAATATATAATCTATATTGAATGATTTATTATTATTCAAATTTAAATAAATTGAATAACAACATAGAATAATATTAATATTTTGATTATAATGGTCATTATATAATCTAAATTAATTGATTTATTATTATTAATTATCTTAATAAATAATATATCTATTTGATAATAAATATATATATTATTAAATAATTGAATTCATTAGATAGTATAAAAACAGATATATTATTAATATTATTTCTATAGTATAATATTAATATTTTAATCATAATGGTCATTATATAATATATATTAATGATTTATTATTATTTAATTACAAGGGAATGGTAATAAATCCCTGCTATTTTTTTAATTTAGTTACAAAATTTAATTATGTAATAATTATTTACTGGTCTAATGGTTATGTGATTTTGCCGAAGACTATCTTAACATACCAAGAAGTTAAATGCGACCATCTTCCAGATTGACCTGACGAAGGCATACGACTCCCTGGATTGGAGTTTCCTCAGATTCATCCTTATCAAAATTGGACCCAATCCTAGATGTATAAATTGGATAATGGCATGTGTTGACAATGTAAATCATGCTATCTTAATAAATGGTTATCCAACTAATTTTTTTCCAGTTGCTAGAGGATTGTAGCAGGGATGCTCATTGTCCCTGCTACTATTCATCCTAGCAATGGATTGCCTAAGTCTGCATATTAAAAGAGCAGTAATGGAGGAACAATTCCGCCCATTGATGATAAGAAACAACAAAAGTGTTTCACACAATCTTTTTGTAGATGATATATTAATTCTGGGTATGCTCTATCACTTTTTTATGGCTATGTCTCTTTAATATTCTTAACAAATTTGCAAATGCTATAGTATTACAAATAAACAATGGAAAATCTGTAATATACTATGGAAATTGCGACATGGAAATCATTACATATATTGAAAGCTTATTTGGTATCAAGGCAATGCTCGTTTAAATGGAAATGAAATATCTTGGATATCGCCTAAAACCTTGCTGTTACAAATCGTTGGACTCACAATGGATTATTTGTTGTTTTTACAAAAGGATATTTGGATGGGAGTTCAGATGCCTTTCAGTGGGTGGAAGGGTTGTCCTCTCCCAAGCAGTTTTAGCTCAGCTGTCGGTATATTTGGCTCATCTATACCACATCACTGCATCGATTGTCAAGGAGCTAAATCGCCTTACAACAAACTTCATATGGGGAGGAAGCCATGAAAGAAAAAAATACCACCTCACCAAACTGGCCAGCATCACTCTCCCAATGGAATTAGGTGGATGGGGGATTATGGATCTTCACAGATTTGGAGGAGTGCTGCTAATGAAATCCTTATGGAGAGGTTTATTTGGGAGCAGACCCTAGAGCAATATCATCCTGCAAAAGTACTTCAGAAGCAAAGTTTTCAGATATTGGTACAAGAAAGGTTCCATAGGGCATCAAGCAGGGGTCTGCCATTTAGAAAAGTTTCCGGAAAATGGAAAAATTCTTCTTTCAACAACTCACATGGAAATTTCAAAATGGAAATTGTATTCTCATTGCTGTAGACCCAATCCTTGGTACTGGGGAGGAATGTTTCATTCCCGAGAACATTAAAATTCACCTAAATGTACAGGGCATCTATTTTTGGGGTCAAGCCATAATGGGCTAGCAAGGTCCAATTCTGATTTGGAAGAAGGCACACACTCTTGGCCTAAATGGCCACATGGCCCTACAGTGGAACAAGATTATAGAAAATATAAAAAACATTGGCATCTGTCCCACAGGATCCCAAGACTCAATCGCATGGAAGGGCAAGATGACCACTGATAATATCAATGTTGCTGATACTTATCTCTCTCTCTCTCTCCAGGGTATCAACTCTACAAGCAGATATACAATTTCTTTATGCCTTTTGGAAAACAGGAATTCCAAACAAAATCATCATCTTTTTTTTGGCTAGTTTTTCACAATAAAAATCTCATTTGGGAGAACTTATAGAAAATACAATGGGAAGGACCACGTATATGCTCAATCTGCAAATGTGACACTGAAAACAACAATCACATTTTGCTGCAATGCCAACACACTATTCAGGTATGGAAGAAACTGTTTAAATATATTGGGTTTCAATATTCATTACATACATCCATCAAGGAATCTTTGATCTGGTGGAGCACTCAAAAATCCTCCTGGAGGGCCATTCCATTACTCAGTATATGGGCCATCTGGAACTGGCGGAACAAATATCTATTCCAGAACTCTGGGGAGGACTTTTAGAAGGTCTCAGATAGAATTATAACAAATTTCTCTGTTTTTTTCTCACAACCCAACCGTCCCAGAAACAACCCTCGCATGCATGTTAACTCACAGTTCATGCACCCAATGGGTTTTCTTGATGGAGCAGCGCAAAGCGGCTACTGTGCATGTGGGGTCTAGATTCAGCTGAATTATCCTACAGATTTTTCTGGAATAGAGGCCACGACACCAACAACAAGGTGGAAGCAAATTCTCTTTGGGGTCTCTTGTGGTTCAGCAACTTTCTAAATATACCGCAGTTGCACATATGCGAGGACCCTAAGATCATTATTGATCAAGTTTTGGGGAAGGCCTCCATATACCCTCCTATATTACAAGGATGGCTGAAGAGAATAGAGCTCCTTTGGTAGCTTCACAAAGACTATACAATCCAACGCATAGACAGATCCCATAACATGGAAGCAGACTTCTTATAAAAAAAACACTACTTGGAGCATTTGGCAACTGGTACTTGGAGACTTCTTATAAAAAAAACACTACTTGGAGCATTTGGCAACTGGTACTTGGAGACTTCTTATAAAAAAAACACTACTTGGAGCATTTGGCAACTGGTACTTGGAGATCACTTGGGAGCATAATACATATGACATGGGGGATTTCCTATTTCCGGGTTAAAACCCAGCATCTCTATTTTTCTACGCATTTTGGTTTTTTTTTTATATATCTTTTTGTTTATCTATTTCTTACTTATGTCAATTTTGATTTGCACCAAATTATATATGCATTTTGTTGTAAAAAGGGACACCCCTGCCCCGGATCTTCTCTAGTATTAACCTCCATGGTTACATGATCTTCCTCTGATGACCGGTATATAGCTTCAATATGATAGCATTCATTGCCGTTCTTATGATGAGATGGAAAACAGGTTTTCATTTCCAATCATTATCAGTATGATATGTAATGTTTCCTATTTATGTACATCTTCAATTTATATAATATAAAGCTTTTTTCTCACTGGGAAAAAAATTAAATTCAAATTTAAAGCGTGTTCAGCAAATTTAAACTTAAATATTATTTAGGAATCAAACTTAAATTTAATAATTTGTTTAATACATCCCATTAGTCTTACCCGGCTACAATACGTTCAATTCGTGAAGCAAAATTAAATTGTAAGTATACGAATATTGGGTTTGACCGTTGGAGATTGGAATCTTTTATTTGACCGTTGGAGATTAAACAATGGAGTTGTCTATAATGCGATTATTTGGAGATTCCGGTGATCGAATCCGGCGGAAGAAATTGAGGTTAAATCTTGATTGGTTTTTTAACTGCATATTTGGATTCAGCACCCTCAAAAACCCCTGAGACACTTTCATTGTGCAGAAACTAACTATCAAACTTGTGATTCCAATAAATTCCTGCCAGATTTCGACCAGAAAAACCCGCCGAAAAAACTTTCAAAAATTCACATTATAACCAACTGCTTAAACAATAGGCTAAACTATTATGATTTCATTTTCCTTCTCATTTGGCCGAATTTTAATGTCCTGACTGCGCCGTCTCCTGACAGATTGCCTTTTGTGCGACGGGCTGTGGAGTTTTTGTTTGTGTTATATGTTTTTTTTTATATAGTTCGTGTGTGTTTTAGCGTCTCCCGACAGACTGCCCTTGGTGCGACGGGCTGTGGAGTTTTTGTTTGCGTTATATATGTTTTCTTTGATATAGTTTGTGTGTGGTTTAGGATTCTGCGTATGTATGAATCACCATCAGGATATACATTGGTCTCTCTCATCGGTGAGCGACAGAGCTATTTTTTTGGTAATTTGTGCAGTTTATTCCATAGTAAATTATTCAATTTTCTAATAAATTATTTAATCAAATTTCTCATAAATCGTTTTAATTTAATTTCTAATAAACCATTTAATTAAATTAATTTGATTAAATATTGATTTGATTAAATGCGTGTTCAGGAAATATCTCGGAAAGGCTTTTTGATGCTCTGAGGTTGAACTTCACGGGGCTTCTAAGAATTCACAGCCCTATGAAGTGGTCATGAAAAATATTCCAAACAGTGTTCGCAACAATGTTCCCGACTCTCTTCAAATTAAAAGATTTATTTAGGATATAATATTTATAATTATTAAATTTTAAGATGAATAAATGTTCCGAACTTCACGGCGCTTCTAAGAACTCACAGCCCTATGAAGTGGTCATGATAAATATCCCAAACAGTGTTCCCAACAATATTCCCGACTCTCTTTAAATTAAAAGATTTATTTAGGATATAATATTTATAATTATTAAATTTTACGATGGATAAATATTCCGAAACCTGTTCGCATCAATATTCCCAACTCTCTTTAATATCAAAGGAGTTTTAGGGTATAAATTTATAATTATCCAATTTTATTTTTACAAACTAATTTATTCTTTTGATTAATTTTTTCATAAGGTAAACTATTTTCATTTATATTTCTTTTGAGTATTTTATTTTATATTTCTTTTCCAAGATTTTGGAAATGAAATTATAATTATAGTGTTTAATTTTTTATAGTAATTTTACATTATTAAATAAAAAATGTTAAACAATAATCTTTTATAGTAATTTTACATTATTAAATAAAATGTTAAACAATAATAAACAATAATTCTACATTATTAAATTATCAATTTCATTTTGGTAAGATTTAATTTTTTATAGTAATTATTTCATTATCTATAATTAAATTATTAATTAATTTAATTTTTAAATTTGAATAGAATGTAAAATGTTTAATTAATTATAATTATATATTTTTAGAATATAATTCAATTTAACTTCAAGTTTTACATATATATTTTTCTAAACAATAATTTAAATCATATAAAAAGAATTATGAATTAATTTTTTCAAAAGTTTCAAGAAGATATAAAATATTAATGAAAAAAAATTCGCAAATATTATTCTAATTAATTATAGTTAAATAATTTTAAAATAAAAAATAATTTACTTTCAGATGTTATGTGTATATATATATTTTTTATCAATAATTTTAACATAAGATCATATTTGTATATATATTTTTTATCAATAATTTTAACATAAGATCATATTTTTATATGGTTACATATATATATATATATATATATATATATATATATATATATTATTTTAATAATGATGGGGTGAATGAAGAGAGCTCCTTAGCCTGTCAAAATATGGCACAAATTAGTATGGAAGGGACAAGGCTCTCTTAAATGCAAGTTGTTTTTTTGGCTATTTTTGAAAGGAGAAATCTTGATTTGGGATATTCTTCTAAAGCTAGAATTGCTAGGCCCTAGATTTTGTGTTCTTTATTAGAAGGATGAGAAATTTATTGCTTAGTTATTTATTTTTTGTATTTTTGTAATTTATGTTTCAAAGGACAATTTTCTCATTTTTTTACCTTGATTTCAGGTGGAATGGAAGCTCAAGTAAAGAGTTTCTCAAGACATGGAATAAAATATTTACTTCATCTTCTCTTAAATTCCTTCTTATATTTGTATTGCGGGGAATTAGGCTAGGGAATTAGACTTTTCTCTGAAGTTATTGTAGAAAAGGCAAGTTCATCTTATCTTGAGCAAGTGAAACCATTGAAAAGCAAGAAGATGAGGCTAATTATAGTTGTGGAGCTACCAACCTGGATTGTATGGGGATTCTTTGAAGGGGCAACATAGGCTGATGTTTATAGTGTGGGTATAGACATTTAGCCAGTTAGAGGCATGTTTGTGGTGTGGGTCATTTTCTTCTCCAAGAATATGATGATTAAAAGGAAACTAAATATTGGCTAGGGCACAATTTTTACATTTGAATTCTTTGCTATGTTGTGTACCATGAGGATTTCCCTTTGGAAATAAGTATAAGTATTTCAATTTTAAGTGGATTCATAAGTACTTGTAGGCTCGTTGAATGAAAGAGATATCTTAAGGGTATTTCATTTAAAATCGTGACAGTGAGAATTTACCAACTAAAGGAGAAATATGATGATGTGCAGTAGCAATATCATGATGTGCATGTAGCTCATACATAGAAGGAAAATAATGTTATTTAATGTTGGACAAGTTTATAGAGGTGTCTAATAGTAATATGTTGTGCTTTTTGTCATTTAATATTCTTTCCTATTCAAAGAGAATTTAGTTAAGTCTCAATATATGTTTAAGTTCTAAAATATATCTTGGATTTTATTTTCAACCTGATTTCCTAAGTTATAAGTGTGTTGGTATGAAGCCAAAGCATTGTACTTGTTGATTTCCTATGAAATAGAAAAACTACATAGTTCCTTTTAGAAGAAAACAAAAAAAATAAATTTCAAACAAAATTGATTAATTTTTTTAGTAATAAATTTCTTAAAGAATTAAAAATACTAATATATATATATATATTTCCAAACTTTTCTTAGATAGGAAACATACATACACCAAACATGGTTACACATTAAAAAAAGATAAGTCTAAAGAAAATGCATAACAAAATACATTAATACTGGGAAAGGACGAGATTCTCGAGTCCTCGAGAAGGTTTTGTTTTTTTTTTGTGTTTATATATGCAGCCTTCAAGATGTTGGGAGGCGGAAAATGCAATGCAAGAATCAAGCCTGTTGTATCAGGCCTTGAAAGGAGGCCATATATGTGATTTTTCTTTAGTTTGAATTAAGGTTGTAAGGGGTCATGCTGCATATAATTGCCTTTATATGAAACCTGTGAATTTCTATGACTGTGTGTGTGTTTATCGAATTCAAACCCTATGCACTTCTTGTATTTTTCCATGAATGGGTATTGTGTTTTTTCCCAGAATCCATTAGATTTTATTGGGTATTTCAAGCATCGTTCTATTTCCGAATGTGGGGTACGAGAGTGATCGCATTGAGGTGGATTTGAGGGAATGCATCTTTAGTACCTATGGAGATAAACGCAGAGTGAATAAGAAAATCCTGACAGGTCCTACAAGAAAGGGGCCCAGTCCATTCGTGAAACTGTGGACCCATCTCCCGACAAGGTCCAATAAATAATGACGTGTTGAAGAGTTGGGGGGATCGGGACATAAGTGAAATTTGGTGCACCGATAATTCAAAAGCAATGAAGGAAGACAAAAACTCAAATTCCTCCCATTCAGGCATTCGAGGTTTAATATAAAATAGACATAAGGAATACTGCATGAACCCCCGAGTTTGTTGGGACCCCAAGTGGGAAGAACTCGGAGTGGGACTCGTGTGTCTGAGCCATCAAATTAACCAACAGTGGACATTGTTTAGTGTGGGACCATACTCGGGTCTCCATGACACAACACAATTTAATTGCAAGGAAAGTGGATGAGCCTTGATCACCCGTGGGATCGAAACTTTGTGCTTCGTTGATTTCACCAAGCAATTATGGCCATTTATTTGAGGAGGGATCAACGTTGGAAAAGCTCTTCGGTGGCTGGGGTAAAGATCCCAGCACCTTCGACTAATATTTGGTAAAATTCCCAACACCTGGTTCTCGAATGGAAGATCGTTCTCGAATGGAGCTCGAAGGAAAGAATAATGTTGGTCTTGTGCATGGTTTTTTCCACAAGCGGCATATTAAGCTTGCGGACTTGAACGATGCAGATTCATTGGTGTAGAAAAGGAAGCTTTATGGGCCCATAAACCACAGGTCATATGATTGAACCTCGAGAATCGAATTTGGCATTCTTCTCATGACGTGGTCTATTCAAACCTCGAGAATCCAATTTGACATTCTTCTCATCATATGGTCTATTCATAGAATGACTATTACCAATCATTAACTAATTTAAATTTAAATATCTTTAATATAGAAAATTCACCTATAAATCTGCTAAATATTAATTTTAATGTAATTCACCAAAATACTAATATATATATATATATATATATATATATATATATTTTTGTAAGTTAAGATGGAACCATTTATATTATAACGGGTTTAAATCAGTGCATACATATGATGGCCTCAACCTGCTCCGAAGGGAAACCGGGTGTGTTGGCCATCTGAAGTTCTTAATGGCCATCCAAAAACAATATTTAACGAGTCTGTTTGTCCATGCTATATATACTAACCATTCAAAAAAACTAACACTGTTTACTAGCTGCATTATGAAAAATAATAGAGGGTGGCATGCTTTTCTACTTCCTAACTAAAGAAGAAATAGACATATCTTGACAGAATCATTCTTCCATTGCGCTCGGTTGATGCTCCTCCTCTTTAACCTCCTGAGTGAACTTCTTTAGCTGCTGTTGTATCTCATCGAGCTTGCCATCTTGCATCATGATGGTTATCTAAAGGTTGTTTATCTCTTTCTTTAGATTAGGAATGCCTTGGGCTAGTTCAGCCATCTCCATGGCCACCTGCTCCATAGCCTTAGCTAACAATCGCTTCATGACCCAATACACATGTAAGGCCTGTTTATACAGGGACATACGACCTCTGGTATTTCCAGGGTCTGGTAACAGGTATTCCCAATCCTCCATCTCAGATTCTGACTGTTCCTGGGTCGCCTCCTCTTCCAGATGCTAGATTATTCTCCTAATGTCTGCATGTGTGTCTTTGCAATAGGCCCCCTCTGCATACTGCACCTGGCGATTCATCATTTTCCTTCCGCGTTTGGTTCCTATTGTTCTGGTGCGTCCATGTTCCTGACAACAGGCTTGCCACTGTCCTCTTCTCCCTCTGCGGCCCCTTCCTCATCCTGCTCTACTTGCATTGTATTCCTTTGCCCCGCTTCCTTGTCCTAATTCTCTGGTTGGTGCTCCCATGTCCGTTTCCTCTTCTCGGTCCCTGACTTTCCTTTCTCCTATATCCTCCGCTGCTTGTCTTGTATTCTCCAGAATTCTCCCTTTACCTATATCACTTCTTCTTACCTGTTGTTGCCTATCCCGTTCCAAGTCATATATCTCCTCTATGTTTGTTCATGTTTGTTCCTCTTCTTCCCATTGTTCTAACTTAGTTCCTTCTGCTTGCGCAGGTCTTCCTCCCCTGTTCCCCGGCATTACAGTCCTCTTCATTTCGTCCTCAATTTTCTTGCTTTGAGTTTTCCCCAGCCCCAGAGGTCGATCCTGAGTAGTTTCTCCTGCTTCGTCTATCACCCTTTCTTTCCTTCCTCCGTTCACCTCGGGGACGCTCCTTTCATGCTTGCCCTTATGCCTCCACCCGTATCCACTCCCGCTCACCTGCCGCCCTCTTCTGATCTGCTGTACCGCCTTTCTCTACCGCCTGCACTCACCATAATAGCCCACTCCTTCTCGGCCTTCCCTTGTGCATCCTGGTCCTTGTCCCATCACTGTTCTGCCGTCACCTCCACCACCTCTGTGCTTGAGATTATTCCTCCTGCTGCAATTTAACATGATGTCCATTCTACCTAACTTGTCATCCACCTGCCGCGATCTCCTGCTGTAAGGTGGCTTATAATTGCCACCCCACGTCTTTGTACTACCTTCCCGTCTCATCATATTAACCACCCCGATCGGGGGAAAATACTAATATATATAACCAAATACTATTTATTAAATTGTTGACAGTGTTGGACCCGCCAACATTCAGGGGATCATCGCGGTATGAAGTCCCAACTATACCTCACACTGTTTAGTGTGGTAGTGCCATAGGGTATGATGGTCCAGTTGCCATTATCTTAAGGATTTGCCTCAACTCTAGTTTGTCAGCACAAGAGAGTGGTTTTCTTTGTCCTCGAGAAGTGAGGTTCGCGTGCTTGGTGAGTGTAAGTGTTACTTGTGTCAATGGTTCTTTCACTCTAAAGGGAGAGAGGGCGAGAGTGAGCCCCAAGTTGGTTGGGAGAAGTTCCAACTCTGTTATGAACACACAACACAACAGGACATGCATAGCTTCGTGTGGAACAATTCACACAGATGCGGTAGTCACAACATCCAAGGGAAGATAACACATATAACACTCAGCGGATTAGTCCGCATGAGTGAAAAGTTTGTTATAGCAAGTTTTACGTGAAAGGTTTGTCTGATGTCTAGGAGAGTAGTCTACTCGGACGCGACAACGTTAACAACATATACAACACATTTCTATTAACATATGTGTATTAAAACAAGTGAATTAGTTTAAGTGTTAAACACAGGTTCAAGAAACATAAATTACAAGTGTTAAACATTAGTTTTACAACAAATACAATACATGTGTGAAAATGTGTTGGCCTCTTAGCATGCTTCTGAATTAAGTGAAAGTTCCAAGACATAGTGTTAGACCATACATCATTAACCCCGTGTGAGGGGCGTTGGAGCCACTACTTACTCCTCAAATCAAAGATAACATACTCTTTTGGCTATGTGGGAGGTGTTGAAGTGAAAAGTCTTTTGCATGTACAAATGAAGGGGTATTTATAGCCAAGGGTGAAACTGAACCTTTTGGTTGTTTAATTACCGTCATGACTATTTGACTTCCATGACTTTTAGACTTTAACTGACTTTTGGTTGTTTGATCACCGTTATGACTATTTGACTTCCATGACTTTTAGAGTTTAACTGACTTTCTGTACAATAAGTAGGTCTCTTAAACTTCCACGTTACATTACATTAATTAACAACATGACTATTTGTACAACAAGTAGGTCTCCTAGACTTCCATGTTACATTACATTAATTGACAACATGGCTCACAATGGAAATATAGACGACATGACTGATGATGTATCGCAAAGAGGTGAAGAGATTTGAGCTTGGAAATATAGAATACTATACATATATTTATAAAATAATATATTACTCTGCAACTATTAACTACACATTTTACAAGAAATAATATTTTCAATAAAATTATTTATATAAAAATTTAAATCAATATATTTATAATATGAAAATTAAATGAAGTGTCCATTAATTTACAGATTTAAAAACAAAATCCCGAATTATCTAAATTGCCCACTTCAATAATTAATAAAATATTAATGGTAAAATTACAATTATCTAAATTATTTCAGATAACTATCAATATTATTTCATTAAAAAAAACCATTAATTTACATTAAATTACTTAAATTATATATATACCAAACTTTGTTAATACTTAGACATCTTGAAAAGGACGAATAACAAAACAAACGAATCGAAATGCATACCAGGAGAGCCATTCCTTTCATAGGATGCATCGTTCCACGTGGTGGCTTCAGATGTGACCATTATACTTATGACCTGGTGGTTTTATATGAGTATCGCTTTGATAAACGTAATATTATTTCAGAGCTGGCTAGAACTCTTCGAAGTCATTGCATCTAGGAATCTTGTCATTGCAAGGACGTCATTGTTCTAGAAAGGTCAGTGCCAGGTTTAATAGCTGATAGCCAGTTGTCGTTGTCATTGCCGCTTATAACCAGTTGATCATAGCCAGCAGGAGGTATGGCCAGTTATCATTGCCAATAGCCAAGCGTCATAGCCCGTTGTCATTGCTGCTACATAGCCGGTTGTACATATATTTAGTTTTTATATAATGTTTTTAGATTAATAATAATAATTTAAAATAAAGTTATCATTTAAAAAATTAAAAATATGAAATATATAAATTGAGTTTATTAATGATTTAATTTATATGACTAAATTAATTTTGAAATTTTGTAATATAATATGTATAATTTATCTTACTAAAATTGATTAAAAATTTAATTTATATTATATAAATAAAAAGTATGAGTTAATTATTAATTAAAAAAATATCTTATCGAGTAGTAAAAGCATTTATATAAAAAAAGCATTTATGTAGTAAAAGAAGTCAGGGAAAAGAAAAGTTGAAGAAATTAAAGAATGAATAGAACTAAATAATTAGATAACAAAAGCTTAACATAACGTTATTTTCCTGAATTTTTTTGAATATGAAGCGAGGAAAAAAAAAGTTGAAGAAATTAAAGAAGGAATAAAACTAAATAATTAGATAACAAAAGCTTAACTAATGTTATTTTCTTGAATCTGATCTTCTCTTCTATGACTAAAATTAAGGAGAGAGACAAAATATGGAAAAATTGAGCATATCTCTCAACCTCTAGATTCACTAGCATGAAAGTACATACATTTAAGGTATTACAAATCAGTTGAGGAGTTAGAACAAATTCTTGATAAATAAGATCTACATCCTAAATAAATCTCACAACTTGACTAAGAAACCATAATCTCAACAAACATATAATAATACATTCTAGAATTTCTCCATTAATTCCAAGTTCCTCCCTTAATGGAGAAATGAATCAAAGAATAACATAGAAAACATGCCTACTAGTCTTTTACCTTAACAATTTCACTTTTACTTTTCTTGCTAATAATGTTGTTTCTTCCATAATCTCTTCAGTTGCATGGTGTAACTAGGGTGTGGTTCATCACGTTCTTGAGGGAATTTGTCTTCAATAGTATTCTTCAATGTATACATAAGTGGGTTGTTGTGCTTTATCATTACCTTATTCAATACTTTGCTCAGTGGATTGTTGCCACATTAACCTATAAGAATCCCATAAACTTCTTCAAATGTAACAATTGTTGTTTCAATCTCCATGTCACATGCATCATTCATGGATTCTTCATTTTGTTGAGTTTGAAGGTTCTTCACCATTCTAGTTGCTTCTTTCAAACCTACATCAATATGTTCAAAATATTTCTCAAGACATCATTCAATTAGCTTTATCTCTGCATTATAATCAAGCCTACAACTTTTTGTTCATCAATCTATGCCCCTAACTGTAGATTTGCTACTAAAAATTCACGGTCATCTTCATTAGTTTTCTCAATAGTTTCTCTGCCCTATGATAGTCTCTCCTTAATTATTTAAATTCTTTTCCAAATTGTTTAATTTTACTTTTGCTACCCATTGTTTTGGCTCAACAACTTATACCAACTAAAATTTAAGAAAGAACCAGAACATGGAAGAAATGTGCAGCTCAAGGTGAGACCAGCTCAACCTGGAGAGTGTCTACAGTGTGCACTCAACACACTCTACTCTACATTAGCAAGAAAGTACATACATTTAAGGTTGCACTCAGCACACTCTGCCATACATTAGCAGGAAAGTACATACATTTACCGTATTACAAATCAGTTAAGGAGTTGGAACAACTTTCTCATAAATAAAAACCAAATCCTGAATAAATCTCACAACTTGACTAAGACACCATAATCTCAATAAACATTTCATAATACATTCTAAAATTTCTCTATTAATTAGAAGTCTATAGAGGGTCTTCCACCTAAAAATAAGAATGTAAAGAAAAAAAATTGAAGAAATTAAAGAAACTAAACTATTATATTAATTAGAAGTCTATGAAAGATCTTCTACATAAAAATAGTAAGCTAAGGCAAAAAAAAATTAAAGAAAAAATAGAACCAAACTGTTACCTAACAAAAGCTTAACATAATGTTATTTTTTTGAATCTGCTTTTCTCTTCTATGGAGCGTCTTGCAGATATCCTTAGCAAAGATATATAGCTGTTTATTATAAAAACTTTTAGCAAAGAAGGTAAGAAAAAGATATCACACTCATTCGTCTGAATGGCCAATGGGAACTGTGAAGAATGTCAGTCCTCTGCCTCTATTCATCTCAGGTAAGGTCACCCTCCATTTACAGAAACATAAAAAGATGATTTCATGGAACACTAAAAGATGGTTTCATGGAACACTAAGCAAAGGGGAGAGCCCACACTGAAAAATAAAAATAAAAATAAAAATCGACCAAATCAAAAGAGAAGAAATGCAGTCAGTATAAGTTTAAATCTCTATGGTCTCCTCTCGCAATGGCAAAATCCAAGATCTAATCGTTTAAGTTACTTGATACCTCCGGAGCTTGAGGCGGGAGCGAAGCATGACGACGAGAGCGCCAAAACCGGGTCCAACCAGCATTCGTCTCCAGGGATCGACGTAGTATCAAGCGAATCAGCAGAATCCGCCTCACAGGTCCATTGAGTGGTCCACTAAATAGGCCAATCAGTTGCCACCGGCTCATTGTAGAAAAGCTAGCCAACCAGCAGACAGCAGTCACCGATTCCAGGCTCAATGAGCGGCTGACCACTGGAATCCCTCCTCTAGCCACGTTCTAGCCCTCCTTCAGCTACAGAGCTAGCACGTAGCAGGAGATGCCACCGTTCTCTCTCCTTTTCGCACACCTTGCCCTCATGCTCAACTCAGACAGGACACATGTCGGCATGCATGCCTACTCCTACGTCGATTGAAATCTTATAAATCACTGGTTTTTTCTTCCCTGGGAGTTTTTTTCTCGGCCTCGTGCCGTATCGTCCCCTCTCCTGCAGTGGGGGACTCTCGTCCTTGTCTTCCTCTGCAAATCGACGATGAACTGGTTTTGCTACCCGTGTTCTCTGGCGCTCTCGGACGTGGTCGTGGTCGCTCGCCGTTCAAGTCTGTTAATCTCCCTCCTCACCATGTTTCTTTCTCGTACTTTATTCTAGAATTTTTGCTATTCTGAGTGCATCATTATTCTGCTGAACTTTCCATTTTCTGGTTTTTTCTTTCCTGGAGCGTTATGATGATAAAAGCACTCTTGCACAAATTTAGGAACCTCATAGTTTTCTACAAGCCGTGTAAAGATGTCAGATTTAGGATAGGTGAATGGTGGTGCATCCTTCATTTCTATTGCTGCTGTTTTGCATGTAATGAATCTTCTGCTCTGTAGTTTGTTCTTCTCAGAGGTCATGGTTTCGAGCTCTCACAGAGTTCTGTAATGTTTTTCCGTTTCCTCCCTGCCGGAAACGATGGCCGGATTTCACACGGCTATGATTTTCCCGGCGTATGAATTTTCAAACGGTTGTGGGAATCGATAATTTGGTCCTCACATGCCTGGAACTGCTCTTGAATTCAATTCCATATCTCTGACATATCCTATAGATGCTGATCTGGAGGCCTGATGACGAACCTTCTTCTTCACATCTGACATTCTCAGCTGATCATCACCTGCCCATGTACTTGCATTTATTCCTATAGGAGTTTCTTGTGCTTTTATTCACCTACTCTTGATCATTCTATATCTATCCTCCGGTGTCAGTACAACCCTCATCCTCCCTTTACAATAAAGGGTCTCTGTACCACCCTCTCCTGTTCTTCTATCCTCATACGTGCCAAATCCAAGAAAAGATTTTTGGCTGCGCATGGAGGGTGGTTCTGACTCGACTGCCACTGAGGCCCTCATAAAAGCCGCTATGGAGGCTGAATTGGCATGGGAGCATGCCACCTCACATGACGGATGGCAAGATACTCTGGCTGAGGTGGCTGTCAAACCGGCTCATTGCAAAAGTGATTGGAGACAGGCCCCCTCTAATAGAAAAGACAAGACGGAGCAAAAGGATAATCCTCCTCATATCCAGTATAATAAGTCGCACATCCCAGCAAAGACTTCTGATCCGCCATCAACGATCAAAATTGACAGCATCCACCTTTCAGAAAGGATTGATAGCCTCCAAAACCTTGCCCTCATTGGCAAATGGCACTTCCCCACCATGAGTGATGCAGATATGAGACAATGGATAGCCATTCACTCGAAGCCTATTATAGGTTATATCCCTGTTATTTCTAACCTTATGAAAGAATGGTATTGCTTTCACTTCCTTGCTGCAGGTGATGTCGATGCCATTTTGAAGACACCTTGGGTGTTTAAAAGAAGTTTCCTTGCACTCTACAGATGGTATATCAGGTTCGACCCACTGAAAAATACTCCTTCCAACAATCTCATATGGGCTAAGCTCCTAAATCTTCATTTAGAACTATGGTCTAAGGAATCTCTTGAGGAGATTGGAAACGCCCTGGGCAGATTCATCTATGTTGATCCCTGGGTTTTGGGTGAAAAGGATAAAAGGATTGCCTGGATCCTCATAGAAAAATTCTACAGAGGGGGTTTCCCATAATATATTGAAATTGCATGGAGGGACCAGATTATAAAACAAAGGTTGGATTTCTAGGGCATTCCTTTTACATGTGCTGCATGTCACAAGACAAGCCATCTGATCAAAAATTGTCCTGGGCATAAGCACTTTAAACACAGGCTCCTCCGACAAAAGGTTCATAGTTTCCCTCCTTCGGCCAGCTTATCTTCCACTGACCTATTGGACGACCATCTTCCCGATCCTCCTATCCCAAGGGCCTCCTCACAGGACCCTCCCATTTTTTCTATGCCTGGTAGCTTTCCAGACAGCCCCCCGGCTTTCCACTGCCGCCCTATCCCTGAACCTCGTAACGATGCTGCGGTCCCTTCCCCTGCTCCCCTGAATGCTACTAATTTCTCTTTTGGATCAATTCCCATCCCCATCTCATCCTCCCCCCCTTCACCTGATAAAAATCTTCCCTCCAAGTCTAAAGGAAAAGCCCCTTGTCCATCCGTCACCCCTGTTAACTCCCCCATCTCTTCGCCTATCAATCAGTCTGATAGCGATCTGGACTTCACCCTTAGCAGAAAATCTCTTGAACTTGAACCCCTAACTATTCATAAACCCAGGCTACATGCTATACCCATCATCATTCCGGAATCGGGGAAGAATATTACTGTCCGGAAAAAGTCCCGCGGGGGCAGCAGACACTTCAGAGGGAGAACCACTGTCACCGATAGTGGAATCATGAATCTTTCTTTAACTGAAGTCCCTATTTATGGTCTTCTAGATCCTTAGCCTCTTAGAGCACAGGTGGCTGGCGAGTCATCTAAATGACTCACATCATCTCCTTGAATATCAGGGGCCTTGGCGTTGACCCCAAATTTCTAACGCTGAAGAGCTTTTTCCATCTCTCTAGACCTGGGATCATTCTCATCCAAGAAACAATGCACAGCTACGAGGCATCTATCTCATATCTCAGAAAGTTGTTACCATCTTGGTATATGGTAGCTACTGAGGCAAATGGGCTTTCGGGAGGTCTTGCGACTCTCTGGGATCCTGCTCAGATTAGAGCTAAGGCATACAAATGCTTTGCGGAGATTATCATTTCTGTTTCCATCAGGGGAAAAGACTCTCCTATCAATGTCCTTAATATCTACGCGCCTTATAAAAATAGAGCTCCATTCTAGGGGAGACTTTTTACCTCAGAAATTCTTGATATAGATCAATTAATCATTGCCGGTGACTTAAATTTTACTCTGAGCTCTGACGAATGCTGGGGGCAATGCAGGAAAACAGACTCACTTGCAGACTGCATAAAGAATTATCTCCTAAACAAGAACTTGGTGGATGTTGTCCCTGGAGAAATGAAGACTACCTGGTCGAATGGCAGGTCTAATAAGGCATACATTGCAAAACGGATTGATCGCTTTTTGGTGCATATCAGCCTTATAGACAAATTTGGCATGCCACGGTCTACTGTGGAGAATGTTTTGGTGTCAGACCATAGACCTATAATGCTTTCTTGGACTGAGAAGGGGTTTCAAAAAGGCTATCCATTTAAGTTCAATCGGTCTTTCCTACAAGATCCAGCCTTCAATGAGCTCATCGTAAAAGCTTGGAAAGAGATGTCTTCTCAATCTGCTACTTCGCTTTTCCTTACTTTCCGCGACAAAATGGCTATTATAAGGAGGACCATAAAGAATTAGGAGACGCAGAAAAAGGCTGAAGATAAAAAGCTCATGATTTCTATTCAACAGGAATTGTACCTCATTCTGAAAAATGCAGATTCTACCTCCCTCTCTTTTTCCATGAAATGTAGAATACGCGACCTTGAAAGGAAAAAATTTGAGCTCCTCAAACAAGAAGAAACTTTTTGGCGGCTTAAAAGCAGAGCTACTTGGCTTCATGAAGGCGACAAAAATACCAAGTTCTTCCACAAGTATGCAAGTGCCCGAAGTGACAAAAATCACATTTAGAATATAAAAAATGAAGACGGAGACTCCTTTGTATCTCAGCAAGACGTTACTAGGGAGGTTGTTAACTATTTCAGGAAGCAGTACAACAGAAGGCATGATGCTGCTTTTGTGGGGTATAGATCCGACTCCCCAAATGTTCAACGATGCCGACAATGAGATGCTGTATAAGCCTGTGACAGAAGAGGAACTTCATGGGACCCTAAAATCTTTCAAGAAAGACAAAAGTCCTGGGCCGGATGCCTGGACAATTGAATTTCTCACTCACTTCTATGAGCTCATCAAACACGACCTCTTAAGCATGGTGGAGGCCTCGAGGATGTCTGGTCATATTCACCATATCACTTCCTCAACGCTGATTGCCCTCATCCCTAAAAAGTCTGAACCGGAATCGTTTAACGATTTCAGACTTATCTCTTTGTGTAATATATCTTTCAAGATTATTACAAAGATTATTGCTGAAAGATTAAAAGGGAATCTGGCCACCTTTTTAACAAAGGATCAATATGCGTTTCTGCATGGTCGAAACATCCTGGATGTTGTTGCCAACACACAGGAATTCCTCTCCTCCGTGAATGCTCATAACTTACCGGCGGCTATCATGAAGATTGACCCAAGGAAAGCTTTCGATTGTTTAGACTGGGGATTCATGGAGTGCCTCCTTGCAAAGATCGTCCTCAATACAAAAAACATTCGGTGGGTGATGGCATGTATCGAGAATGTTAATTATGCGGTTATTGTAAATGGGTTCCCCTCTCCCTTCTTCCAAGCCGAAAGGGGTCTGCGCCAGGGCTGCCCTCTCTCGCCCCTATTGTTCATTCTGGCTATGAACTCGTTAAGTATCCATATTAACAAAGCGGTGGAAGATGGAAATGTTAAGCCCATTAAAATCTGCAGGCACATCTTCACATCCCACAACCTGTTCGTGGACGATGTCCTTTTATTCGCAATGCCTTACCGATCATCATGGAGCTATCTAAAAGTCATATTGGACAGGTTTCAATGTGCTACTGGCCTCGCTATTAACAAACAAAAGTCTATGCTATATCATAACGATGTTGATCTGGAGACTGTCAAATGGATTTCCCAGCTATTCGGTATAGAACACTCTCTGCTCAAGCACGGCCTGAAGTATCTAGGCTACCACCTAAAAGCAAAAGGCTATACTAAACATGACTGGCTGTGGCTGACAGACATATTTTTCAAGAAAATTTCATCATGGCAATTCAGAAGTCTCTCCATGGCGGGCAGGGTCACCCTCACTCAATCCGTCTTATTGCAGCTGGCAGTTTATTGGGCACACCTTTTCTTTATACCTGTAAGTATTATCAACAAGATGACCTCCATCTCAGCAAACTTCATTTGGGGCGGTTCTTCGGAACAGAAGAAGTTTCATCTTTCCAGAATGGATAGAATCTCTTTGCCAAAAATCATGGGCGGATGGGGCTTAATGAATTTGAGGGATTTCGGCAACGCTCTCCTTTGCAAATCACTCTGGCGTGGGATCTTCGAGGATGGTCCTTGGTGCAAGACGATCAGACAAAAATACATGAAGGGCATATGCCTTGAATTCTGGTTTAGAAGCGACGCTATTGGCATTAAAACAGGATTGGCTATCTGGTTAAGTTTCAGGAAAGTTGAAAAGTTCTTCCTGTCAAGATTAAGATGGAGGATATTTTCTGGTAACAGGATCTTTATTGGCCTCGATCCCATTGCTTGTAGACGCGATCTTTCCTTCCCGGATGTTCTTTTATCCGCCTTGCACAGATTGGGTATCTTCACGTGGGATAGACTCATCTCAAACTGGAATGGCCTCTCCCCCACGTGGAAGGATGCAAGTGACATCGGTCTGCCGATTGATCTCCACCCTTCATGGATTTTGTTCACAGCTGCATTCCAGGACAGTGGGATTATTCATGCAGGCACTCTTGATCATCTATCCTGGATCTCCTCAAACAGCTCAGCGGTTCCAAGAGTAGAAGATATTTACTCTGCCTTCATATGCTCAAAGACTTCAATCTCTCCACCTATCTTCTTGATCGCACTTTGGAAAACTGGCTGCCCTCCTAGAATGATCCTTTTTGCCTGGCTAGTTTTTAACAACCGTAATCTCTCTTGGGACAATCTTAGAAAGCGGCGCTGGCATGGCCCCAACAGATGCTCGATGTGCGAGTCTGAAGAAGAGACAAACTATCATATGTTCTTTCTGTGCAATACTTCTCAGAAAATCTGGTATGAACTCGCCATTTTTTTTTATTTCCCTCACCATGTTTTTGACTCTGTTCATGCAGCTTTCCTTTGGTGGTGCTCACAATGCGAGGCAAGGCGTCCCCTTCTTGTTATCACGTTATGGTATGCCTGGAAATGGCGGAATCATAAAATATTTAGAGATTCCAAGACCCCTTTCTCTGCCATCCTGCATAGTATTTGCTCTAGCTATGCTGCTATCTCAGGTTATCAGGAATAATACTTTTGTCATATCATGTTTTTTTGCTCCCTCTATTTGACTTACTGCTAAATCATGCTCATCTTCAGCCATCTAGCTTTATGTGCAACCACTATATGTATCCATCTTACTCAGAGTTTTGCTATTTGACATCCTATCAACATGATCCAACTCTATATGACCGGATATCCACTCAAGTCTTTCTCATATGTTTTACATTGTAGCTCTTTATATTGACTTAATATAATCTATATCGCTTTTTCTTCTGGAAAAAAGAGTTTCGCACTTCGAACAAATAAATCCAATTGAGAGAATCAACGTTTAAATTTAAATCTGTGTAGTGTACACGATGTTAAATTTATATTTAAATTCGCAAAATCTCTCCATTTCAATTTCAAATTCAAATTCACTTGCACATTAAATTGAATTTAATAAAATTTAAATTTATTTTTAAAATCTGATTTGACTTTATACATTTATATTTAAATTCGCAAATGTAGTGTACACGATGTTAAATTTATATTTAAATTCACAAAATCTTTCCATTTCAAATTCAAATTCAATTCCAAATTCACTTACACATTAAATTTAATAAAATCTAAATTTATTTGAATTTCATTTACGCATTCAATTTAACCTAGTCCGCATGACTCGCCAAATTTCAATTCCAAATTCACTTGCACATTAAATTTAATAAAATCTGAATTTATCTGAATTTCATTTACGCATTCAATTTAACTTAGACCGCATGACCCGCCAAATTTAATTAACTTTTAAATTTTTCCAGAAACATTAAATCCACTTTAGAGATAGATAACGGCAACTTTAAAATAACTTCATATCCGGCGACTTACGTGTAGTAAAATTTAACATGTGGGAATTAATTATTATTTTTAATAGGATTATATTTAATATATTATTTTAATCCAGATGAAGAATTGGACCAGTAATTTTAAATCAAAGTATACTTTTATAAAAATATTAAATCACTATCCATTCAAACCCTATAAATTAATATATAGAAATTTTTATATAAATTTACATTAAAAATGTTGTTAATTTTTTAATATTTATTTGAAAAAATAATAGATTATTTAAATTATATTATAATAATTTAAGTTTTACTGAATTTACATTGCTAGTGCAACATTTACTTCAGGATCATCTTATTAAACCACTTAAATCAAATCATAATTAATAATAAGATATTTTATTAATTCATAAAGAGGAGAGAATTATAAATTAACTATAAAATATTTAATTTTTAATATAATATTATTATAATGTTAAAATTATTTTCTTATAAGTAATCAATTTTATATTCAGTTTAATTAACTTTAAGTTACCCACCAAATTTAATTAAATCTAAATTTGGCCAGAAACTTTGAGTTTGCTGTGGACAGACACCACGTAGACTTTAAAAGCTCCACATTTAGCGACTTACGTATAGAAAATTTGTCAAAAGATACCTTCCTATATCGTATAATCTTATAAGTTTTTATGGTGGTGGCAATTTTCAGGGGCCTGATATTATCTTTAATTTATTAAAGAGGAAAGACAAGCTGGTTTTCATTTAATTTATAATCTTATAAGCTTTTATTGTGTGGGCAATTTTCAGGGGGCGTGATATTATCTTTAATTTATTAAAGAGGAGCCAAGCTGTTTTTCCAATATATATTAATGATTTAATTTATTTCTGCGTTACGTCAATTTAGGAGGAATTATAGCTTTGCTTTTTAATACCTATTATTATTTATTTTGTTACTCCATCATGAGGATTTTTATATTTTTGCTTTTAATACGTATTATTATTTATTTTGTTACTCCATCGTGAGGATTTTTATATTGTTAGTTTTCAGGATAATAGAAGTAATTCGATTTTTGGTTTACAGTGTAATAAATAAGAGATGAGGTTATATATATATATATTTTACAAAGTCGGGTGCTATATTAAGGTCTGAAATAAAATAGTGGAGTCAGATCTCAAAAGATACAATAAATGCCGGAAACAGCGTGGGTCAATAGAGTTATAAAATGAGACTCTCTCTATGACCCTTTTCTACTTGTTCTGATTCTAAAACTACTAAAGGTGCTATAGATTCTTACGAACTGAGATAACCAAAATTTACATTTAAAGACCATTTTAGTCGATTTCGATATGGCTGATTTGTCTTGCAGTAGATTCCTCCAGCTTCGGGTCCACTTCAGGTTGTTTGGCACTTGAGGAGCTGGGTGCCGCTTTGTTTCGCTTATCCATCATGAATTGCAGAATTGAAATTGATTCTTCTGCATGGCTGCAGCAATTTGCTAAATGACAAAACTGTTCATGCAATGAAGAAACCCTGTGCAAAAACAGATCTATTTCAGCTCTATATTTCTCATTCAGAATGCGGTTCTGGTCTTCCAGCCTTGTTTCGAGGATCCTTTGTTGATTCTCCAGAATGCGTTGCTGGGCTCTAACTTCTTCGAGTTCAGCTTGCAAGTCTGAACAATGCAGGTAGTCTTCACTTCGGTCCATTGGGATTGATAAGGGAGTAAGAATACAGGAAGAAGAGAGAAGAATGCTAAAAGCGCAACAATCAAACAGGGCGGGGGAGATAAAAAAGGCAGCGGGAGTTAAGATTAGAAGAGACCTGAGAATACAAAAAGCAGAGGAAGTATACAGAGAAGCAGACTTTTGGGCGCTATGGTTAGGAAGCGCAACAGAGATCCAGTTCAGCTGAGAGGAGCACCTGCTCGCTATGCTCCAGATATCCGAACCCAAGCAATCGTAGAGGTTAAGACAAGGTAGATGGAGCTTTCTGCAAGAACCTGGAGACAAGAGAAGCTTACAACGGGAAAGAGAAGGATTCACGATAGAGAATAAGATAGTGCTAGAGATGGGGAAGAGGGTGTTAATTATATAGTAGAGATGGGGAGAAATTAGGCAGGAGCAAGTATGACTAGTCACGGGAGGCTAGATGGGAGTCTGTTGGCGAATCTGAGAAGAATCCAAGAGTCTCAGAAATACAAATCTGGGGAAAGATATGCCGGCAGGCATGATTAGATTAACCTGATTGCTGTATCTTATGCGGTCTTCGCATCCTTGTATTATCCCTATGCTGATGACAGTCCAGTTACCGGCCCAATAAAAAGGACAGATATCAGGCCTGACACCGGATTTAACCTTATAGTGGGAGATTTCCATTGAGATCATGGCAGATGTTGAATCAATTCCCTGGAGTTGCATCTGAAGGTGTCGGCGAGTCTTCCACATGTGTTGTTGGCGTGTTCATCTGCCTTTTTGTTAAGATTTCGAAGGATATGGAAATATTTGACGTCTTCCATCATATGATGAAGGATATGGTTTCGTTTATTTACTTGTTGAAGCAGAATGTTGGGGGGATTTTGTTGTTGCGCCATTAAGCGGATTACGATTGAGGAATCCCCAAATACCTGAGCTTTTTTTATTCCCATTTTGCCTCACTGGGTTAGACCTTGGAACAAGGCGAGAGCTTTGGCTCTGTTGTTCGAGACCTCCCCAAGACTCCACTCGTAGTGGAGGATGCATTCCCCTTTGGGGTTTGTGCTTAGTCCCCTTGCTCCAGCTATCCCAGGATTTGATTTGGAAGCCCCATCAAAAAACAAGGAATAACAGTTACTCTTTTGAATCTAATTGGCGAAGTCCTGCTCTTTTAGTCTGATTTTCTATGACCTGATTTCTTCTTTGTTTTGAGCTTCTCTCCTATTGCCTTCTGGTACTTTGCACTGCTTGTTCAAGATGTAACTAATTATGTCTCTCTCCTCAACACTGTATTGTGTAGCATCAATTTTACCTTTGGTGTTGTTTGAGATAGTTTCCAAGGCAATAGTTTTAGCTTTGTTGCATGTGGTTCGAGTATTTGTACTCTTATCTTGAAAAAAAATTTGTTCCTGGCAAGCCAGATTCGCCACAACAGGGTGTGGGGAAGAGCGTTCCATACTCTTTTCACCAAGTGACTTATTTTTTCTTTCCAAGGACAACTTTTCCTCCATATGTATATTGTCTCTGCTATGGTATTCTGAGGGTCCCAGTTTATAGCTCCAATGAAAGACATCTTTCTCCTGCAATTGGCAGCAAATGGACATTCTATGAATAAATAATACATCGTCTCTTCAGCTTGGCAGCAGTTGGGACATCTGGAGGGTCCATTGATGCCCCTTCTTTTTAAGTTTTCTGCTGTTAAAATTTTGCCTTTCAGCAAAATCCATATGAAGAATTTTATTTTTGGGAGATATTCTGCTCTCCAAGCTAATTTCCAATGTGGCCATATATTGAATTGAAAGGTGTTGCTGCAAATTTGTTGATGGCCTGCTTTGACTGTGTATTCGGTCCCAGAAGAGTCCCAACGAAAGCCGTCTGCTTCATTTTCTTTAATAGGGGCTTTGTTGTGAAGGAGGGTCTTTAGGCAGCTGAGGCTGGGCTCTAATGCATTTGGAATTTCAGGGAAGGTCCAGCCTATCCAGGCATGGGAGTGAGGATCCCAGCTGGAGATTTGGGCTAGATTGTAAATACCTTCCTCGTTAAGAAACTTGGTGATTGGCTTGGCTTCATTGTGTGTATTCAGAGGCTCGTGTCCCAATATTTTATCAACCCCAAAGTTTATGCTATCTCTTCCCCCTGGGACTTTCGATATATTCTGGATCATCATAGGAAGAGACTGCTTACATAACCTCCAGATTTTGGTAGAGTCTCTATTGGGAATATTGGAATCAAGAAGCTGATGCCTGGGAAAGCTTAGATATTTGATCTCCAATACTCTTTTCCACCACATTGGATCCCTGTTATTAGTCTCCAAACAATTTTCGCACCAAAAGGCAAATTCAAGAATTTGGGTGCTCTTATGCCAAGTCCTCCTCTTTCTTGAGTTTGTGTAACCTGCTTCCATTTGACTAAACTGAACTTGCTTTTGTCGCTCTTACCCCCTTTCCATAGGAATTGGCGAAGGGCAGCTTCCAATTTATGATGAAAGATGGCAAGTGCCTGATATAAAGAGAAACGATAAAGAGGTAAGGATGTGATACCTGACTTAAGAAGGATGAGTCTGCCTGCAGGATTGAGCCATATTGTTCCCCATTGCTACACTTTCCTTTTTACTTTGTCTATGATCCCATTCCAGGTATCAGCTTTCAAAGGTCCCAGACTAACTGGCATGCCCAAGTATGTAAAATGAGTCCAATGGATTTTGCAGGGAACCCCGAAAATGTTGGCAATGCTGTGAATAGTTTGATTTGTCGTATTCCATCCATAGATACAGCTTTTGAGCTGATTTACCAGTCCTCCCGAGTAATCCATAAACTGATCTAGTAATTTCTTCAACCTTTTTGCAATTGTGGTGGAGGCGCCTCCTATTAGCAGGGTATCATCAGCGAAATGAGAGTGGTTAATATTTTTAACTCCAATCCCATAATTGACGCCAGTTATGAGTCCAACTCTCCTGTTGTGATCCAGAGCTTGACTGAAAGATTCTGCCATGAGATTGAAAATGTAGGGGAAAGAGGACATCCCTGTCTTAGACCCCGGGAGGATAGGAAAGCTTCACATGATCTACCATTGATTAAGGGGGATATCCAGGGACCAGATATGCATGCTGCAATGAGATTAATGAAGGAAGTTTCCGAAGCCCATCTTTGTAAGGACAACAAATAAGAAGGAATGCCTGACTCTGTTGAAGGCATTCGCTAGATCAAGCTTTAAGACAAATCCTTTTTCTTTTTTGGATAGACTTGAATGAATGGCTTCTTGGACGAGAAGGATGGAGTCAGTGATATGTCTGTTTGGCAAAAAGCCTCCTTGATTTTCAAATATCAAGGTGGGGAGAAGGGGTTTTAATCTTGTGGCTAAAATTTTGGTTAGGATTTTGTATGAAGAATTGCAAAGGGATATGGGTCTGAATCTGGAGAAGGAAGAAGGCCGGTTTTCTTTAGGGATGAGGGCTAAGAATGTAGAGTTGGTGAATCCTCCAATCTTCCTTTTTCTTTGAACCCATCGAATCATCTTAGACAGGTCTTTTTTGATCACATTCCAGTATTCCCTGTAGAAACAAATGGGGAAACCGTCATGCCCTGGCGCTTTCTCAAGATGCAGAGGCCAGATTGATCTTTTGATTTATTCTTCTTCAATATCTTTGTTGATGTTATCATTCATTTCCTTTGTAACTCCTTTGGGCATGTGCTGAAGCAAGTCGGCATAGTCTTCTATTCCTTTATCCTCGGTTAGCAGGTCCTTATAGTGTTTGGAAGATGCCTTCTTTATAGTCTCTTGAGTACTATATCGGTTTCCTTCACTATCCAGGATTGTTTTGACATTGTTTCTAATCTTCCGGGATGTGGCCTGTTTGTGAAAGTAAGCAGTGTTTTTATCTCCCTCTTGAAGCCATAATTGTCTGGATTTTATGCGCCATTTGATTTCTTCTTCCCTATTTATTCTGTTCAGCTGTTCGTATAATTCATTTTCTTGCTCTTTGCTTTGGTGTGTTAATCCATGCTCTTCAATTCTTGCCTGCACTTCGTCTAGATAATTTTTAACTCTCTTTTTGTTCTCCTCTGGTTCTTGGTATCTCTCTTTGGCCCAATCTTTTAAAGCCTTCTTGGTTCTTTTTAATTTCGTTTACCAAATGAAACTTGGCGAGCCTTCCACATGCTGGATCCACGTTTCCTTAACAATTTCTCTGACCGCAGGTATCTGGTTCCAAAGAGGACTGAATTTGAATGGAATGGGTCCAAGAGGGCGGTGGTTTTCCAGAGTTAAGGTAATAGGATAATGATCAGAGGCAGATGTATTGAGAACAATAGAGTATCATATAGAAAAGTTTGAGAGGAGCGATATATTAACTAAAAATTTGTCTAATCTTTCCATTATATTGCCACTGCCAATTCTGCGATTGCTCCAGGTATATCTGCGATTTTTGGGAATGATATCCACTAAATCGTTGTCCTGGATGATGGCTTTCAGGCGCTCTCTAAACGGATCTGTAGTAAAAGTGCCTCCCCTTTTTCATTTGCATGTAGTATTAGGTTAAGATCACCTGCAATTATAATATTTGGACTGCTTTCCCCATCAATGTTATTTTTCAAGTAATCCCAACAAGTTTCCTTTTCTCTGTAGTGGTTGGGAACATAAGCATTGTAAATGGTCACTGTCTGGCTGCCTGTGTTGCTCTCAAGAGTAGTTCTAATCCAGTTATGATGAGAATTTGCTGTAGTGCAAGTCCATTTGCTGCTGTCCCAAATGGTAGCGATGCCTCCCGAGGCTCCTCTAGATTCACTAATGTTGCCCGAGAATCTCTTCTGTTGTTATATAATTTTTTCCATTTCATGTTGATCTTGTTTTGTTTCTTGTATCCGCATTATTTCTGGCTTCTCAATGTGAATCAGGTCTCTGAGGGCAGCAATTTTAGAGGGGTTCCCTAAACCCCTGTTATTCCATGAAAGGATTTTCAACATGGCGCATTGGGCGTTCGGAGAGGTGCTCGCCTCTCTTGGTATTTACTACTTATTTCTTTCTCTTAATGTCCATGGATAAAGGATTCTATTGGAGTTTGTGTTCCCAATGCTATGTCCTTTTGGGCATTCTCCTTCCTATGTTGTTTAGCGGTTTTTTTGCCTGGGCCTGTTTTTATGAACGAGTCACTGGATGATCCATGCTCTTTAGAAGAGCTTCTGGTAATCCTTGAAGAAAGGGACAAAGGGGGGTTGAGAAGAGATGGTCTGAGGTTGAAGGGAAGGAGGGGGCTCGGAAGATGGAATATCAGGGGTGGAGTCATCTGTGGAAAGGATCAAAAAAGGATTGGAAGAGAGGGAAAGGGGAGGATCAGGTGTAAGGGTTTCAGAGGGATTAGAGGGCGGGGAGAAGGGGCGTTGTACAGATGGGCCAGGATTGCCAGAGTCCTTGAATGGCTTAAGAGGAGGGGCTGATTTCTTTTTTTTGACAGGTTCCCATTGTCCATATTGCTCTTCAGTCTCTGCATTTATAGTTTTAGTACATCTATTAGCAAAATGCCTGTACTCGTGACATAACTTGCATTTGAATGGTATCTGTTTGTAGTCCAGCTGCTGAATATGCCTCCAGTCGTCCACTTTTAACATTATTGCTTCAGACAATCCTTGACCAAGGTCCACTTCAACACATATCCTAGCACAGGCTTGCATGTTGTCCTTGGGCTCGCTACGATTGATGTATTTGCCGACAGTGTTTCCTATGGTTCGCATCGACTCATCTCCCCAACAATGAAGAGGCAAGTGAGGGAGACAGACCCAGACTGGCACAGCATTGGGGATATCCAGTTCCGGGTCGAAGTCCAGGGTCCATTTGTTGAGGTAGAGACCCCTGGAATCCATGAAGTATGGCCTGTTTCTAAATATCAGATCCTTGTTTGCTTTGGTTTCGAAATGGAATGTATAATACCGTCTTTCGCAAAATTTGATCGAAATCTTCCCTGAGATCTTATCCGACCAATTTCGTTCGACCCATTTCTGAACTGTTCTTGGCGAAGGCCATAGGCCTGTGAACTGACCTATAAAACATTTTTCTGCAAGAGAAATTGCTGCCATGCGAGGGAGGGTTGGAGGCAGCAGAACTTCCTGGAGAATGTCAAGCTTTTTCACAAATTTCAAAGTTGCTGGCTTGGGTTGCTGAGGAGGGAGTGATTTGATCAGGTCCGAGAAAGCTCTTTGAGGATCGAGATCCTCCTGTGGCTGATCCATGGGGGCCATGGCAGGGGCCAAGGCCCAGAACGCGTTGATGCGCTGCAGGTATCGTCCTAGGGCCAGCGCGCGTTACCAGCAGAGCGCACTTGCAGCAAAAAAAAATGTTATATAATATTATATCTCAAAATAATAAAGTAATATTTATATTAAAAATTTAAATTGTAATAATAAAAAAATTTAATTGAGTCATAAATGAAATATTTTATTTTTCATTTTAATTTTAAATCAATTTTATATAGAGAAATAAATAGTTAAAACTAAAAATATTTTAATTTATTTTATAATAGAGATATATAATATATTCATTAAATATGGAATTGACATGTAAACAATAGTATCAATTTTATATGGAGAAGTAAATAATTAAAACTGAAAATATTTTAATTTATTTTATGATAGAGATATATAATATATTCATTACATATGGAGTTGACATGTAAACAATAGTATCTTTGATATTGCATAATATATAATTAGTTATATGTTTAATTGACATGTAATATTTAAAACGAAAATGTATTGATATACAAATTATTTGTGTTACATTAAATAAAATATTTGAATGTCCATATTAAATAACATAATTTTATATGAACTTTATATACAGAAGTAATTTATATGGAATTTATATAGAACATTTCAAATATTTAATAACAAAAAAATTATTATTGCGGGTTCTCTTGGATTAAATAAATAAAGAAAAAGAGTGAGAGAGGTTTTATTCCATTAATGGACATTTTCTAAATTCATGGTATGAACAAAATTTCTACATCCTTTATTGTTGAATATAAAGTTGACATGTAAAATTTTATAAAATATATATAATAAAGTTGATTATATATATATATATATAGATTAATAAGAAGAATAATTGGAGAGATATATTATATTATATGGATATATGTTTTTTATTTCTTAATATGAGTCACATGTATTAACATTTTAATGTAGAGAATGTAAATCACAAATAACAAATTTTAATGTATGTATCTATTATATAAAATAAGTGAAATTACAACTCCATATCTCTTGCAATTTTCTGTCTTTGTTGGCTTTGTCTTTGGTGAGACTCTCAACATTAAGGTTAATGAGACAAATCTAGTATCTAAGTTCGCTGCCATAAATCAAGAACATACAAGAGTATGTTTTGGTCTTATGCAACTTCGTCATGGAGGATGACAAATCCATGAGGGGAATTTACTTAGTGGTTATAGAATTACTAATGATGCTTTAATCTCTCCCATTGCAAGTTTAAATAATATTACCAGAAGTATGGAGGCACTTTCTTCTTTTGATTCAAAGTCCTTCATGTATTCCCTCAAGCTAGAGCGTAGTCCTCCAACACATAAAGAACTCTTGTGGCTTACTTTCATTCATTGTGGATCACGCGGATGATATCTCAACTATCAAAGTTGATCACCCTATCTCCATTGATTCTAGCATGGACTCTGGGCGGCATGTTGATATTTTCGGATTCAATGGGATTTTTCCATCAATAAATGCTCTTCAGAATTGGGTACATCATACCGGAACATTGAATTTAGATTTTTTGTTTTTCTCAAATGGCTTCTTCGTGGTTAAATTGGAGACTTTGCAAGATTATAATAGGGCATGATGAAAGACAATGGTTTTTGGGTCGAGCAGGGATTTGCATGAGTACATATTTTAATTATTTTAACCCTCTTTCTCTGCCATATTTTCACTCATTTGGGATATGCTCCTAATTATTCCCCTTAAACTTATTAATCCAAATATTTCAGCTAAAGTAAGTAAATTAGTTGATTGTTTCATCAAGGTGGACATAGATGAGATGGATATGGGTATTGTTACGTTTTCCTGCATATGTGTTGAAGTAAATATCACTAGTGTATTTCTAGATAAAATCCTTTATCACCGGAATGACCTGACTTTTATGCAGCCTTTGGATTTATTTTATTTTTTTGTTGTTGTTGTATACTTTGTCAATAGCCAAGTCATCTATAAAATATTTTCCACTCTTCTCAAGGACGCTCTACTCCTTTGACTTCCAAGAATAAATTGAGAGGATGGATTGACGCAAAAGCTGCAAAGGAATCTATGGAATCTTTAGTGAACCAAATAGATAATCCTCAACCCAAAAAATTCTCTACAGACAAATCAAGATATTTAGTTTCATCTTAGCCACATGTCATGCCATCACATCCTTCAGATGATGGTGTTCACCACAGGAAACACAACAATAGTTTTGTCATCGTGAATAACTGGACATAAACGTTTCTATGAATCAGAGCATCCAAATAGTGATAAGGAAGAAAATACAATTGTAATCCCCCCATAATTGGATTTAACTCATGAGAAAAATAATTATTTTACCATCTTCGTATTTTCTGGACACCTCCTTAGGGTGGATAGATGTCTGCAAGAAAAAGGGAATAAAGTATCTTTAGACGGATCCATGATCTTTCTTTGTTTCGTCACCCACAATATAAGTAATTTATGCATTAGGTAGTAAGACCATGGAGTTATTAAATGTATTGGTGGGTACTATGCTTATCAGTGATAGAAAGATTGATGTAAATAGATATTTTGAGGGAATATAAATCAATTAAAAAAAAGTAAAAATAATCTTCTCCTAAATTATTCAATAGTGAATTAAATCTACTATATTATAAGGACACCAATAATGGTATCTATCATAATTGAGAGAAAACCCTTTATTTTCAAATAACAAGATCTTGATTATGTCATTTTGTAAAAGGAAAAATAGAACAACCAACAGTTGGGATGATAACAAGTATACAATTACTAGGCATGACATTAGGGATTCTTATAAAGATTTATTAATACTCATAAGGTAATTTCATACAAATCTCTAGCTGAAAGGATATATTTGAAAGATTTTTTTTTTTTTGATATTAATAGGAAGAAAGAGCATCTTTTCCACCTATCTAAAGTTTATCCTAAGACGTTTCAGTGACAAATTTTGACCTATAACTGTATAGAAAATATTTTCATTACTTCTAAGAACTTGAATTTCTACCTTAAAATTTTATACATCGATTATTTACATGAACAACATCTCAACTATTCCTATAGAGGACTCAGTTTTCTTTGTCGAAAAAAGATTTTGTAGCTAAGATGGAAATTCTAATAATATCAAATACCACCTACATAAAATATTAAAAATCAGAGGATTTATTCTCTTCCTTCAAATAAGAAAAGATCTTCAATTTAATATATTAAACTTTGGACAAAAACCTTTATTGCACTGATACAAACCCACAGAAAAATATTTAAATATTATGATGGATTTAGGAGCTATCACTTAATTGTGGACTTCCATGCCATGTCATCACTAGGATCACCGTGGACTTCCATGCCATGTCATCATTAGGATCACCATGGAAGAGTGTTGAAATAATAAAATCAATCTCCTTTATTACTGCATTGAATTGTGAAAGAATTTTGATATTTGTTGTAATGTGAATCGAATGCTCATATATATAGGATTTCCTTATACAGAAATAACTAACACTATGGAAGCCCAAGTGCCTATCGAAGAAGTGTGTTTATGATAGTTTCTAAATCGAATGCTTAACATATTCCTTTTCTAGATATCTGGGGAAAATGTCTTTAGAAAAGTGAGCGGAGTTACCGAACACCCTAAAATTGGTACCATTTTAACCGAGGTAGCATAAGCACCCTTTTGGAAATTCGACAAATTCTTTCCCAAGATCAAGTAAATGACTCGATAACTAATTCCCTATTCCTTTCTATCACAGCGGGTAGGTGTAGAAATTCTCACTGTAGATCACCTGATAATGCAATATACTAAAACAAAATACTTGATCTACTTCTACAAACAAACTTGCAGAAGCTTAATCGATTTTGAGCAAGATCAAATAGAGCACATATAACAGATGAAGAAGAAATCAATCACACGTGAACACAAAAGAATAATCTGGGGAAAGCCTCAGCCAAAAACCCCAATCTCTGTATTATCATACAAGTGGAAATAGCTCCGGATTACACAAAGTTTTAGCTCACAAGCTATCCAGCTCTCAATACAATGCCTCAATGTTGATCATAGACAGAATAAACAACACATATGCCTTTCCTCTGCCCTCCAAGCCTCTTATTTCCTTGCATAGTTTCTCTGGGTCCTCAAGCTGACACCTGTGTGATTCTCACCTCACACACTGCTCTGACCTCTGTAGTAACTGCGCAATCTTGAACGAATGAATTCCTTCTGCATGCATGAGATTTTCTTACAGGAAAATTCTTGCAACTGATAATACACTGTCCGTTCCTTTAATCTCAACTGGGTCTCTGTCTGAACTGACATGCATGAGTTATTTGTGATAGAATATTCAATTATCTGGAGAACACTAGTTGCATACATGCATGCATTAACTAACAGAACTCACAATTAGTTCAACAAACTGTTTTGAACTAATTTAACAGGACTTAACTCAGTTAACTGAGCTAACTAATTACAACTCAAATACAACTCATCCTTATCTCCTTAATTAAGGGATAACTTCCTCAATCAAAGGGATAATTGTTGCATGTCTTCACAAATACTTCATGTTTGATTTTCTCCAACTAATTAATTGAAGATGAATTAATTAATTATTTTTCAAATAGCTAGTGAGACTAAATTCAAATTTTAATTCTCAATTTTGATTCAAGGACAAATCAAAATTGGAATATATCCTGAAATGCTATCTATAGCAATGCTATTTTTAGCATTTCTATTTTTATCATTTCTTGATGCTATTTTCAACAGAGTTGGAGTATATCCTGAAATGCTATTTATAGCAATGCTATTTTTAGCATTTCTATTTTTATCATTGCTTGTTGCTATTTTCAACACTCCCTCTCAACAAGAAAGACATTAAAATCGAACCCGATCCTGAACCTATGGAATGTTCTGCATGCAACACTTCTCTCTAGTGTTGTTGCTCCAGCAACTCCAAAAACAAAAAAACATCCAACCGGAATCAGAATGATGCCTCTATCATCAAAGTCTTTGACCGTTATTGCCTCTGTCGACTGAAAACTCTGCACCATTGTGCTCTTCAGTATCTAAATACTCTAGCCTCTGTCACTTTGATCTCTGACTGCATCAATCACATTGATTCCTACTGCTGCATCTGTGTTGCTGTTGGTCCTATCCCCCAACATGCATCCGCACTGCACCTCCTCTCATCATGTTGCATCGTGCTTCCCACTGCTGCGCTGCAACTCAGTTACTAAGAAGTAAGTAACTAATCTCCCAACTGATCTCCCTGTTGGGCTAAAAACACCCTCTGATATTGAAGCTCCCTCTGCCACTCCATCCGCATCTGTATTTACCCACTCAGCAAGTCCTGCTACTCCTCGTTGGGGCTCTCGTAGCAAGGTCTAATCAAAGAGGTTGGATACCTCAAGTATCCTACCCCTATTTCAGCCCTCTTGGGATAACTATTGCATGTCTTCACAAAGACTTCATGTTTGATTTTCTCCAACTAGTTAACTCAAGATGAATTAATTAATTATTTTTCAAACAGCTAGTGAGACTAAATTCGAATTTTAATTCTCAATTTTGATTCAAGGATAAATAAAAATTGCAATATATCCTGAAATGTTATCTATAGCAATGCTATTTTTAGCATTTCTATTTTTACCATTTCTTGATGCTATTTTCAACAGAGTTGTAGTATATCCTGAAATGCTATTTATAACATTTCTATTTTTATCATTTCTTGTTGCTATTTTCACCACTCCCTCTCAACAAGAAAGGCATTCAAATCGAACCCGATCTTGAACCTTTGGAATATTCTGCATGCAACACTTCTCTCTAGTGTTGTTGCTCTAGCAACTCCAAAAACAAAAAAACATCCAACCTGAATCAGAATAATGCCTCTGTCATTAAAGTCTTTGACTGCTGTTGCCTCTGTCGATTGAAAACTCTGCACGTCTGTGCTCTTCTATATCTAACTACTCTAGCCTCTGTCACTTTGATCTCTCACTGCATCAATACCACTGATTCCTACTGTTGCATCCATGTTGCTGTTGGTCCTATCTCCTAGCATGCATCCACACTGCACCTCCTCTCATCATGTTGCATCGTGTTGCCCACTGCTGCACTGTAACTCAGTTACTCACAAGTAAGTAACTTATCTCCCAACTGACCTCCCTGTTGGGATAAAAACACCCTCTGATGTTGAAGCTCCCTCTGCCGCTCCATCTCCATCTGTCTCTACCCACTCAGCCAATCCTGCTACTTCTCGTCGGGGCTCCCGTAGCAAGGTCTAATCAAAGAGGTTGGGTACCTCAAGGATCATGTCCCTATTTCAGCCCTCTTGGGACTATCACTTTCCATCGCCCCACCTCCCACCTGGAGGTATGGCTGCATGTGATCCCTCTGCCCACTTGCCTCGAAATCCCCCCCTACTGGAGGTCTCTACATGACTAGATGCCTCCACTCGGTCTCCTCTCGGCTTCTCCAATTGTGGTTGCTCCACAACCTCCTAAAGCTGCTTCACCAATTGTGGCTCCTCCACAATTGTCTAAGACTTCTTCTAGCGCTGCATGTTGAGAGGTAATGTACTCTCCCTCTCAACCACCAAGTCTCCAACATTTTCCTTGCTCCTTAAGGCTTTGTATGCATCTTGAACCTCAAGAGCATACAGGTTCTTGACTTGTGAACCAATCTTCTTCACCTGTCTCGTGGTAACGTGTCTAAGGAATGCCTTTCCTTTACTAAAGACTACATCATAGCCTTTGTCTTCGAACATTGCGAAGAACACCAGGTTCCTCTTCAGTCCAGGCACATACTTTATATCAGTGAGGGTGAGAGGAGCTCCATGGCCCCTCTGCAACACAATCATACCTTCACCTGAAACACGATACTTTCCATCATCGCCCATCTCTATGCGCATCTGGAGGTCCTTCTCCTCCAAGGTACTGAATAAACTCTTGTCGTCGGTCATGTGGAATGAGGCTCCACTGTCCAGGTACCAAACACAACCCACGATCAATGAAACCATGCATGCAATGAGGGTGAAATCCAATTCGAACTGTGAGGCTAGTGCCTCACCATCTGATCCTTTCGAGGATCCCTTCCTGGATTTCTTATGTGGACAATTTGTTGCATAATGGCCCACCTTATCAAAATTAAAGCATCGCAATTTAGATTTGTCAATCTTCTTCCCACCATGCGAAGAACTCTATTTGGAATGGGAAGCCTTTCCTCGCCTTACTCGCTAAGGCTATATTTTCTTCATCATCATGATTTGATGAAAAACTATCTCTTGTGCTTCTCTCCATCTCCTCTTGCATCAGATCCGACCACAGTCGTTCCCAATCTGGTAGTTTCTCTCTTCCATTTACTGAGTCTTGGTAGCCATGACAGCTCTTAGGAAGACCGAGGAGAGCAAGACTCACCATGTCATCATTTGTTGTTGTGATTCCTACACTTCCAAGCTCATCCCTATAGGTGGTGAGCTTGTTCAGATATGTAGAGATCATGTCTCCCTTTTCACACTTGATTTCCGAAGCTTGTCTTTCAGCGCCAGCTTCCTCTAATCGCTACTGCTCTGATATAGATCCTTCATTGTTTTCCACATTGAAAATCGTTTCTCCTTCCCATGGAGACTGGAGATAATGAGGTCTCGAACTCCCTCCAGAAGAATCCTCCTCGCTCTAGCCACACATTTCTTCCATTCCACCAATTCTTGGGCATTAGCTGCTACTGGCTTGGGGAATTCTTGATCAATGAAGTCCTTCAAACCGTTGTCCTGTAATACTGCTTCCATGTGATCCTTCCGGGCTATATAATTTGAGCTACCATCCAGGGCATACTCGACTCTCAAACCATTGAACGCCATTGGTGAAATTTGAGATATGATAAGAATTCAATTTCTATAATCAAGAACTTCAAACTTCGAACTTATCCCTTCTTTGTATACTATTCTCTGCTTTGATCACCATTGCTATGATACCATGTAGAAATTCTCACTATAGCTCACCTGATAATGCAATATACTAAAGCAAAATACTTGATCTACTTCTACAAACAAACTTGCGGAAGCTTAATCAATTTTGAGCAAGATCAAATAGAACACATATAATAGATGAAGAAGGAATCAATCACACATGAACATAGAAGAATACTCTAGGGAAAGCCTCAGCTAAAAACCCTGATCTTGTATTATCATACAAGTGGAAATATCTCGAGATTACACAAAGCTTTAGCTCACAAGCTATCCAACTCTCAGCACAATCCCTCAATGCTGCTCATAGACAGAATAGACAACACATATGCCTTTCCTCTTCCCTCCAAGCCTCCTATTTCCTTACGCAGTTTCTCTTGGGTCCTCAAGCTACCACCTGTGTGATTCTCACCTCACACACTGCTCTGACCTCTGTAGTAACTGTGCAATCCTGAAGAAATGAATTCCTTCTGCATGCAAGAGATTTTCTTATAGGAAAATTCTTGCAACTGATAGTACACTATCCATTCCTTTAATCTCAAATGGGTCTCTTTATGAACTGACTTGCATGAGTTATTTATGACAGAATATTCAGTTATCTGGAGAACACTATTTGCATGCATGCATGCATTAACTAACTGAACTCACAAGTAGTTCCACAAACTATTTGGAACTAATTTAATTAGACTTAACTCAGTTAACTGAGCTAAATAATTACAACTCAAATACAACTCATCCTTATCTCCTTAATTAAAGGATAACTTCCTCAATCAAAGGGATAACTATTGCATGTCTTCACAAAGACTTCATGTTTGATTTTCTCCAACTAATTAACTCAAGATGAATTAATTAAATATTTTTCAAACAGCTAGTGAGACTAAATTTGAATTTGAATTCTCAATTTTGATTCAAGGACAAATCAAATTGGAATATACTCTGAAATGCTATATATGGCAATGCTATTTTTAGCATTTCTATTTTTATCATTTCTTGATGCTATTTTCAGTAGTTGGAGTATACCGTGAAATGTTATTTATACCAATGTTATTTTTAGCATTTCTATTTTTATCATTTCTTGTTGCTATTTTCAACAGCAGGGACCAACGATGGAGTGTTGTCTTGCCCAAAAAATCTGCTCCGCCCGCCATAAGAAAAGCTTCCATTCGACGTGCATATTCATTGTATTAAGAATGAATAAAAAGGGGAAGGCTCAAGTTGTTTGATATGATAGGAGCAATATATTTTGTTGTATATAAAGAAAAGAAAAAAGTTAGAAGAGGAAAATGTCTTCCTCAAAGGTTGTATTTGATTGTTATTGCCAAATATTTATGTTTTATTTGAAATAATTAATTGTAGTATTATAATTTAATTAATTTATTTTTTATTCCTCATCATTTTATATATAGATATTAACAATTTCGCAAGTTATAATCAAATTTAAATTACTCTATAAAATAAATTTGAAATATATCTTACATTCTCTTATCTAAATTCAATATCTTATAATAAAATTAATAAAATTAAATTCTTGGTATCTTTTATTTTAATTAATATAAAAATCAACAACACCATACTCATGCCATTTCTATGTGTCAAGAAAATAACCCTCCGCATCAAGAGTTTATATTTTTGTGATAGATATATTTTGAGTATTTTTCTATGCATCAAAATAATCAAAGCACATAAACATAAAAAAAAATTTAATTTGACGTTGTATACATGCAAAGAAAATTTAACTAATAAATGTAAAGTTGATAGTAAGAAAACTTAAAACTTCTATTTAAATTTAAACTTAAAAGGGAAACAAAAATAGAAATAAAATTTAAAATTTAACTTTAATATTAAAATTAAAATGAAATAACAATGAAGTAAAAGGAGAAACCAAGGGTCAACATACCTGTAGAGTTGAGAAAAACCCTGACGTGATCGGAGCCGTGAGTACAGTCGCCTTGGCCTTCCCTCCTCCTAACAATAGTGAAAGCAAACTGAAATTAGCAAACGAAACTTCATGTACATTTCACAGCAAAATAATAAAATAAAAGAGCAACCTAGTGGTAGATGGAGCTAGGGAGGTACAGGACCTAAGTGTTACGCCACCGTAGCCCTGTTGAGTTAGTCGTAGCACGAAAGGTGGCCAAGCACTCCATCGTTCACCAAGAATCACCTCGGTCTGCATAATAAACTTGAAGATATGTCAAGGTAGAATAATGGTGAGAGACCTGTGAAACTGAATTGAAAATAAAACATATTAAAACAAGAAAATGGGGACTCTAAGACAGTGAGGTGGAGCTGAAGGAGAGCATACCCCTGGCATCGAAGAAGGAAGATGGTAGAGTCCGCCCAGAATGCTAGCAAAATGGAGAACCCACTCACTGCGGCATAGAAGTCGAATAGCTGAAATACCAAATGCGGAAGAATAGGGTTAAGGCTTTGAAAAATGGGGAGGAGGGTGAATCTAAGTCATTGATGCACCTTAGCACATCTGGGTTGTTCACAGGAACCAAGACCAACCACATTCATATGCACTTGTGTGATCTCTCCTAGTTTTCAAATGCAGAATAGGCCATGCAGCCACCGAGAGGATGAATTGATAGATGAAAGGACACCACAATTAAATTATGGGTTACAAACTTAGGTAATTATGTTGTAATGTAACTCGTATACCACATACCATAAAACTAAAACCTTTGTAAAATGCCTTCCCACCTAGGATATGATATTTTCCATGAAGGGTATAACGTTTTATAGATCGTGAGAATATATCTATAAAAGAAAAAGAAAAAAACTCATGAAGGATGGTTCGTTACATATGGTATCAAAGCCCAACAATGTCACTAGGTTCCGAACCTGCTATAGAAATTATAGAAATTAGTAGTAATGTTGTTAGACAAAAAAAAAAATTTAAGGTACTTAATGGGTTCCTTTGTAAATGCAACAACAGTCGGCGGAAATGGAAGAGCAAATTCCGGACAACCTCGGAAGTGGGGGTTTGAACGTTTAATTTGGAGAACAGGCTACCCTGGTAAATGGCCAGTGCTTGGAAGTTATTAAGAATCTGTAGCAAGAATTGGTGCAGCTCAGAAGTAACAATTAGTGATTGTTGAGAGCCATTGAGGAACAGGAGAAAATGATCAAGGGATTGACAGAAAAATATTGTCACAAGATGATGGAGCAAGAAGTGGATAAAACTAGGAAAGGAGGCAATGAGCTGGAATCTCCTGAGAGTGGAGGGGAGTCTGAAAAAAGCTACCCATGAAATCAGAAGAAAAAGAAGCAAGTTGAACTACAAGGAGAATTTCGAAAGATTAAACCCCCTACATTTGATGGGGAAAAATAAGAAGATGCAGAATCATGGTTGCTAAATATGACCAAATACTTTTAGGTATATGAGTATGAGAGCAATTTGAAGGCCAGGTTGTCCATCTATCAATTGTAGGGTAAGGTAGCACTCTAGTGGGAGGAAGCTAAAGGAGTGCATTTGCTCAAAGAAAGAACTATGACATGGGAAGAGTTCTAGAAGTGGTTTAAAAACTGATACTTAACTGAACAATATTATGATGACCGAGCTAAGGAGTTTCATGAACTCCGATTACGACACCTTTCAATAGATGAATTTGTGGCAAAATTCACCAATTTTCTACACTATGCACCTTATATTAAGGAAGAAAAAGTTAAGGTACAATGCCTTGTGAATTGCTTACCCACCAGGTATAAAGAGCGGATTGAGTTTGATAACCTGAAAACCATGGACGAGGCAGTTAGAAAAGTAAGACTTTGTTATCAACAGTTCTAAATAAAGGAGAGAACTTGAAATCATTGCCAAATAAAGACGAGAGTAAAACTATTATTGGCACAAAGCGGAAGAAACCATTATACTTGAAATTTTTTGAGAAAGACCATGTACCGAAAAGGTTAGCAAAGGAAATATCACCCCTCCAGCACAATCCCAAGTAGGATCAAGGACGATGAACCTAGATGGGAAGAAGAATGGAGGAGGAAAGGAAAGAGAACCTCTAAAATGTTGGGGATGTGGTGAGCCTCATTTCTTCAGGAACTATCCCCACAATCCTTGATCGGTGCATAATCTACATGATGTGCAAGAGGCCACCATGGTGAATGATATGGTCTGTAATATTCCAAGGATAATTACTGCATTAAAAGACAAACATGCAGAAAATCAATCAATAATGATTCAAATTGAAGGTATTCTCCTTAACCAATTGGTTTCTATTTTAATTGACCCTCGGGCTAGTTTGAGCTATATTGGACCCCATATGGTAGAAAAATGTTCTCTTAAAACATAAAAATATAAAACTGTGTGGTTAGTACAGCTGGCCACAGGTACTAAACGAAGGGTAACTAATCAAGTTAAACAATGCCCTTTAGATTTACATGGATATGCAACTACAGTAAATCTGAATGTTCTTCCCTTAGGATCTTACGATATTTTAATAGGCATGGATTGGCTTGAGAAGCAGGGAGCAGTGATAAATTGTTTGACAAAAATAGAAAGTTTTGTAGGAAAACATGGGTAGAACTAGATTATTCAAGGAGTACTCAAGCCAATATCGGTGAGGCAAATTTTTGCAATGAAAATGAAAAAGTGTGTGCGAAAAGGTTGTTAGTTGTATTTAGTGCAAGTGGAGGAAGGGAAACAACAAGGACAAGAATTGACTTTGGATACCTTACCTGTCATTAAGGAATTTCGAGATGTGTTTCCGGAGGAAATTCCCAGCTTACCACCACACAGGGACATAGACTTCACCATAGATTTGGTACCTGGGGCAGCACCCGTGTCTAGAGCTCCTTACCGAATGAGTCCACTCGATCTACTGTAGCTAAGAATGCAATTGCAGGAATTGTTAGATAAGGGATATATTAGACCAAGTGTGTCACCTGGGGGGCACCTGTGCTGTTTGTTAAGAAAAACGATGGCACCTTCAAGATGTGCATATGCTACCATCAGTTGAAAAAGTTAACCATAAAAAAAAGTACCCATTGCCTCGCATCGATGATTTATTCGATCAAGTAAGGGGGAAACTATGTTTTCGAAAATGTATTTGAGAACCAGTTACCATCAGCTCAAAATTAAGCCAAAAGACGTCCATAAAACAAAATTCAGAACTAGATACAAACACTATGCATCTATGGTATTACCCTTCGGCCTTACGAATACCCTGACGAATTTTATGTGCCTAATGAAAAACATACTCAGCAAATTACTAGAAAGATTTGTATTAGTGTTTATCGATGATATCCTGATATACTCCGAGAATGAGCAGGATCATAAGGAGCACGTAAAATTGGTTTTGTAGACATTAAGGGAAAATCATCTATATTCGACATACAACAAATGTGAGTTTTACAAAACCAAAATACAGTACTTGGGGCATATTATTTCTAAAGAAGGATTAGTTGTGGATCCTAAGAAGGTGAAGGCGATGGTGAACTGGCCCGTACCGAAAGGTGTATCTGTTGTTTTATCTTTTATGGGATTGGCAGGTTATTACTGTTAGTTCATTAAAGGTTTTTAAAAAATATCTCACCCCATCACCGCATTACAACAAAAGGGAGTCAAGCATGAATGGACTGCAGAATGCCAACAAAACTTTGATAAACTTAAATAGTTACTTACTACAACCTCCATTTTGAAACCGACAGACCCAAACAAAGAGTTCACAGTGTATACGGATGCTAGTTTAGAATGATTGATAGTAGTGCTTCTGTAAGAGAACTAGATAATTTCTTATGAATCACGAAAGACAAAGGGACATGAAAGAAATTATGCAGTGTATGATTTGGAGCTAGTCATTGTCATACTCGTATTAAATAAGTGGAGGCATTACCTGTTAGGAAAGAAATTAATCCTAACCCTAGACCACATTATCCTTAAATATCTCTTTAGTCAACCATATTTAAATGCTCTATAAGCTAGGTGGATGGATTTTCTTAGCGAGTTCGACTTTGACATAAGGCATATAAAAGGTAAGGAGAACAATATATCTGACACGCTGAGTCGACATGCTCATAATCTAATGAACATTAAAGGTAGCATAACCACTACAAATTTTCTTGAGAAAGTTAGATAAGGTACACTTGCTAACCCAAAGTATCAAGAATTACAACAAATTTATGTTCTCGGATACAGTGAAAATATTGATAAATTGTTGGTGTATAGGAACAGATTGTATATTCCTGCAGTGGAAGAGTTGAAACAACTGATATTTGATGAATACCATAAAAATACTTATGCAGGACATACTACATTTTTTTTGGCCAGGAATGAAGAAGGATATAGCATAATTTATGAGAAAGTGCTTGGAGTGTCAACAGGTGAAGGTGGAACATCAACACCTGGCTGGGTTATTAAACCTACTACACATTTTGGAATGGAAATGGGAAGTCATTTCCTTGGATTTCATAACCAGATTACCTAATACAAAGAGACAACATGATTATATCATGGTGGTTGTGGATATTTTGAGTAAAGCAGCCCATTTCCTTCTAGTACAGTCTACTTTTGGCACTGCACAAATTTCGTAAATTTTTCGAATTCATGGGGTTTCTAAAATGATAATGTATAACAGAGATGCTAAATTCACCTCCAACTTTTGGAAAGCATTGTTTAGCAGTCTCGATACCAAATTAAACTTTAGTACCACATATCATCCTCAAACTGATGGAAATAACTAACCAGGTTTTAGAGGATATGCTTGAAATGTATTTGATGGATCGACCAACTATATGGAAAGATTTCATGCATTTGGCTAAATTTTCCTATAATAACATCTATCGGGAAATGATTAAAATGGGCCCACTTGAAGCCTTGTATGGTAGAAAATGCCATACCTCTCTTAGTTGGAGTCAACCAAAGGACATATTGATTCTTGGACCAAATACCTTATAGGAAATGGAACTGATAGTACACAGAATATAGCAAAATATTAAGGTTGTTCAGGATCGGACGAAGAGTTATGCCAACAAAAATAGGTGACATCAAGAATTTAAGACCGGGGAGCATGTATACATATAGGTAAAACCAAAGAAAAGAACCCTCACAATTGGTTCATGCCCAAATTTGGTACCCCGCTACTATTGGTCATTTGAAATTTTGGATAGAATAGGACTGTAGCCTATCAACTAGCTCTCCCCAGTCACATTAAAGTTCATAATGTTTTTCACGTTTCTCTACTAAAGAAATATGTACATGATTTTGCTCATATTATTGATTGGAAAATGTTACAAATGGAGCCCGAAGGAGAATTCATGGTAGAATCACTTTTCATTCTCGATCAGAAAGAGATCTGGCTTTGGAATCAAGTCATCACACAAGCTAAAGTGAAGTGGAAGCACTATACTCCTGAGGAGGCCACGTTGGAGCAAGAGGATGAGATGCAGAAAAATTTTCCAACATTTTTCCATCAGCATACTTAGATGAAGTAAACACCAAGGGTGGTGTTAAAATAAGGGGGAGAGTATGTGACATTTCCTAGTAAATGTTGTTACTTTATGTATCTCTATAATAAATGGAGACAGAGCCAAACCTTGGATAAATTATTGTAAATAATTGAATTATAAAATCAGGATTTTCAAAAATGGCCATATTCTTTTTTTATAACAAAAAATTATTAAAAAAACAGCGGCAGGCCACCAACCCCGCCACCCCAAACCTTATCAACATTATGTAATATTAGGGAGGGGCAGGCCACTACCCCCTACCCCTCCCCCAATACCATGGATCCATTAACATTACGCGCAGAGAATTGAGGTGGTGGGCCAGCCCTTGGCTTGATCCAAGATCTTTTGCTTATAGATGTGTTAAAGAATTGCATGCATAAATTGTAGCTTAAACATTAAAATTTAATGTGCACATGAGAGAAGAGGAGAAACACATAAAGCATGAAAGAAGACAAGAAATTTGATAACAGAGTTCGTCTGACTTGGACTACGTCTTCGGGCCCTGCTCGATCAATGGGGGGGCCTTCATTCATTTAGTGGCATAAGAAATAAGAGTACAAGCATCAGTTACAAAAAGGAGTCTTATATCTCCATACTAAAAAAAAGCTTAAAAGTGCAAAACTCTGTTGGAGAAACGGATAGCACCATTGCGTTCGTTGCATCAAGAGATGCTGAAACCATATAAAATTTTTCAAAATATGACAAAGTTAAAATCTGGCCCACCTGCAAAATAACCTCCGTCATACTACGTGCGCTCTCCTCCTCTGCCTGGGTGCGCTGATGAACTGAGTTTAAATAAAAAATGGGCTGGCAGACTTCTCAAGGAATCCATTGGGCGAAGTCGTTATGGATCTGTTTGTTACAGAGGAGATCAGGCGGTCAAACCTCGCCCCCTCCCTTTTTTACATAACCAAATTTTTAAAATGGAAGGGAGGTCGAGTTGCGCCCGCCTTGGGTAGCCCGCCCACCTCACCTTCACTTTTTCAGTGGCTCATGTATTAATGACGGCTTCATTTAGTGTGTGGTGGTTGGGTCCGTGCCCCAAGGGCCGACCCACCACCTTAATTCTCTGCGCGTAATGTTAATGGCTCCGTGGTGTGGGGGGAGGGGTCGGGGCCAGGGGTTGTGGACTGCCCCTCCCTAATATTACATAATGTTGATAAGGATTCGGGTGGTAGGGTTGTTGGCCTGCCACCCTTTTTTTAATAATTTTTTGTTATAAAAAACAATATGTCCATTTTTGAAAATCCCGATTTTAGGCAGAAGGAGACATTTTAACAAGGTGACAATTTCACCCAGAATCCAGCCGGAGTTGGCCAGATTCCATCCACCAGAAAAATTCAAAATTGTGTCTCCATTAATCTTGCCCAGTCAACAAAAGTCAACCAAACTTTGACTGCCTCTATCTCCTTCATCCGAACTCGGATTGGAGTGTCGTTCACATCATTAGAATCAGTGCGATGAGCATTTTGATCTGATGTTAAGTTAATAATCTTTCCACCAATTTATATTTTGAGCATTTTCCATGCCTCTGGTGTCTAGAGATCCAACTGGATCAATCCTCCCCATTTAGGAGCTTTTGGACAGCCAAAAGATTTATCAGTCAATTGACAAGTGAGGGAATTGTTCCCTCAATCTTTCTTTTTCCAACCATTTTTCCTCGCTAGGGTGCATCCCCTTGAAACCAACTTGAAGGTATTACACATCTCCCCATCGTGAAGTCCTGGTTGTTCTATCAAATATGATGTCTTCAGGTAACTCATCGAGACACTTTGGTGCAAAGTCATCAACTGTAAGGTGCCCACCTCTTCGGTGTCCATAATCAATGGTGGCTCATACAACTTTAAGTTTTCCACATTCATTACAGAGTAAATTTTCATATATGTCGGTAAATTGAGATGGAAGGCATTGTTTCCAATATTCTCCAATATGGTGAATGGACCATACCAGATTGGTCGCAAATTCTTCCCTTCTCCCTTCATCCTGTCCTTGCTGATATGGAACCACACTTTGTCGCCCACGTGAAATTGATGGTCAACTCAGTGTTTGTCATGTTGAGCCTTGTATCGGGCTTGCCTTTTCTCCAACTTGATCCGTTGAATGAACCATTGTGCTTTGTCCCTGTCATCACGTCCACTACAGTCATCTTCCCTTCGAAAGACCATATCAAAAGGATCTTTTGGTAGGTAGCCAAAACATGTCTCAAATGGTGAACAATGTGTAGATTAGTGCACTACTCGGTTGTAGGAATGTTGCACATATGGAAGATGCTCATCCCACAACTTAGAATGTTTCCCACAATACCCTCGCAATAAGTGTACCACGGTGGGATTGACAACTTTTGTCTGTCCGCTAGTCTGTGGATGAAATGTCGTGCTTCTTTTCAACTTGGTGTCCATAATCTTCCACAAGCTGGTCGAAAACTCTTCGAGAAAGAGAGAGTTCCGATCTAACACAATTGATGTGGGTAACCCAAAATGGACCCAAACAAGGCATTAAAATACACATCTCACTAAAATAGTCATCAACGACATACAGATAGTTGTGACTTTTTCTAGACAAAGGAAAACCTCCTACAAAATCCATCGACACACTTTCCCCTGGACGACTTGGAATAAGGATTGGTGTGTAGAGGCCGAGTTTTCTACCAGAGGGCTTTGATACAGAGCACATCACACATCCCTTTACATAGCGAGTCACAATGTTCTTCATATGAGGCCAAAAACAAAATCTTTGTACCTCACACAAAAAATTTTCAACACCAAAATGACCAGACACAAGGGAGATGTGGGTCTCCCAGATTACATGTACCGTTTCCCTGTGGGTATGCACAATTTTCCAAGGTGATACAATAGTTTCCCCTGCAAGTGATAGTTTTCCACCTGTGAACCATGGATTAGTTTTGCATAAATCTCCTTAAAGTCATCATCGCTAGCATATTTTTCCGCATAACTTTCAAAAGATAACGAAGCATTATGAAAAATAATAGAGGCAGAAATAGGAGGGCGAGATATCATATTAGCCACTTTGTTGCTAGTGCCCTTCTTATACTTTATTACCAGATGAAACTGCTGAAGAAAACGCAATCCACCTGAAATGAAGAGATTGCTGCAACTTGGTTTGTGACTGAAGATACTACAAGGGATAATGATCCGTATGGATGATGGTCTCCTTACTAATCAGGTAGTGTTTCCACTTTTTCACACTCCGAACCAAGGAATATAACTCCTTGTCATAAGTGAGATAGTTTATCACAGCCTGAGAGAACTTCTTTGAATGGTAACATATCGGCTTCTTTTGCTGCATCAGTACAATTCCCATGGCATATCCGCTGGCGTCTATCTCGATCTCGAATGGGTATTGGAGATCTGGTAAGGCCAAGACCAGTGCAGTGCTGATCTTTTCTTTCAATGCTTCGAAGGACTTCTGCTTCTTTTCTCCCCATTGAAAGACTTGCTTTACACTTGTCAATGCATGTAAAGGTGCTGCAATAATAGAGAATTTCACAATAAATCTCCTCGAATACTGTATTACACCCAAAAAGTTGCGAACCTCGGTTGCACTAGTAGGCTTAGGCCAATTTACAATTGCTTCAACTTTAGAAGGACCAATTTTTCACTAACCATAACCAACAATATGACCTAGGTAAACCAAAGAGGTTTTCCCAAACTCACACTTTGCCAATTTTACAGAGTTTTTATTTTTCAATACATCAAGCACTTTCTTCACATGGCATACATGGTCATTCCAACTTTTACTAAAGACAAGAATATCATCTAAATATACAAGAACAAATTCATCAATGAAAGGCCTAAAGAGATCATTGATGACCCTCATGAAAGTGGCTAGAGCGTTGCAAAGTCCGAATGGCATCACCATCCATTCGAACAACCCTTGTTTGTCCTTGAAGGCGGTTTTTCACACATCCTTCTCTGCAATTCGGACTTGGTGATAACCACTACGCAAATCCAATTCTGTGAAATAGATAGCATTCTTTAACTGATCTAGTAAGTCATCAATGCGGGGAAGAGGGTAACGATTTTTTACCGTGATTTTGTTTAGTGCTCAATAATCCACGCACATCCTCCATGTGCCATCTTTCTTTGGCACTAAGACAATCAGAGAGCCACATGGAGAAGTGCTTGATCTAATGACCCCTTGGTTCAATAGTTCCTGCACCTACTTTATGATCTCCTGAAATATCTCATCATAGTTAGAAATTAATTCACATAACTCCTTTTTATGCGCATGATCACAACCCTGGAAAGCATCGAATAATTCTGCATCTTTCCACCTTATAACCATAAGCATGCAACCCTTACTGGAATTCACGAACCTCTTCATTTTTTCTTCGCTCACAAGGCTGACATTGACTTTAGTTTGATGGACCCTTACGATATATTCTACCCCATATTTTGTGATTTGGTATTTGCTTTCATGACGGAAAAAGATTTCTTTTCTATCATATAGATATGGACTCCCTAACACCATGCCACATATATCCAATGGTATCACATCAAGTTTTACCTCATCCACTAACATAGAAGTGATCGGAAATTTAACCTTGCATTGCTTAGTTACATTCAAATTTGCTTTATCATGTATCCATCCAAGTGGGTAACGTTTTGGATGTTGTTTGGTTTCCAAGCCTAGATTCTTTACCAAGGACTTTGAAATTAAGTTTGCTTGGGATCCGATATCAAATAGAGTTTCCACTTTTGTATGATTTATGGTAACTCTAATATGAAATAGCTCAATTCTCTTTCGTTCATTAGGAAAAGACTCATTTATTGAACTAGTGCCTTCATGTGATTCAAAATTAACATGAGGTGTAAGAGTACCTTTCGTTCCTGCTGCTATGACCAATGCTACATCTCTGGAATTAGATCCAAGGTCTTGTTGCATAGTTGCCACTATCTTCTTCTTGCCTTTTCCTCCATACTTCTTTGGTCTCTTTTCCGGGTACAGTTTCCAACAATGATCGTCGTCATGACCTTACTTTTTGCAGTGAGTGCAATAAGGCCTTTCTCCTTCACCTTTCTTGGTTGATGTCGTCCTCTTCTCCTTTCCTTTTTCTTTCACTTTGGGTTTGCCATTTGGAAGTTTGAAAGGTAGTTTCTTAAAAGGATCATCACTTTCATTTTTGCGCCTGTTCTCAAGATGGATGACCTTTACATTGGCCGAGTCGATAGTAGTTGGTTCAAACAATAATAATGAATGTCTAAGGTAACTATGTAATGATACAATATACTTAATTACTATTTCAGGTGAGTCAAGTGCAATTTCTGAAAAACCTTCTATACAATGGAAAAAAATGTCGGTCAGTTGCTTTCAATGCTGGAGAAAGCAGAAGAGAGAAATCTAGAAAAACAAGGTTCAGTGCATGGAAATGGTGGTGAAGAACCCCCTCCTCCTTCCACGAGTGAAAGTTCTTCGTCCTCTCATCCCCATCATCATAGAAATTCAAGGGATGCATCTAAGAAAACTTTTTTTAATTAGATTTCAAATTTGATCTTCCCATGTTTAATTGTGAAAGTAATGAAGAAAAGCTTAATAACAGGATTAGGCATATTGAAATCAATTGCAGGATTCAGCCAATCGAAGAGGACAAGGCAAAGATTCAGCGGGCCTCTCTTCGGCTGAGTAGCATCGCTCTCGTCTGACCATGGAGCCATTAACATTACGCGCAGAGAATTAAGGAAGTGGGCCAACCCTTTGGGCACAGACCCAACCACCACACAATAAATGAAGCCACCATTAATACGTGGGCCACCAAAAAAGCGAAGGTGAGGTGGGCGGGCCGCCCAAGGCAGGCCCTGTCCGACCTCCCTTCCATATTAAAATTTTGGGTAGGTAAAAAAGGGAGGGGACGGGGTTTGACTGCCTGGCCTCCTCTGTAACAAATGGATCCATAACCACTCCCCCTAACGGAGTACTTGAGAAGTCTACCAGCACATTTTTTATTTAAACTTAGTTCATCAGTGCGCCCAGGTAGAGGAGGAGAGAGCATGTAGTTCGAGGTAGGTTATTTTGTAGGAGGGCCATATTTTCACTTTGTCAGATTTTGACAAATTTTATATGGTTTCAGCATTTCTCGACGCCATGAACGCAATGGTGTTGTCTGCTTCTCCAACATAGTTCTTCATTTTTTGGTCATTTTTCAGTATGGAGGTATAAGACTCCTTTTTGTAACTAATGTTTGTACTCTTCTTTCTCATGCAAATTAATGAATGAAGGCCTATCCATTGATTGAGCAGGGCTCGGAGACGTAGTCCAAGTCGAATGAACTCTGTGATCAAATTTCTTGTCTTCTTTCATGTTTTATGCATTTCTCTTCTTCTCTCATGTGCACATTAAATTTCTATGTTTAAGCTACAGTTTATGCATGTAATTTTTTAATACATCTATAAGAAAAAGATCTTGAATCAGTTAATGTTGGGACCCGACAAGTTAAAAGAAATGGAAAAAATGGTCAAGATGGTTCGTTCCAATTTAAAGGCCGCTCAAGATCGAAAAAATAACTTTGCTGACCGAAAAAAGAATTTCCGGTAATTTCAAATTGGAGATCCCGTCTATGTAAGGGTACAACCAAAGAAAAGTACATTACAATGGAGCGGATGTGCCAAGTTGGCACCTCAATTTTGTGGCCCTTTTTAGGTTTGGCACGAGACCAGTGGTCTGCCAGCTTGTTTGGCCCAGTCATATTCGTGTGCACAACGTTTTCTATGTTTCCATATTGAAAAAATATGTTTACGATCCTAAACGTATAATTAATTGGCAAGATATACAGGTAAATAATTTTACAATCTGCTAAAAGAAAAGCATTAATAGTTAAAGTAACTAACTAAAATATATTGTTTTGTTTGTAAGTCAGACCGAAAGGCAAGTTCTTGGTCAAAACTCTAGTTATACTCGATCAAAGAGAAGTAATGTTGCGGAAACGATCTATCACCCAGGTTAAAGTGCAATGGCAACACTTTGGGATGGAAGAGGTCACCTGGGAGGATGAGTAGGTTATGAGGGAACCTTTTACGGATCTGTTTGTAGCAAAAAAAATTGAGACGATGTTTGATTTTAGGAAGGGGAGATGTGATGTCCCCAGAAAAACTGTAATTATTTTATTTATTGCATTAAAAGAACAGATGAATTTTATTATTATTAACATTTGAATTATGTATTAAATTTTCTTAATTATGAATGAAAAAAAAAATATGGAGTGTTAACAAATCTTATAACTCTCTTTCATATCAAGAAGTTGGGAATAGGCACTTACCTAACCCTAACTGCTTCCCTGATTATGAATTCTCCAAGAAAGGATCAAGAGGGTAATGGAAAAGTACCTGAGAGAACTGGAAATAGAGAAAGGGGAATATTTGTTGTGCTGGAAGGACAGATGGATTATGGACTAAGTGTGGTGGTGACCAGATTGTTGTGGATGTTGTCCCTGATAAAGTCTTGCAAGAAGGTATCTGTCTTGTGAGCAAGAGCTCGGGGGGAAACTTAGACCTGAAGGCAAGTCTCATGGCCGGGAGGCTAAATTTATGTTATGAAGTGGTGACTTCAACAGTTAACTGACATAGGTTTTTTATTCAGGTAAGTTTTAGATCCTATGTATTTAATTTAGATTATAAAACTGTATGTATATATGTATTAACTCTTAAAATTAGTTTACTAGATGGCTTGAGGGAATCAATAGGAATTATGTTAATATAAAACTGCATCAATAATGAAACCAAGGTAAATCCTGCGTAAAGTAGCAGCGAAACAACAAAGACTTTTAGCACATAAAACATAGTATTGAGAAATTAAAATAAGGTCAACTATCGCTGTAAATATAGCTACAGTTTCTACAAAGAAAAATGAACAAATTTGCTAGACAGTAGTTTAGCGTAACCAGATATAGATAATTATTGCTGAAACGATGCCCGTTTTAAAAATGAACATATTGACAAAAAAGAAACCCTGCAAACAGATACAGATAGCTATTACAGTAAAGTTGTAAACTTATTTACAAACGAGAACCATTAGGGACCGAGCATTATGGCCATATCATTAACAAATGTTCCCAACTAAAGAAAATAACAAATAACAACTCGAATCTGTATAAATATAACTTTTTAGCGGCCCCAATGGGTGGCCACATATTGAATAGGTAAGGGAAATGTTGTCTCAAATTAATCGCAACTCCAGAGGAACAACACCACCGGACAAAGATTTTCTCCGTTCAGGAGGATATCACGCGAATCCCGAGCGGGTTTTCACACACGAGAAATATGTTACTAGCGTATCGAGAATTGGGAGTCGAAGCAGAGCTTTCGTCGAGCCATCAACTTAAATAAGTAAATATAGCAAAGAAGGGACACTGTAATCCTGAACGTAGCGTTAAAGAGTCATACTAAATGTTATTTCAGATACAAGACTTACATACAAAAGCGCGGGCTGGAATGAGGTTGAAACCTCTTAAGCAAACCCAGAATGAGAAATTAGGGTTAAACCCTCGTAAAATTGTTCCATCTAAACATGCAACCAAAGAAACCAAACTTTAAATTAATAACTATATGAGCAGAGTCTTAATACAAATTATAGAACAACTGAGGCAAGTCGTAGCCAAACTATCAAGTATCAATTAGGATCGATGTCGCTACAGAGCAGCAACCCAATATACATAAAGTTAAACCTTATATAAAGCCCAGGGAACACCCTCGCCAGAGAAATACTATCAGCTAGTTAACATATATGTTGGAATATTAATTCCAACTGCTGTGTAGCAGCAGCAGCTACTTTATTCATTTGTCGTGATCCGGCGCCCCACATTTTCTCTCGATCTTTTTATGTCACTGCTATTACCATCTTTTCACTCTTTAATTATTTTTGTGTTTCCAGAAGGAAGAAGATCAGATCCAGCGCCACATCGTTACTTTTCAACAACCATATTAATGAGCAGAACGGCTGAAAGAGAAAAGAACCAGCCTTGAGCCGACGCAACATTTATCAGTCTTGGGTTTCAGCACAACCGACTCAAGAAATACAGCAAAAGATCAAATCTGTTAATCATGAGCAACAGAGACTTCATCAGCAAGTTAAAGCGGTGAAGACCCTTTCCCGCACTATAAATAGAAACAGAAATAGAAGTAGAAAACAAAGAGATAGAGAGCAAAGGGGAGCACACAGCATTGTAGAACAAGAGAGTTTTTTTTGTATTGCACAGCAGTGCTGAAATTTTCTGAGAAAGTTGTTTTGTGGAACTGAAGCGTTCCTGTTGTAATCCCTCTGTCAAGAGGAAGATGCTCTTTAGCATAATATTTTGTGAAGATCCCTCTACGTGAGGAAGACTTAGTTTTATCAGTTAGTTTATTTTCATAAATAGAAATTTCTTTCTGTGCGTTGCTGTTTCACTAAAAGTTATTTTGTCAAAAAATTTCTCGTAAGTCGAAAAATATTTGACGTCAAAAATCCCCGTTGCTGCAGCACCACGAACAGCAACTGAAAAAAATTTATGTTGCTGCAACACCACGAACAGCGTTGCTGCAACACCACGAACAGCAACTGAAAAAAAACTGTGTTGCTGCAACACCGTTTCCAGAGAACGAATTTTTCTGTTTTTCTGAGTTAAAAACAGAGTAGTTTTCTGCGTCAAAGACAAAGTATTATTTTGATCAGTTTTTGATCCTGAGGCAAAGTAGAGTATTATTTTATGCTCTGTTCTCGTGTTTTTGAATTATCAGAAAACAAAGTATTACTCTCTGTTCATATTTTTGTTGTTTCAGAATTTATCAGAAAATTCTGAACAGTGGAAACAGAGGATTTTTCCACTGTGTTTTGTTTGGAATAACCATAAATTCCCGACATGGTATCAGAGCTTGTCCAGGCTCTTTGAAGACATCAAAGAAGCTGAAAGAAGATTTGTTACTACAACAAATTATACAGCAGAGTGAAAACGCTGTCAAGGTATTTTTCAGATTAGTTTTTTGTGTAGCTGCTGAAAACAATTAAGTGTTTTTTTTACAGTCAAGTATTGCAAGAATGGCCAGCACCAGCGTGGGTATGTTTAATACCCAGCTCCCACAGTTCAATGGGAAAAATTATGACTACTGGGCAATAACCATGAGAGCCGTGTTTGCCTCACAAGATTTATTGGAATTTGTTGAATATGGATTTGAAGAACTAGCAAATGAAAATGAGTTTATTGGATTAACTCAGGCAGAGAAAGAGCTGTTGAAGAGCAATAAGGACTCAAAAGCCCTTGTATTCTTATATCAAGCAGTGCATGAGAGTGTGTTTCCGAGGATAGCAGCAGCCAAGACATCGAGAGAAGCATGGCAAACTCTCAAGACAGCCTATCAAGGCATGGAGAAAGTGAAGACAGCAAAACTACAGTTGCTGAGGAAAGATTTTGAGAACCTGCGTATGAAGGAGTCAGACAATATTGACACATTCTTCACACAAGTAATTGGCTTGGTCACACAGATAAGGTCTCATGGAGAAACTCTTGAAGAAAAGAGGATTGTGGAGAAACTATTGAGGTGCCTACCCTCAAAGTTTGATGTGATTGTCACCACCATAGAAGAGACAAAGGATCTCTCAAATTTTTCAGTTGATGAACTTCATGCGTCACTGATAACACATGAGCAGAGGTTGAGTAGAAATGAAAACTCATCTCTAGAGCAAGCCTTCAAGACCCAGATGTCATTTGGAAGAGGAAGAGGTCAAGGCAGAGGAAACAAGAGAGGAAGAGGCAGAACCCAATATAGAGGCGGAAGAAACAGTCCAGCAAACGTTCAAGGAAGAGGCAGCAATCCAAATCAGAACCAAGGCCATGGCAGCAACCAACAAAGTGGACAACATCATGCTCAAGGACAAAGGTATGAAAAATCCAATGTCCAATGTTATTATTGTAAAAAATATGGGCACTATGGAAATGAATGTAGGAAGAAGCAGCATGATATGAGTAATAGATCTAGTGCAAATATCACTAGAGAAAATATCAGTCAAGATAATGTGTTGTTAGTTTGTAATATGGCTGAAACAAACAGTGAAGATATATGGTTTCTAGATTCTGGTTGCAGCAACCATATGACAAGAAACATAGCCCTGTTTTCTGCTTTAGATCAGAGTGTGCAGTCACAAGTCACACTTGGGACTGATAGTAAAATTTCTGTTATGGGAAAAGGAGAAGTTAAAATATTTACAAAGAAAGGTGAAAAGAAAACCATAGCAGATGTCTATTATGTTCCCGGAATGAAGTGTAATCTCTTGAGTATTGGACAGCTTGTTCAGAAGCGTTACAATGTTTTCTTTGAGAATGATGTATGCACCATCATGGATAGATTACCCAGCAAACGTTGTATTGCTGAAGTGAAAATGACAAGGAACAGGATGTTCCCCCTCAGAATAAGGGCAGATCTGAAAAATAAAGAAGTAATTGCAGCAGTGACACAAGAGGCTCTCCAAAGCGTACCAAAGGATGAAAATTGGTTGTGGCATTTGAGATTTGGACATCTCAACTTTGGAGGTCTTAATTTGTTGAGTAGAAAAGGAATGGTAAGAGGATTACCATTGATAGAAAAACCAAACAGCCTTTGTGAAGGTTGTATATTGGGAAAACAACACAGAGAAAGTTTTCCAACTGGGAAAAGCATAAGGGCAAAAGCACCCTTAGAAATTGTCCACTCAGATTTATGTGGACCGATGCAAGCTCCATCACTTGCAGGCAGCCAATATTTTCTAACATTTATTGATGACTTTACTAGAAAGACTTGGGTTTATTTTCTGAAGAATAAGAGTGAAGTGTTTGAAAAATTCCAAAATTTCAAAGCACTTGTAGAAAATCAAAGTGGGTTGCGTATCAAGGTTTTGAGAACTGACAGAGGAGGTGAGTATATCTCCAAAGAATTTTTACGTTTTTGCAGGGAAAATGGAATTCATAAGCAATTTACAGCAAGGTACACCCCGCAGCAAAATGGAGTTGCTGAAAGGAAAAACAGAACAATCATGGATATGGCGAGGAGCATGTTGAAGGCAAAGCATTTGCCAAATGATTATTGGGCTGAAGCTGTACACTGTGCAGTATATATTTTGAATAGATGTCCTCCAAAAGCAGTGATGAATAAAGTGCCAGAGGAAGCATGGAGTGGGAGAAAGCAAGGAGTCTCCCACATGAAAGTTTTTGGTTGTGTGGCTTATGCACACATTCCAGATCAGCTAAGGAAGAAATTGGACAGCAAAGGGGAGAAATGTATTTTCATTGGATACAGTGAAGAATCCAAAGCTTACAGGTTGTATATCCCATCCACCAAGAATTTTTTTGTGAGTAGAGATGTTCAATTTATTGAAGAGGAAGCTTGGGATGGAAGCATAGAGAAAACAGTTAATGTTAAAAACTGTTTGTCTCATGATGATGATGATGAAGAGTTGGCTGAAACACATCCCCAAACAGCAGCGCCAACAACAGAACAACAAGAGACACCCTTGAGGAGAAATGAAAGTGCTTCTCCAAGCACACCACAAGGAGGAAATTCAAGTGCATCTACAAGCACTTGCACACCGAATGAAAGAGGTAAGAAATTCAGAAATTTAAGTGATATTTATGATGAAGGAATGAATTCCCTGTTTGCTTTGTATTGTAGTGTTGATGACCCTATTCATTTCGAAGATGCAATTAAAGATAAGAAATGGATAGAAGCTATGGATGAGGAGATGAATGCCATAGAAAGAAATAAGACATGGGATTTAGTTGAGCTACCAAAAGGTAAAGAAGTCATTGGAGTTAAATGGGTCTACAAGACCAAGAGTAATGCTGAAGGCAAGATAGAAAGGCATAAGGCAAGACTTGTTGTCAAGGGATACAAGCAGCAATATGGGAGAGATTATGAGGAGACTTTTGCACCAGTTGCAAGAATGGAAACAGTAAGAACAGTGTTGTCCATAGCAGCACAAAACAAATGGAAAGTTTACCAAATGGACGTGAAGTCAGCATTCTTGAATGGAGTATTAATGGAAGAGGTCTACATCGAGCAACCTCTAGGCTATGAGAAGAAAGGCCAAGAGCACAAAGTCTGCAGATTAAAGAAAGCTCTTTATGGGCTGAAGCAAGCACCAAGAGCGTGGTACAGTAGGATAGATTCCTATCTACTGGAGAACGGATTTGAGAAATGTGAGGGAGAACCCACTGTTTACATCAAAGAAAAAGACTGTAAAATTTTAATTGTTGTGTTATATGTTGATGATGTGATTTTTACAGGTAATGATGACTACCTCATTGAAAATTTCAAATCAGTCATGAAAGAAGAATTTGAGATGACTGACATGGGTTTCCTGAGATACTTCTTAGGAATAGAAGTAGATCAAAATGAAAATGGAATTTTTATTTCACAGGCAAAATATGTAAATGAAGTGTTGAGCAGATTTAACATGCAGGACAACAAGACAGCAATCACTCCCACAGTGATGGGATTAAAACTCAGCAAAGAGGACATCAGCAAAGATTTTGACCCTAGTGTGTACAAGAGAATAGTTGGCAGCCTCATGTATTTGACTGCAACTAGGCCAGACATAATGTATGTTGTTAGTTTAATTTCCAGATTTATGGAGAAGCCAAAAGAAACACATTGGCAGGGAGCAAAGAGAATTCTGAGGTATGTTAAAGGTACAAAAAGGTATGGCATATTTTATACTGTTTCAGAATATTCAGATTTAGTTGGATACACAGATAGCGATTGGGCTGGAAGTGTAGATGACCGGAAAAGCACATCTGGTTACATTTTCCACATAGGTTCAGGAGCCATTTCATGGGCTTCCAAGAAACAGCCAATTGTGGCATTGTCTACAGCAGAAGGAGAGTATGTGGCAGCTATAGCAGCAGCATGTCAAGCGGTTTGGATGAGGAGAATGTTGAGAAGTCTATGCCAGGAGCAGGCAACAACAACAATTATTTTTTGTGACAATAGCTCAGCTATTGCATTATCCAAGAACTCTGTATTCCACAAGAGAACAAAACACATAGACACAAAGTTTCACTACATCAGAGAATTGGTGAACAATGGAGAAATCATTTTACAACATTGCAGGACTCAGGAACAGGTTGCAGATATTCTAACAAAGCCATTGGATCAGAAAAGTTTTGAGTTTTTAAGGAAACTTCTGGGTATGACTGATAACCCAGCAGTTGAAATTAAAAGGGGAGTGTTGGAATATTAATTCCAACTGCTGTGTAGCAGCAGCAGCTACTTTATTCATTTGTCGTGATCCGACGCCCCACATTTTCTCTCGATCTTTTTATGTCACCGCTATTACCATCTTTTCACTCTTTAATTATTTTTGTGTTTCCAGAAGGAAGAAGATCAGATCCAGCGCCACATCATTACTTTTCAACAACCATATTAATGAGCAGAACGACTGAAAGAGAAAAGAACCAGCCTTGAGCCGACGCAACATTTATCAGTCTTGGGTTTCAGCACAACCGACTCAAGAAATACAGCAAAAGATCAAATCTGTTAATCATGAGCAGCAGAGACTTCATCAGCAAGTTAAAGCGGTGAAGACCCTTTCCCGCACTATAAATAGAAACAGAAACAGAAGTAGAAAACAAAGAGATAGAGAGCAAAGGGGAGCACACAGCAGTGTAGAACAAGAGAGTTTTTTTTGTATTGCACAGCAGTGCTGAAATTTTCTGAGATAGTTGTTTTGTGGAACTGAAGCGTTCCTGTTGTAATCCCTCTGTCAAGAGGAAGATGCTCTTTAGCATAATATTTTGTGAAGATCCTTCTACGTGAGGAAGACTTAGTTTTATCAGTTAGTTTATTTTCATAAATAGAAATTTCTTTATGTGCGTTGCTGTTTCACCAAAAGTTATTTTGTCAAAAAATTTCTCGTAAGTCGAAAAATATTTGACGTAAAAAATCCCCGTTGCTGCAATACCACGAACAACAACTGAAAAAAAATTACGTTGCTGCAACACCACGAACAGCGTTGCTGCAACACCACGAACAACAACTGAAAAAAAACTGTGTTGCTGCAACACCGTTTCCAGAGAACAAATTTTTCTGTTTTTTCTGAGTTAAAAACCGAGTAGTTTTCTGCGTCAAAGACAAAGTATTATTTTGATCAGTTTTTGATCCTGAGGCAAAGTAGAGTATTATTTTATGCTCTGTTCTCGTGTTTTTGAATTATCAGAAAATAGAGTATTACTCTCTGTTCATATTTTTGATGTTTCGGAATTTATCAGAAAATTCTGAACAGTGGAAACAAAGGATTTTTCCACTGTGTTTTGTTTGAAATAACCAGAAATTCCCGACAATATAGATCTTTGACAAAGACAGGCCTCAGGAAGGCTGACAGTTCCGAATATCCAATGGGTCTAGCAGTGCCATAATTATATGTAAAAACAATTAACTACCTGGGTATTAACTCTCTAAGTTGACACTCGAGAAAAGCAGGAACGCTAGAACCGTTAACTGTAAAAGAAAGCTTGCACATACCCGAGGCAACAGATATTGTCCGAGTGTAGAACCATGACAAAATACCAGAGCTTGTGCTTCGCAACATTTCCTGGAGTGCTAGAGGACCTCTGGATGAACCTGTAACAAAAACCATGACCAACATTACTATATGACAGAAAACGAGGAAGCAAACCTTTCTTCTTTGAGACAAATCTTATAAGAGGGAATTTACGTGTCAAGGTTGCGCTTGGAGCTGAATCTACCATTGAAAGCTTCCTTTCTTCTTTGAGACAAGTCTTATAAGAAGGGATTTACGTGTCAAGGTTGCGTTGGAGCTGAAGCTACCATTGAAAGCTTCCTTTCTTTTTTGAGACAAGTCTTATAAGAAGGGAATTTGCGTGTCAAGGTTGCGCTTCGAGCTGAATCTACCATTGAAATAGAGCCATGAAGCCGCTCTCTAGCTGCCAAGAAACCGCACAGGGAAGACTGCGATGGGATACATGGAACGAGTCAGAGAGCCAACGGCCAAACCAAAACATAGAGGCAACAACTGAATAAGGAATTCTTACCCAAGTCTTGACTGAAGCTGCCTGACAGGGTCTCCGCTGTCGAATGAGCTCGAGAACGCATAGCCGTTGATGAAGAGAGGACGTCGAGAAATGGTGGACAATTGTTGAGCTGACAGGAGAAGCTCCGAGGTCTGCTCCCGCTAATGCTCCGGCATAGAGTATGTGGGTCAGTATTAATGTAAATCCCATCGTAATTCAATGCAAACCATACGGTGTACCAAGAACCATTAAACTGTGGAGTAATGGTTGGGAAAGGTAATATATATGGTAAACAATAAGCATTTACATGCATCTTGGAGCAATCTATTATGGTTTGTGACTATGGGTTAACGTGTAGGAAATTTTATAATGTTCATGTTGTAAGAATTTTCTAATTATTATTATATTTTTTTATGTGGAGATATGACAAACAGTATGCCAAGAGACTAAACAAAGAACGCGAGTGCAGAAATTAGATTAAAATTCACCGAAAATGATAAAGGAAATACAGTCAGAAAAACATTAAATCTTTATGTTCTCCTCCCCGCATGGTAAAATCCAATATTCCTATCGTTTCAATTTGATTTTTGTTCTATGTATAGCCATTCACACATTTTCAAATACGGTCAGTTCCAATTTGGTTCTGTATATGATGTTGAACGTGTCAAATTCGAATTAAAATTTAAACTTATTTTAGTCATTAAATGTATTTAAAATTGTATATGCAGAACATGTAGAAAATAGATTTGAATTTGTATGGCTGTTTAAATTAAATTAAATTTGCACATTCCATTTATACATTAAATTTCATTAAAAAATTTCACTAAAGAAAATAAATTTGAATATATTTTATATATTAAATTTAATTAGATTTTTATTTTCTATATTAAAAATGTTAAATTTAATTATGTCATTAAAAATATCAAAATATTAACTAGCACAACAACATTAATAAATATATGTAATTAATATAAATTAATAAATTTAAATAAGCTTCAATTCTATATATTTAATATACATTTAATAACAATCATTAAATTCTAGCCCTATTTAATAATGTTCAAATCTTACGAAAATTAATCATGTCCATAAACTATAGAGAGATGCACGATACACGATAGACTCTCTTGATTAAATAGGTGAGTAATTAAGATTAAAAAATAAAAAAGTGCATACCATTTCATACCTAGATTTATGATTGATTAACTTACTTATTGCTTTTTCCTTTTACATTGTTAGATGAACTATTTTATTGGTTGATTAACTTACCTATTTCTTTTTCCTTTTACATTGTTAGATGAACTATTTTATTGGTTGGGTTATTAGATTAACCACCCATCATCCTTATTTGTGATGTTTTAGGTCATGGAATATCTGGTAATATTCATGGAAAGACTTATTTTGTAATTTTATTTATTTTTGGGTTGAGAAATGTAAACGACCTTTGATGTGATATTGTTTTACTTACATAAAAGAAAGTGAAGTGATAATGAATGAAAATTCATGATAGAATATTAATTTTATTAGAAATATGTTAATATGAAGGGTGAACTTTTAAATATAAGGAAAATTTATTGATGATAATTATGTCCAGAAAGGTACGGAAAACTGAAAAGGAAGAAAAAAAGACATTCCTTCTATATTTTTTATACTAAGACAACTATTTTTTAGATTCCATGGGGCAGAGAAAGACCCTATGGTGGTATCTCAACATGATATTGTAGGAGATAAATACAGTGCCTTGGTAGACCTTACCAATGTGAGAGAAAGATTGGTAAACCTAGAAAAGGGTTAGCAAGAAGTTTCAAAATGGTTTTGGAGGTAAAGAACTACAATATTTTTTCTTGCCAATTTTACCAAAATGTTAGAGGGAGAGCTCAGGGGGAATTCACTGAACAAGATAGTTAAATAATGTGAAGAATGTGAAAGCCTCTAGCTTATTTATGAAATATGTATGTGTTCTCTAATACAACTAGTTTAAGTTATGTGGTTGATGATAATATGAAAATCAAAAGATTAATAAAAATCCTATAATAGAGTTTAATAAAAAACTATTTATTGAATAACTCCCTGATGTAGAAAAACCGGTACACAGTTCAAGTACGAGAATTTTTTCTACATTTGAAGCTAAAAATAGATGCAAGGAATACAATTTTTATATCTTTTAGATTAATAGTGTTTTATTGTTGAAAGTATGAATAATTATATTCATAACTATTAATTATTATTAAGGGTGAGTTTTGGGATTTATGTTTAAATTAGATTCATGAATTCAAGAGATAAATACTTGAACATCAAGGTTTAGGATGATTAGGCTAGGACACATAAAACTGGTTATATTTTCTTATTATAGGTAACTAAAGAGTCCCTAGACTACATATCATACAAATTCGAGTAGTGAAAATATTGTGTCTATGGATGTGTCTAAGAGGAATATACAAATTTTTCTCTCTAATTATGAAAATGTAAAGAATTTCCCTGCACAATTATATAATAATAAATATTTTCATTAATTGCAAATAATAGATTTATATAGAAGTTCTAAAACACGGAAATAACCTCGAGGGGTTTTGTGTTAAACCCTCGAAAGGGGAGGTTGAGCATTTATTTAATCCCAAAAAGAGATTGCAAATATTTGATATGGACGTATTCATATACACAAAATTAGAATAATAACCATGTTCGTAATTGAAACCCTAATTTGTTAAAAATAATCTTTGAATTTCATAATATTTATTATAAAATACTCAGAAGCGAGGACACGATAGCCTAATAAATTAAAAATCAAATTATAATGAAACATAAATCTATGTTGATTCCTACGAAAAAGGTAATGATCATAAAATGACATACGTTTTAAATCCTTACCCTTAGGTGGCTAGAGATGCTAGAGATATTTATAATCTAGGACCTTACTTTAAAAGTTCAAGTGGGGACCTTTTAGAAGTACGAGAAGGTAGAAAACAAAATTGGTGAAAATTTATAAAGAAGAAAAATATTTTTACTTAAAGTGATAGAAGTGGTAATACTAGTAAACATGAATTCAAGATAGTTGGGCTTTTTTCTCATAATTATTGTGTTTTTAGATGTTGCAAAGTGCTATGTTAAGTTGGATATCAAGTAGGATTTCTATTATTTTGATAGTTAAAACATGGGAAAATGAAATGTTATGGTTACTAACATGGAAGGAACTATGTTTTTCTCAAAATGAAAAAAAAAAATATTATTACAGAAAGGTTGGGAGCATAGCTTTGTACACAAGGAGGAATATATCTCATAACATTCAACATTATAAAATAAAAATTCTTAACAAATACATTTTTTTGGCAAAACCATGTAGATGAAAATTGTATGTATAATACATTTGGACAATATATTTAGGGTTTAAGGAATGTGTGTAATATTCTCTTACTAAGAGGATATGATGGTATAACTAAAACTATCCAAGCAAACTATTTAAGTAATCATTGAAATCCTACTTCCATATCGATAAATAATGAAATTATTTTCATGTGATAAGAAGTAATGCATGAATTACATAATACAAAAGATTTGTTTCTACAAACAGATAGTAAATTTTGACCTCTTAAATTACCATGAATATAATTTTTATCATACACATTTAATTCTAAGTCTAAACCTTTCCATCAATAAAATTCCCATTGAGGAGAATCCCAAAGGCACATACTTGTAAAAATAATCTTATATTAAATGATTAAACAGTGAATTAAATCTCTTATATTATAAGCATAACATCAATATATCTACATAATTTTAAGAAAACGCTTTGTCTAGTTCTCTATTTCACCATTTTATATATAAAAAAATAGAACAACCAGCTATTGGTATGATAACAAGAGTAAAATTACCATGAGTGATATTAGGGATGTTCATAAAAAATTCTCAATACTTGATAAGGTGAATTCATACAAATTCCTAGTTAGCAGGAAAAATATTCTATAATAGGAAGCAAGAACATCTTTTAAGCATCTCTAAATTTGACGAGTAAGTGTAAAGAAATTAATATGACTACTTTCCCAGGACTTGAATTCCACTAATAGATCAATATATCTACATAATTTTAGGAAAATGCTTTGTATAGTTCTCAATTTCACCATTTTATATATATAAAAAAAATAGAACAACCAGCTATTGGTATGATAACAAGTGTAAAATTACCATGAGTGATATTAGGGATGCTCATAAATAATTCTCAATACTCGATAAGGTGAATTCATACAAATTCCTAGTTAGCAAGAAAAATATTCTATGATAGGAAGCAAGAGCATCTTTTAAGCATCGCTAAATTTGACGAGTAAATGTAAAGAAAGTAATATGACTACTTCTTAGGACTTGAAGTCCACTAATTTTTGTTTTTTTGTCATGTTGTCGTATTTTCACATCAAGCTTGACATGTGGTGGCCCATGGGCATCTAAACCATCAAAATCACCTAGGAATCACACTTGAGCTAGGCAGAATCACACATGACCTAGGTCACACTAACCCTTAACATGGTTGGATTTTTCCCATAGAGTTTCGAATCCGTGACCTTCGAATCTCTAAATGATTTAATAATACATTCCATCACCATCCATCACCATCTATTCTACACCCTATAAAGTATTAAAATTCCTACTTTAAATTATTTACACACTCCATTTTTCCATGAACATCACCGAGACTTTTCGTATGCGTTGTGGAGTTTTTGTTTTTGTATTCTGTGCGAGCATATTTCTCTCATGTAGTTTATGTATGTTCCATGTTTATTCGTATGTATGATTGGCCTTTGTCATCGGTAAGTGAGAGATCTTTTTCTTTCCTTCTCTGTTAACTTTTTCCATGGTAATCTATCATACACTTTGGCTAAATGATAGTTGAAAACACTCCATAAAAGAGATGAGTAGACACGAGAATTTGGAATTTAATTTTGTATCATTGCGGAAATTATCATTATGTTTAAGATTCCCATATGTTGAGCATTTGATTTTATCTTAATCTTTCCCTTACATTGCGCTTTTCCCTCGACTGTTTCTACTTTCTCATATGCATTGCATGTTATCATTATTTTATTTCATTAATCCTTTCCTAACATTTCCCTTGCCCTTTTCCACTCTTCTGCACTATCTTGTACACCATTACTGCCTGGGTAGTCACGAAAACTCTCAAGTCTATCTGCCTTTTGTTTCTGTGTGACTCATTGGTTATGCTTGAGGCTGAAAATGGAGAAGGAGGATAAAGGGAGGAATATTATAATGAGGCTAATAATTGAGAGAGTAGACTAAGGAAGCCAAAATTACACTTAAATTTAAATTTAAGATCTAAACAAAGTTTAAATTAAATCTGTACGGCGCTTGAAATGCCAAGCGAATTTTAGATTTTAAGGGTGGATTTAAATTTAAATGTGCAGGGTCACGAAACATTTATTAAATTTAATGTTTAAGGTGAATTCCTATTTCAAACTTGATTTCGCAAAATACATGTACATTTAAATATAAATTTGACGCATTCAGTGAACTTAAGTTTCAATTTAAATCGTATACAATTATCGAGTTTAAATTTGGCCATTTTTAATGTGTCAAATTGTTTTACGAACTTAGATACATGGGATACATGGAGCAAAAGTAAATTGAAATGATACAAATATCGGATTTTACCATTGGGGATTGCAGTGTAGAGAGCTTTAAAACTATTCTCATATTACTTCCCTTATCATTGTGCGGAATTTTAATCCCTTGTATATACATCTCCTTCCTCTCCTTCTCTTTTTCTTCTCCCATGTGAGAAAATATTTCGGCAAATTTAATTTTCTTTTTCGCGGAGGGGAGAGGCGGAGAGTTGTGACTTTAGCGAAGCTATTTTCGTGAAACTAGGTTTGCGCACCGCGAGGCCGATTTTGCGGAGCTACCTTCCCGCACCGCGAGACTATTTTCCAGGCTTGAATTTCACAGAACCTCGCAGCTATTCCAGAGAATTATGAATAATATTTACTCACGACAAAAATGAGGAAGTAGGTTTTGAAGCAACACAACAAAACTTAATATTCATTTTACACAGTAAAACACAGTAACTGTTGTTTTACACGCCCACCAAAAATTGCTCCACAATTTTCTCCACATAGACTTGCGCTCTTTTCTTACTTCTTATTCTCTAACCTCTCTACACAGTCTTACTCTTCTACGTTCTTTTTCAAAATGAATTTTACATTCATATTTTACTCAACAGACAATTTTACATTTAATTCATGACAGAGCGAAATTAATTTTGATGTTGTTGTTGAGTGTGATCAGAACCGCGCAGGTGTTTCTCGAGTGTGGGCAAGGTCATTGAATTAATGCTTTCCCATATCATTTTACTGAAGTACATAAATTCTTTAAATGCCTTTTCTGAGTTTTTGAATGGTTCGTGTCTGGCTTTGGTCCTTCTATCTTCACGCTGAGACACAACCTGCAAAAATGTCTACCTACAAAAAAGTACGTCTGATAGATATGGCTGCTGTCCGACTGTTTATTGCGATGGTTGGGATTATTATTTCCAACACTTCCCCTTAATCACAACTACCGCCATTGACAATTCCTAAACAGTTTCTGACATAAACAAAATTTTCTCGCGCCAATGGCTTTGTGAAAATATCAGCAAGTTATTCCTGTGACCTGCAGTGCTGCAACACAATTTCATCATTGTTAATCAACTCTCTAATAAAATGATATTTAGCATCAATATGCTTGGTCCTTTTGTGGAAGACAAAATTCTTTGACACTGTAATTGCTGAGGTGTTGTCGCAAAAAATAGTTGTCGCGCCCTCTTGGTCATGACAAAGATCCCTCAACATCCTTCTCATTCAAACTGGCTGACACGCTACTGCTATTGCTGTGACATATTCAACTTCTACTATTGACAGTGACACTATTGGCTGCTTCTTGGAGGCCCATGAAATGGCTCCGAAACCTAAATGAAAGACATATCCTGATGTGCTCTTTCTGTCGTCGACACTGCCTGCCCAATCACTGTCACTGTAACCAACCAGCCTGAAATCACTGGTTGTTGTGTACAAAACACCATACTGTTTTGTCCCATTGACATACCTCAGAATCTTTTTCGCTGCTTTCCAATGTGTCTCCTTGAGTGTCTCCATAAACCTTGACACCAAACTTATTGCATATATTATATCTGGCCTAGTGGTGGTTAAATACATCAGGCTGCCTATCATGCTTTTGTATAATGTCGGATTGACATTCCTGCTGCAATCTTCTTTGTTCAACTTCAACCCTATAACAGTTGGAGTTGGTGCGCACTTGTTGTTCTACATTTTAATCCTCTCCAAAATTCTGCCACATACTTTGCTTGAGAGATAAAAATGCCATTTTCTGTTTGCTTCACTTCTATGCCCAGAAAATATCTTAGCAATCCCAGGTCAGCCATTTAAAATTCACTCTTCATGACTTGCTTAAAATCAGCGATGAGGAAATCATCACTGCCTGTAAAGATCAAATCATCTACATATAAGACAACAATGAGAATCTTACCTTCGCTCTCTTTGATGTAGAGAGTAAGCTCACCGTGACATTTTTCGAAACCATTGCCCAACAGGTAAGCATCTATCCTGTTGTACCATGCGCGCGGTGCTTGCTTCAATCCATAAAGAGCTTTCTTCAACCAATATACTTTGTCTTCTTGTCCTTCAATCTCATAACGAAGTGGTTGCGCGACATATACTTCCTCTTTCAGCACTCTATTCAAGAACACTGACTTTACGTCCATCTAATACACTATTCATTTATGCTGCGTGACAATCGCCACAACTGCGTGCACTGTCTCCATCCATGCGACTGGCGCGAACATCTCCGCGTAATCCTTCCATGCTGCTGCTTGTATCCTTTAACAACTAGCCTTGCTTTGTGCCTTTCAATCTTTCCCTCAATGTTACTTTTGGTTTTATAGACCCACTTCACTCCATTGACATGTTTTCCTTTTGGAAGGTTCACTAACTCCCATGTGTCATTCCTTTCTATTTTTTATATTTCTTCCTCCATTGCCACAACCCATTTTTCTTCTCTGACTGCATCTTCCAAGTGGATTGGGTCATCTACATGACAAAATAATGCAAATAAGGAATTCAGACATGTGCTACTATCAACTTCATCTTGCTCATAAATTTCATTTAAATTTCTGAACTTTGGCCTTCTTGTGCTTGTTGAAGATGGGCTTGACAAGTAACTTGGTGTCGCGCTTCGCGGTGTGCTTGGAGAATCACTTGCTTGGCTGCGCGAAACTGTCCTATTATTTGTTGATGGTGTTGCTTGCTGCCTGCTTTGTTGTGCTTGAATAGGAGGAGAGGGAGTCACTGTTGAGGAATTACTTGCTTCTGTTAATTCCTCTCTGTCCTCATTTGGTATGCTTGCTTTGATATTGACTGTCTTTTCTAAACTTCCATCCCATGCTTCCTCTTCTATGAACTACACATCTTTGTTGATTATGACTTTCTTGGTTGATAGATTGTAGAGTTTTTATGCCTTGGATTCATCACTGTGTCCAACAAATATGCATTTCTCCCCCTTGTTGTCCAACTTTTTTCTCAACTCATCTGGGACATGTGCATAAGCCACACATCCAAAAACTCTCATGTGAGTGACATTTTGTTTTCTTCCACTCCATGCCTCTTTAGGAACAATGTTCTGGATACTTTTGGTTGGACATCTATTCAAGATATATGCAGGACAAGTGACAACTTTAGCCCAATAGTCATTTGCAAAATGCTTTGCCTTTAACATACTCGTTTCCATCTCCATAATGGTCCTATTCTTCCTTTCTGCCACACCATTTTTCTTAGGTGTATATCTTGTTGTAAACTACTTGTGAATTCCATGCTCCCTGCAAAATTGGAGGAAGTTATTTGAGATGTATTCTCCACCTCTGCAAGTCCTAAGGACTTTGATGAAATGTCCACTTTGCTTTTCAACAAGAGCCTTGTATTGGCGAACGCACTCAAACACTTCACTTTTTTGTTTTAGGAGAAAGACCCATGTCTTCCTTGTGTAGTCATCTATGAAGGTCAATTCATAGTGACTGCCACCAATTGATGGTGTCTACCTTGGTCCACATAAATCTGAGTGGACAATTTCCAAAGGTGCCTTTGCCCTCACTGACCTTCCTACTGGAAATGTCTCTCTATGTTGCTTGCCCAAGATACATCCTTCACATATGCTGTCTAGTTTTTTTATGAGTGGTAAACCCTTCACCATACCTTTCATATGCAGCAAATTCAAACCTCCAAAGTTGAGATGTCCAAATCTCAAGTGCCATAATTGGTTTTCATCTTTTACCTCTACTTTAAAGTTTACTTGTGTGACAGCTGCCCTTTTTCTTCCGTCCTCTTGTGAATTCATTGATAGTTGTGCTTGCGCACCTTCTTTCTGCGAATCTAATCTTATTTTTAGGGGAAACATTCTATTGTCTATCATTTGAACCTTTGCAATCAACTGTTTGCTTGGAGGCCTATCCGAAATTGTGCACACATCATTTTTGAGGAAGACATTGTAGCCTTTTTGCATGAACTGTCCAATGCTCATGAGATTATGTTTCAGACCGGGGACAAAGTAAACATCAGAGATGTATATCTTCTCCCCCTTCTTTGTTAGGATATTAACTCTTCCTTTACCCATGACAGAGACTTTGCCGATCAGGTAGTGTTTCCACTTTTTCACACTCTGGACCAAGGCATATAACTCCTTATCATAAGTGGGATAGTTTATCACAGAATGAGAGAAATTCTCTCAATGGTAACATATTGGCTTCTTTTGCTGCATCAGTACAACTCCCATGGCATATTCATTGGCGTCTGTCTCGATTTCGAATGGCTGTTGGAGATCTAGTAAGGCCAAGATCGGTGCGGTGCTAATCTTTTTTGTCAATGTTTTGAAGGACTTTTGCTACTTTCCTCCCCATTGAAAGACTTGCTTTACACTTGTCAATGTGTTAAAGGTGCTACAATAATAGAGAAATTGGCAATAAATCTCCTCCAATACTGTACTGCACCCAAAAAGATGCAAACCTCGGTTACACTAGTAGGTTTAGGCCAATTTACAATTGCTTCAACCTTAGAAGGATCAATTTTTAGCTGACCATGACCAACAATATGACCTAGGTTGATCTGATAATGAGATCTACGACAATTAATAACGTATTACAGACTCATGTGCATGGATTTGTCTATGTTATTTTATGCAATGGATCGACAAGATTGCGAAATACACAGACAATGAAGTAGTAAACAAAGAATAATAGACAACACATAACACAACAAATTTAATGAGGAGTTCACCCAATACTCCTGGGCTACATCTCCTAGTCCAGCCTTCAGTGGTGGCCTCTCTATTATGTCTTCAAGCAGAGTTTTTACAACAGTATGAGCTCAATTTGAGACTCAATACACAACAAATGCAACAACAAGAGCTTTTGTTGAACCTCTCAAGCCTCTCTAAGTACACAGACTCCCTCAACGCTCTTTTTCTCTGTCCTAACCCTGTCTCGACATTTTCCTGCAATACTGCCCATCCTATTTGCTCTCTGTCTGTGGCTTTCAATCCAATCTGGGCTGCGTTTCTCCTTCTCGACTTTCTGTCTCCCGGGCCTCTATCTACTCGAATCCCTCTTCCAGCATTACAAAATCATTGCATAATGCCTAAAGGGGAGGTGGCCACCTATTCGGAAAGGTAAGAGCTCCTCGGTACCTTAAAATCCTTCAGAATCCCAAACACAGTAGTTTTCTGTTTTACACTAGAAAATACACTCAAGACTGTGAAATTCTGCCAAAACACAGTTCAATTCAGATTTCAAAAAGTTGTTAAATATGGTCTATTCCTCTTTCGGGTCTGTCCTCAATCGCTATCGCAGGTCGCTTTGGCCTTGCTCCAAGGTTCCCCTTTGTATTTTTGAAATACATCAAAACTACAAAAATGCATTAGAAATGGCCTTTCTCTGGACTTGAAACAATATACATTTCACTTCACGACATTGGCCTTCATCCTTCGCATTTCGTTTAATAAACGAAAACTACGAAAATGCATTAAAAATGGCTTTGCTATGGGTCTCAAATATTATGCAATAAAATTTATATCACTGGGTCCGGTTCATCGGATCACACATATACATGTGTATAGGTCCTGCTCCATGGTGTTGCTCTGATGCGATTGATCGCAGTTGCATATCGCGATAACCTCGGGCCGTTGTAAGGACTCTTGTGATCTCCAATAGCGATCATGCAATGCAATGTGGGCCATCAATCTGCGCACTTGACCGATGGTAATAGTTGACTCTGCCGGTCGTCGTCGCAAGTGGTGTGTATTTTGCGCCGATATCTGCTGTCTACCTGTGCCGATTGCGATTTCTGATCATATCTGGACCATTGATTAGCCAGATCTGACAGCTACTATGCATTCATTTGCTCCGCCTCTGATACTCTATTATTTTCATTGATTTCACGTGTTTTTGCCTATTGATAGTGTTTTTCCCCATTTTGAAAGGTTTTCTCATGCGATTTTCTTTGGTTGTTGACATGATTTTTTGAGTTTTCAAGACTTAGAGAGTGTTCTTGGATCTATTTGGATCATATGTAAACCAAAGAGGTTTTCCCAAACTCACACTTTGACAATTTTACATAGAGGTTTTCATTTTTCAATACATCAAACACTTTCTTCACATGACATAAATGTTCATTCCAACTTTTACTAAACACGAGAATATCATCGAGATATACAAGAAAAAATTCATCAATGAAAGGCCTAAAGAGATCATTCGTGACCCTCATGAAAGTGGCTAGAGCATTGCAAAGTCCGAATGGCATCACCATCCATTCGAACAACCCCTATTTGGTCTTCAAGGCAGTTTTCCACACATCCTACTCTACAATTCAAACTTGGTGATAACCACTACGCAAATCCAATTTGGTGAAATAGATAGCATTCTTTAACTGATCTAGTAAGTCATCAAGGTGGGGAAGAGGGTAAAAAAATTTCACCGTGATTTTGTTTAGTGCTCGATAATCCATGCACATTGTCCATGTGCCATCTTTATTCAGCATTAAGACAATCGGTGAGCCACATGGAGAAGTGCTCAGTCTGATGACCCCTTGGTTCAATAGTTCCTGCACCTGCTTTTTGATCTCCTCCATCTCAATGATCGACATCCTGTACATGGAAATATTTGGTGAAGGACCGTCATGCTGCAAATGGATCTCATGTTGGATTTCCCTCTTCAGAGGTAATCCCCTTGGTTCTTGAAACATCTCATCATAGTTAGAAATTAATTCACATAATTCTTTTTTATGCACATGATCACAAACCTCGAAAGCATCAGATAATTCTGCATCTTTTCCCCTTACGACAATAAGCATGCAACCCTTACTGGAATTCACCAACCTCTTCATTTGTCCCGCACTTACAAGGTTGGCATTGATTTTAGTTTGATGAGCCCTTACAATATATTCTACCCCATCTTTTGTGATTTGGTATTTGTTTTCATGACGGAAGAAGATTGCCTTTCTATCATATAGATATGGATTCCCTAACACCATGCCACAGATTTCCAATGGTATCACATAAAGTTTTGCCTCATCCACTAACTTAGAAGCGATCACAAATTTAACCTTACACTACTTAGTTACATTCAGTTTTCATTTATCATGTATCCATCCAAGTGGGTAAGGTTTTGGATGTGGGTTTGCGTCCAAGCCTAGTTTCTTTACCAAGGACTCTGAAATTAAGTTTGCTTGGGATTTGGTATCAAATAGAGTTTCCAGTTTTGTACGAGGTGTAAGAGTACCTTTTGTTCTGGCTGCTGTGATCAATGCTTCATCTCCCGAATTAGATCCAAGGTCTTGCTGCACAGTTACCACTGTCTTTTTCTTGCCTTTTCCTCCATACTTCTTTGTTCTCTTTTTCGGGTACTGTTTCCAACAATGATTGTCATCATGACCTTCCTTTTTTCAGTGATTACAATAAGGTCTTTCTCCTTCATATTTCTTGGTTGATGCCATCCTCTTCTCCTTTCCTTTTCCTTTCACTTTGGGTTTGCCATTTGGATGTTTGAAAGGTGGTTTCTTGAAATGATCATCTATTTTATTTTTGTCCCTGTTCTCAAGGTGGATTGCCTTCACACTGACGAAGTGAATAGTAAAAATAATAATAATGAATGTCTAAGGTAACTATGTAATGATCCAATATACTTAGTTACTACTTCAGGTGAGTCAAGTGCAATGTCCAAATTAAGTGCCTGTTTTCTAAATTCCTCTTTAAAGCTTTGAACATCATGACCTCTGCCTTGCTTTAAGTATTTCCAATCCATGAAGGCTTTTTGTTTATAACCCATGGGATAGAATTGTTCCTTTAATGCAGAAATGAAATTAGGCCATGAGGAAAGAAGATTACCCACACTCTTACTACTTCACAATTTTCTTTCCCACTAAACGAGAGCGGTGCTACTCAGCCAAAGAGAGGCTAGCTGAATATTTTCCTCATCCTCTTTGATCTGCTGAATCCTGCAGTAGATTTCAGTCTACCTAATCCAGTTATTAAGTTTTTCTACATTACTTTCACCGTTAAACATGGGAAGATCAAATTTGACATCTAATTTAAAGAAAGGTTTCTTAGATGCATCCCTTGAATTTGTAAATGGTGGTGATGAGAGGAAGAAGAACTTTCACTCATGGAAGGAGAAGGAGGGGTTTCTTCTCCACCATTTCCATGCACTAAACCTTATTCTTCTGATTTTCTCTCTTCTGCTTTATCCAGCCTTGAAAGCAACTGACCGACATTCTCTGCCATTGTATAGAAGGTTTTGTGGAAATTTCTCTCCTCTTCATGATGAGCCTCTTCATCTTCCATGTTTCTTCTTCGATGTGCATGCCCCTCTATGAGATCAAAAGACTTTAGTTTCCCTTCGCCTCTTTGGAGCATATTTCTTGTTAGCATACAAACATGCAATTCACATCTAAAAATCCGTGCTCTAATACCACTTGATCCAAAATCTTTTGCTTATAGATGTGTTAAAGAAATACATGCATAAATTGTAGCTTAACATAGAAAACTTAATGTGCACATGAGAGAAGAGGAGAAACATATAAAGCATGAAAGAAGACAACAAGAGTTGATAACGGAGTTAATCCAACTTGGACTACGTCTCTGGGCCATCCTCAATCAATGGGGAGGCCTTCATTCATTAAGTGGCATGAGAAAGAAGAGTACAAGAATCAGTTACAAAAAGGATTTTGATAACTCCATATTGAAAAATGGCCAAAAATTTCAGAACTCTGATGGAGAAATGGGTAGTGCCATTGCATTCGTGGCGTCGAGAAGTGCTCAAACCATATAAAATTTGTCAAATTATGACAAAGTGAAAATTCGGCCCTCCTGCAAAATTCTGCCTCGACACTGCGTGCACTACCTCCTCTGCGTGGGCGCATTGAAAAACTACATTTAAGTATAATCTAGGTGGTGGATTCTTCAATGAAATTGTTATAGTGCAGTTGGTGGAAGGTCTGGTTAATATGGAGGAGGTCGGGCGGTCAATCCCTGCCTCCTCCTTTTACATATAACAAATTCCCTTTTTCTTAAACTTTTAGAGCATATTTTTTTTAAGATAAGTTAATGGTTGGGTCGGGCCCGCCTTGGGTAGCCCACCCGCCGTACCAGCCTCCTTCTCAACGGTTATTGTAAGGGATGGTTCCCTTTGTGCGTGGTTGGATCTGTGCCCCAAGGGCCGACCCACCACACACTATACAAGTTTCATAATGGTGTGGGGTGTGGCTCCGTGGGAGGGGCCGGGGTCGTGGCCCGCCTCTCCACCACATATGCTATTTTTTTATATGCAGTTATGATTTGGGGTGGCGGGGTTGGTGGCCCACCACCCGCTTTTTTCATATATTTTTTGTTAATTAAACAAACTATGCATTTTAGGAAATTTGGTTTTCGACCAAAGGAGTCTTTTTAATGAGGCCATGATTTTGCCCAGAATTTAGATGGAGTTGGATGGATTCCGTCCACTGGAAAATTTCAAATCATGTCTTTGTTAAACCTGCCCAATGATCAAAAGTCAATCCAACTTTGACTACCTCTATCTCCTTCATCCGAACTCGGATTGGAGTGTCGTTTGTACTGTTGGAATCAGGGCAACGAGCACTTCGATCTGATGTCAAGTTTATCATCTTCCTACCACTTTGAATTTTGAGATTTTTCCATGCCACTGTGTCTGGAGATGCACCTAGATCATATAAACCCTATGAATAGTATTATATCCTAGGAATATGAACCCTTAGATAAATAACCCCAAGGTATTGATATTATCCATAAATAATCTTAAATTCATAAAGGTCATCTTATCGCTCTTATAATATTATTTGACGAAGGTTAGGTCATTTATTTGTAAACTATGTAGGTCGGTGATATTAAGTGACCACAAGTTATATTGTAAGTCTAAGCTACTCATCAAGACACAAAGCAACTATTTGGTACCCAACAAGAAAAAAATTATAGAGATTTTCAGATTTATTTAATGGGTTAATTAAGTAAATGCAATATTTTCATTCAACTTACCATTCAAGTCAAAGCTACTCATCATACATCCAAGAAATTATTTGGCACCTAGGGAGCAATAAACTAGAGAACCTTTCAAATTTATTTAGTGGGTTATTTTATTGGAAATTTCATTTTGTAATTGATAGGAACATAAATGATTTTATAAAATATATTGTAAGAAAATAAATTATGATTGTATGTGTCTTTCAACCAAATATATGCAAATAAAAGTAGCTACATGGTGCTACCTACTTAGCTAATGATTAAATTGCAATTTTCATTTTAATTCAATTTAACAATATGGAAGTGGGGCAGTGAGATTTTGTAAAATGAAACGGTTAACATATAAATTAATGTCATATAAAATGTTTTTTTTAAGTGGTCCAAGACTATAATTTTTTATATGGGTGAAGAAACAACAATTAGATCCTAATTAATTATTGTGTCCCGTAATTTATTTCACTAGAAAAATAATTACTATTATTTTTCTCAACACAGATTGAGTCAGAAATGGTATTGTTTAACTATTAAATTAGAACAAATATATTGAAAAAAAATAGCTTAAAGAAAATTAGGGGAATTTCCACACCCAAGATGTAAATTAGAACTAAAATACCATAAAGACTATAGAATAAAAAAATATTAAAGATGGTCAAGGTGGTTAGCATCCAATGTCAGCACGGAATCATAAAATGACCTAAAACATACTAAGGGTTTCCTATTGTCACGTTTCAGTAGTGAGAGTGAATCTCCTGATCCCATGTGTCTATGGCCAAGCCTGCTTTATATATATTATAATTACAAAATATAATAAAAAATAAAAATAAAAATTATAATTAGAGTGTTTTATGTACAACCTAACTAAGCCTAATATTCCAGTAAAGCTATACATAGTTGAGTATATAAAACCTGGCCCGCTCCTCCTTGGCCAAAGTCACACATCACCTGTTGGGCCAAAATCGCACATCACTTGTTCGAAACATCCAAGAAAGAAGAGAGAGGCATTAATGTGAGGCTTGAACTTGTCATACCATATGAGAGCGTACTCTGAAATTCAAGGAGTGGATTTGGAGTATTTGTTCACTAGTGGAGGAGAATACCCATAGTCATGTGTTTCATGATTAAATGAGGGATAACGGCTTGAGTGGACGAGAATGCCCATACTCAGGTGTTTCAGGATTAAATGAGGGATAACGGCATGTGTAGTAGGAAAACCATCGTTTCATTTTTTATTGTTTTATCTATTTTTTGATGGTTTTTAATAACATTTTTGCTAGTTTTCATAGGTGGAGATAAATGAGACACAAAATAAATTTTTACTCAACATTTGGTTAAAAAAATAATTTAGGGTTTAAACAAATAATATAGATATGTAAGGAAGTTATTGCTTTTAGTTTTATTTATTGATGGAGTGGCAACGACGAGAATAGGCATATTTTAGTTTAGATCATCTGATCAAAGAGATTAAGTAGCAAAAGGATTAAAGTGGTCAATTGCAAAAAAAATAATTTAGGGTTTAAACAATTAATATAGATATGTAAGGAAGTTATTGCTTTTAGTTTTATTTATTGATGGAGTGGCAACGACGAGAATAGGCATATTTTAGTTTAGATCATCTGATCAAAGAGATTAAGTAGCAAAAGGATTAAAGTGGTCAATTGCAATAAGAGAGTAACCTATCAGTGTAATTAAAATTTTAGGATGAATAAGTAGCAAAAGGATTAAAGTGGTCAATTGCAATAAGAGAGTAACCTATCCGTGTAATTAAAATTTTAGGATGAATAAATAATTTGAAAAAGTAGTTACCCCTACTCCTTTTAAAATCAAAGATTTATTTAGGATATAATATTTATAATTATTAGATTATTTTTACAAACTAATTTATTGTTTTGATTATTTTAGAAGGTAACTTGTTTTCTTTTATAAAAAAATTCACTATTTTATTTTAAGAATTTGAAAATAAATTTATAATTATAGTTTATTAAATTTTTTTGTATAAAGAAATTTAATTTAATTATTTTTGGCTTGGAATAGTGCCTACATTAGAATGTAGGAAGATTTTGTTTGTTAGTAGTTAGAGTTTGTTGAGAGATTTTCTAAACAATGTTATCCCGTCTTAAAAACTATTGGATGTAATGACTTCTATTTATGTGGCTTGTAATTTGGCTTTGTTGTAAAACAATAAAAATTGATTTGTGTGTGCATAATCTCTGTTTATTTATCAATTTTCTAACATGGTATCATAACCACATGAATCCTACATCTCAGGGTCAAGAAGATAAGAAGATAAGAGAACGATGTATGATAAGAAGATAAGAGAACGATGTATGACCAAGAAAATATGAGAAGATGTGAGAGGTCCTTGAGTTTATTGACCCTATGTAAATAATTTTTTTGGGTGTGATTGCGTCCAAGAATTGTCATATGTTACAAAAGTGTTATTGAAATACGGTTGAGATCAACCATGATTTGATTGAATCCGAGCCTGTTAGAAAAGTGTTATTGAAATACGGTTGAGATCAACCATGATTTGATTGAATCTGAGCCTGGCACGTTGTTATTTTAAGTATCTCTTTCTTAAAAGAATTTTGGAGCATGATGGTGTAAGCACAATTCGCCAGTGGATCTGTGGTTGAAGTCAGATCATTTTACACTCTTTACTTGTTCCACTGCATATCTCCCCATTGTTCGTTGTTGTTGGAATAATCATTGTTGAAGGAAGACATGGGAACAACATTTTTCCGTCGGTGATATGTAGGAGATGGGGGTTGGTTGGGTTTTTTTTATAATTGTTCAATTAAATTGGTGTGCAAAGTAATTATGATTTTATTTGTAAAATTAAATAATCAGTTAATGAATAGAGGAACGTCTTTCAAATTAATGGTTTTCAATGTTCTTTCTGTTCAAAGAACACATTATTGATTTTTTTTATGTGATTCTGTTATAGATTTCAAGAGCATCTCTTACGAGATATTTTTGTTACTATGTAAGTGTGTGAGGAAGGGACTACGGGATACAATGCAGTATCTACAATGTCTTTGACTATTAGATACAATGCAGTATCTACAATGTCTTTTGAGAGATTGAGAAGTGTTAATTATACAAAGTTCATAAAAAATGGTTAGAGATGGTTATGTCTTAAATGAATTGAATGGTTTTTGTATAGATTGAGAAGCATCAATTATATAAAGTTCATCAAAAATGGTTAGAGGCAGTTATGTCTTAAATGAATTAAATGGGAAGCTCGAAGATTGTGGTGGTGAAAAGACCGTAATTTGTCATTTTTTGTATTAATTTTTGTAATGATGTATATGTAATGATTAAAGGGGGCACTATGATTAATGCTTACATTAGAAATTTTTAGTGGTTTTTGTATTAATCTTTGTAATGCAGTAAATGTAAGGATTAAAGTGTGGATTTTTTGTATTAATTTTTGTAATGATGTATATGTAATGATTAAAGGGGGCACTATGAATAATGCTTACATTAGAAATTTTTAGTGGTTTTTGTATTAATCTTTGTAATGCAGTAAATGTAAGGATTAAAGTGTGGCACTAGGAACAATTCTTACATTAGAATGTACCAAGATTTTATTTTTTAGTGGTTAGAGCCTGTTGAGAGATTTTGTCATCATTATCGTCGTCTTTGAAACCATTGGATCTCATTTCCTTTGTTTATGTGGCTTGTAATTTGGATTTCTTGTAAAAGAATATGAATTGATTTTGTGTGCACAATATGTTTGTTTATCCCTCAATTTTCTAACACTTTTTTTTTTGTAAGCTTGGTAAGACTACATCTTCATCATGTCCAACTTCTCACCCTGATGGAGGGATAGCGCAAGATTTGAACCCAAAACTTTTGGTTCGATAATACTTCATTTCCATGGCCATTGCCAATTGAGCTACTCCAAGTGAACCAATTTTATAACACTTTGAATATTATAAATAATTAAATTTTTAATTAATTTATTTAAAATTTTTGAATAAACAATATAATTAATTATAATTACATTTCATCATAACTCGTAATACAAACGGTAAAATTGAATAAAAAATATATTCAAGTATTACTAATTTTTTATGTTATCCATAAATAATCTTATCATATTATTTGACGAAGATTAGGTGATGTCTTTGTAAACTATGTAGGTATGCAAACTTTTCATTCAAGTCAGAGCTACTCATCATACATCCAAGCAATTATTTGACAGTTAGGGAGTAGTGAATTATAAAACCTTTCAAATTTATTTAATGGGTTAATTATTGTGAATTTCATACTATAATTAATAGGAACAAAAATAATTTTAAAACAATATATGGCAAGAAAACAAATGATGATTATATGTGTTATAACATAAAATGAATGTCATAAACTGAATTTAATATTTTTTAATCTGGTAGAGGACTCTAATTTTTTATATGAGTGAAGAAACAACCATAATTAAATCCTAATTGATTATTGTGTTTGGTTAATTTATTTCACTAGAAAAATAATTGATATTTTTGTTCTTAACACAAATCGAGTTAGAAATGGTATTGTGTAACTATTAAATTAAAAAAAATATATAATAAATATATAAAACAAAAATAGATTAAAGAAAATAATCGAGTTAGAAATGGTATTGTGCAACTATTAAATTAGAAAAAATATATAATAAATATATAAAACAAAAATAGATTAAAGAAAATTAAGGCGATTTCCATAGCCAAAATGTAAATTAGTCACTAAAGTTAGAACTAAAATACAATAAATTCTATATTTTTGTTTTCAACACAAATCGAGTTAGGAACGGTATTGTGTAACTATTAAATTAGAAAAAATATATAATAAATATATAAAATAAAAATAGATTAAAGAAAATTAAGGCGATTTCCATAGCCAAAATGTAAATTAGTTACTAAAATTAGAACTAAAATACAATAAATACTATAGAATAAAAATATATTAAAAATAATCAAGCTGGTTAGCATCCAATGTCAACACGAAATCATAAAAACCCTAAAATATACTAAAGGTTTCGTATTGTCACGTTTCAGTAGTGAGTGTGGATCGCCTGATCCTATGTGGCTATGCCCAAGCCGTCTTTATATATTATAATTACAAAATGATCATAAAACATTTAAAAAATATTATAATTACAGTCTTTCATTACAACCTAACTAAGCCTAATATTCCAGTAAGACGATACATGGTTGAGTACATAAAACCTGGCCTGCTCCTCCCTGGCCAAAGCCGCACATCCCTGGTTGGAAACATCCGAGAAAGAAGAGAGATGCATTAATGTGAGGCTTGAACTTGTCATGCCATATGAGAGCGTATTGTGAAACCCAAGCGACTCTCACAATCTCCCGTCCATTTCACAAACATTGTTTCGATTTGAATTATTGAATTCAAGGAGTGGATTTCGAGTATTTTGTTCACTAGTTGAGGAGAATGTCCATAGTCAGGTGTTTCAATATTAAATGAGGGATAACTGCATGTGCCACGTTGCGCAGCTACGAGGAAAATCATCATTCGGTTCTTTACTGTTTCATTTACATAACATTTTTGCTAATTCTTATACTTGGAGATAAATGAGAGAGGCACAGTAAATTTTTAAATTTTAATTATCATTTCATAAAAAATTAATTTAAGTAGAGTTTAAACAATTAATTTAAATATGCAAAAAAAAGTTATTACTTTTAATTTTATTGATTGATGGAATGGGTATTACTAGAATATACTGACATTTTTAGACTATATGATTAAAAAGATTAATTAGAAAAAAAATTAAAATGACCGATTCCAATAAGGAGGACACCTATCAGCATAATTAAATTTTAGCATCAACAAATAATGTGAACAGTTACCTCTATATATTCCTCACTCTCTTTCAGATCAAAGATTTATTTAGAGTATAATATTTATAATTATTAAATTTTATTTTTACAAACTAATTTATTGTTTTCATTAATTTTTTACAGGGTAATTTGTTTTCATTTATAAAAAAACTCACTATTTTATTTTTAAGAGCTTGGAAATAGATGTAGAGTTATAATTTATTAATTTATTTTTTTATAAAGAAACTTAATTTCATTATTTTTTATTTGGATTAATGATTACATAAGAATGTAGAAAGATTTTGTTGGTTAGTGATTAGAGTCTGTTGAAAACAGTATTATCATGTGCTAGAAACTATTCGATCTCATAACTTCTATTTATGTGGTTTATAATTAGGCTGTGTTGTAAATCAATACGAATTAATTTATATGTACATGATCTCTGTACTTATCTCTCAATTTTCTAACATATTATCAGAACCTATTCTAGCTTGACTCCTACATCAGAATACCAAAAATATGTGAGAGGTCCTTGAGTTTATTGACCCTATGTAAATATTTTTTTTGGGTGTGATTACTTAGAAGGATTGTCATCTGCTACAACATTGTTATTGAAAGAGGGTTGAGATCAGCGGGGATCTGATTGGATCTGAGCCTCCCAACCTGTTATTTTAAGAATCGCTCGCTTAAAAGAATTTTGGAACATGATGTTGTAAGCAACAATTCACCAGCGGATCTAAGGTTGAAGTGAGATCATTTTACACTCTTTGCTTGTGCCGCTGCAAATCTCCCCGTTGTTCGTTGTCGTTGGAACAATCATTGTTGAAGGAAGCCACCATTTACTGCTCTGCTGTTGGAATCTGGATGTCAGCCAGTACCGCTTGCTAATTTGGTAGGTTACGTGGAGTTTATACCAAGTTAAATTCAAGTCAATGCATTTAAGAAATGGAATGAAAGAACCATGCGTCAGAATGTGTTTTTTTTTGGTGCGGGTCGTTTTTTAATGGGTTATTTAAAAAATTCTTTTATATATGGGAAGAACTTTATGCTATTTCTTAAAATTAAAACGGGTAGTTTGCTATGAATGACTGCTGGAGCAAAGTGAAAATTGGAAGGGAGGATCGTTGTCAGAAGTGGCTGAGTTATTTGGTTTGACAGCTGAGTACGCTAATTTTTACTAAACCATGAGGTAGAGAAGGAGATGTGAGTTAATGAGCAGTGCGTATAGGCAGTCAAAAGTCAGTGTGAGCATTGTGGAGGTCCGAGTTGTGCGTGGTAGAGCCGAGTGTCAAGTCACCTGTGCATTAAGAGCATCTGTGTGGAGTCCGCATTAGAGTTTGTGTGTAATTGTTCCGCAAGTTATGTGGCCACCAGTATGCTTGTTGTATCATAGTGCAATTTTGCATGGATCTGTGTCCAAAGATCCGTGGATATGTGCTTTGGGGGTCTCCTTCGAGCAGTCAAAGTTTCAAAAAAGAAGTTGTCACGGTGGGCTGGAATGTACAGTCTTGGAAGAGCCTCCTGCAACACTTGTTGAATAAACTTGGTGGGTATATCGACCAAGATAATTAAGACATCTCCCTCATTGATGGATTCAATGTGAGGAGACATGGCGAGAACATATTTTTTTTTTCGGCAGAAGATTGGCGTGCGTTGGTTTTTTTAAATAAATTTTCAATTAAATTGGTGTGCAAATCTATTATGATTTTATTTGTAAAATTAAAGACGAGTTAATGAAGAGAAAAATATCTTTCACGTTAATAGTTATTAACGTTTTTCGGTGTCGAGAGAATACATCATTGATTTTTTTATGTGACTTTGTTGTTAATGAGTCTTGTTGTACTTAGGACTTTATGAGCATGTGTTACACGATATTTTTGCTACTATGTAAGTGTGTGAGAAATGTTAGTTGCATAATTGACTACTGGATATAGTGCATTATCTAGAATGTCTTTAGAGAGATCGAGAGACGTTAATTATATAATGTTCATAAAAAAACATTTAGAGGCAGTTGTGTCTTAAATGAGTTGAATGGGAAGCTCGAAGATTGTTGTGGTGAACCGGAGAAGTATGGATAAGTGCCTAGGAAGACGAGTGAGACATGTGACATGTTAATTGTATTTTGTCATTTTTGTATTAATCTTTGTAATTGTATCTAGAATGTCTTTAGAAAGATCGAGAACCGTCAATTATACAATGTTCATAAAAAACAACATTTAGAGGCAGTTGTGTCTTAAATGAGTTGAATGGGAAGCTCGAAGATTGTTGTGGTGAACCGGAGACTTTAAAGTATGGATAGGTGCCTAGGAAGACTAGTGACATGTTAATTGTATTTTGTCATTTTTTTATTAATCTTTGTAATTATGTAAATGTAAGGTTTAACAGGGTCACTAGGAATAATGCTTCCATTAGAATGTACTAAGATTTTAATTTTTAGTGGTTAGAGTCTATTGATAGATTTTCTCATGGTTATTCTCTTGTCTTAGAAACAGTTGGATCTCATGACCTTTGTTTATGTGGCTTGTAATTTGGCTTTGTTGTAAAAGGATATGAATTTATTTGTGTGTGCACAATATGTTTACTTATCTCTCAATTCTCTAACACTTTTTTTTTAAAGCTTGGTAGGAATACATTTTCATCATGTCTAACTTCTCACCTAGATGGGGGATAGCACAAGATTTGAACCCAAGGCTTTCGGTTTGGTGAAACTTCATTTCCATAGCCATTGCTAATTGCGCAACTCCAAGAAAACCAATCTTATAATACTTTGAAAATTATGAATAGTTAAAAAAAAATGTAATTAATTATAATTACATAATGTTAAAATAAAATTTAATTTAATTTCAAATTTTACAGACATATATATATATATATATATATATTCAAACTATATATATATATTCAAACTATATACAAAATTATTGGTTAATTTATTTTAGAATTTGTAATAAAATATAAAATATTTAATTAATTCTAATTAAATACTTTAAAAATAAAAGTTAATTTAATTTAAAATTTTACATATATATTTTTTTTAACAATAAATCCAACCATATTTTTATATGGTTAGATAAAAATATTATTTTAATCCTGATGGAGTGAATCAAGAGAGCCCATTTGCATCTTCAAAAAGATGACTAATAAAATATTAAATATTTAATTCATTATAATTACATACTTTTAAAATAAAAGTTAATTTAATTTCAAATTTTATATATATATATATATATGAACCATATTTAAAACCATATTTTTATATGGTTAAATAAAAATATTATTTTAATGATGATGGAGTGAATCAAGAGAGTCTATTTGCGTCTTCTAAAAGATGACACTGATTATTATGGAAGGGACAAGGCTCCCTTAAATGCAAGTTGTCTTTTTGGCTACATTTGGAAGGAGAAATATTGACTAGGGATATTCTTGCGAAGCTTGGATTGGTAGGTTTTGGATTTTGTGTTCTAAGTTGGAAGGATGAGGAATATGTTGCTCATTTATTTATTTGTTGTCTTTTTGTAACTTATGTTTCAAAGGATATTTTATCTTTCCTTTACCTTGATTCTTGGTGGAATGGAAGCTGAGGTGAAGAGTCTCTCAAGACATGGAATCAAAGGTTTACTTCATATTCCATTAAATTCCTTCTTATATTTGTATTAGGAGGAATTTGGCTAGGGAAAAGTTGTTGTATGTTTGAAGATCTTATAGTTTTCTCTGAAGTTATTGTGGAAAATGCAAGGTAGTCTTATTTTGAGCAAGTGAAACCACTGAAAAGGAAGTAGGTGAGGGTAATTAGAGATGTGGAGGTGCAAACTACTATTGTATCAGGAATCTTTGAACGACCAAGCTAGAGAGATGTTTATGGTGCGGGTATAGTCATTTAGCCACTTAGAGGCATCTTTGTGGTGTCGGTATAACCATTTTCTTCTCCAAGAATATCATGATTAAAAGGAAACTAAGTATTATCCAAGGAACAAATTTTATATTTGAACTCTTTTCTATGTTGTGTCCTATGAGGATTTTCGTTTGGAAGAAGGTAAAAGTATTCAGATTGTATGTGGATTCAAAAGTCCCTGTGGACTGGTTCAATGAAAGAGTTATTTTAAAGGTATTTCATTTATAATCGTAGCAGCGAAAATCTATCAACTAAAAGAGCAATATGATGATGTGCAAGTACTTCATACATAGAAGGCAAATAATGTTATTAGATCTTCAGTAAATTTATAACTCATAATTGTCTAATAGTAATGTGTTGTCTTTTTTTGTCATTTAATATTCTATCATATTGAAATAGAATTTAGCTAAGTTAAAAAATATGTTTAAGTGCTAAGATATATCTCTCATTCTCAACCCACTTTTCTAAGTAATGAGTTTGTTGCTATGAAGCCAAGGCAATGTATTTGTTCATTTCTTATGTAATACCAAACAAACTTCAAAAAATTGATTAATTTTTCCATAATAAATTGTTTAACAAACAAAAATATTATTTATATATATATAATTCAAATTTTTCTCAGCATACATACACCAAACCCAGTTACACATTGCAAGAAAGACAAGTCTAAAAAAATCCCTAACAAAATATACTTATGTTGGGCATAAACCCCATTCCAAATGAAACCCTACCTCGGGAAGCATGTGTTACTCAAGCGAGAGGCCATACCTTTTTATGTAAAATATTTAAATCTTAGAGAAGGCATATGAGATAGCAAAGGGCGATATTCCTCATCCTTTAGGGTTTATTTTTTTTAAGGGTTCGTTTTTTCTTCTTGTTTATATATGCAACCTTCAAGATGCTAGGAGGAAAAAAATGAAATGTAAGAAAAGCTAATTGTGTCACACTCTAAGAGGAGGGCTATATATGTAATTTTTTTTATATTTTGAATTAAGGTTGTAAGAGGCCAAGCTGCATAATTTACTTAATATGCAACATGTGCATTTTCTATGCACCTATGTGCACTTATCGAATTCAAACCATGTACAGTTCTTGTATTTTCCATGAAAGTGGGTATTATGTTTCTTCCTAGAAGCCATGAGAGTTTATTGAGGGTTTGAGGCCTCATTTTGTGTTGGAAGGTGGAGTCGGAGAGTGCGCGCATTGAGGCGGCTTTGAGGGAATACAATATCTAGTACCTGTTGAGATAAACGTAGAGTGAATAGGAAAATCTTGACCAGACCTACAAGAAAGTGGCCTAGTCCATTTGCCAATCTGTGAACCCAACTCTCGGCAAGGTCCACTAAAGAATGACATGTTGAAGAGTTGGTGGAGATCGGGACATAAGATAATTTGGGTGCACCGATAATTCGAATGAAATGAAGGTAGAAAAAAAAACTCAAATTCCCCAATTTAGGCATTCGGGCTTTAATATAAAATATAAATAAGGAATAGTGCATGAACCCTCAAATTTGTTGAGACCTCGAGTGGGAAGCACTGAGGGTTGGAATCGTGTGTGTGAGCCCTCACCAATGGTGGTCGTTGTTCTATGTGGGTCCATACTAGAGCGCCCTCACCAATGGTGGTCATTGTTCTATGTGGGTCCAGGCGCGGGTCTTGGGGCCGAAACACAATTTCAGTGCAAGGAAAGCGGTCGAACCTTGATCACTCGTGGGCTCGAAATTTTGTGCTTAGTAGCTTTTGCCAAACAATGATGGTTTTTTTTATTTCAGAAAAAATCAACATTTACAAAACTCCTATGAAAATAATTTAAAATATGAAAATATGTATTTTAGGTCCAATAGATCATCATCATCATCATCATCATCATCATCATCATCATCATCATCATCATCATCATCATCATCATCATCATCATCATCATCATCAAATAATCTAAATATAAAATTTTATAAATAAACTTGAATACATTATTAAAATAATACAAAATAAATTATTAAAATAATAAAAATAAAAAATATTTTAAAATACTATTAACAAAACAATACATTTAGAAAATATATAAAATATGAAAAATCATTATATTATATTATTTAACCTACTAAAAAGCTACTAGAATCAAATTGAATTTAACTAGAAGAAAACATCATTCATTTCTTTACAATTTTACTGCAAAAAAATGAACCATATTAAAAAATCGAAATGTCGACAAAAAAATTATAGTAGAATTAATGGAAAAACTATTCTTACAAACAATCATTTCTTTAAAATATTTAATATAAATATAAAATGAATTAATTTTATTTTTACATATTTATATAACTTTTATTTCTATATTCAATTTAAAATAATATTTTAATAAATATATAAATTCCTCATGGTTATTCTAACCAAAATATAATCATATAAAATCAATATTTAATTTAAGATTAAAAAACGGATTTATTTAACATTAAAAATCGGATTTTATGCAATAGAGACATGAGAGTGACATTCCCTTTTACATAAAAAGTGGCGAAACCTTTTTAATGAAAGCAACAGATCATCAGCCAATGTAATGATTTTTTGTAACGGTCACAGAGATAAAAAGCAACCACCGTTTTCCATTCCCGCGGCTAACCATTATTATTATATTCCAATTACCCATTATCTTTCTCAGCATTTTTCTTCTCAAATTTGCTGCTTTCACTAAAGTTCATTTTTCCAATTTCTATAGAAGCGCTTCCATTTCATCTTAATCGTCAGTAGATTTATGTTCTTTTATGTGTGTTGTGTTATGTTGTCATGTGTATTTATATGCTTGTTTTTATAATCATACGATAAAGGAGAAGGAACAAAAACAGAACAACTGGAAGGGAAGGAAAAGAAACAGAGGATGTTGCCCAATTCTTGTTGTATTTATCTATGGTTGGTTGTTTGTAGGAAGCAATTTGTCGACAGTTTTCCTATTATTTTTAAACAAAACCATCAAAATATGCGTTAATTATTTGTTTAATATTTTGGTATATTAAAAATAATTAATTAAATTTATAAAAATAATATTAATTAAATAAATTTTGGAACTTACTTTTCCAAAAAAAGCATAAATTCGGAATTATAAAACTCTCCATAGTTTCTCCCGGGCAACATACACCGATATACATAGAAAGAAAGCATAAAATTTCCGTGATGAGCGAAATGGTAAAGACATTTATAGCTCATAGCACAACAGACTAGGAAAAAGACAAGGCACATTAATGAATGAACATAACAATAACATGTAGTAGTGCATGTTAAATGACGGAACTGAATGGCGAGGAAACGATCAAGGGCGTGGGAAATATTAAAGAAAGAAGAGAACGAACGTTATCATATTGAAATCCAGACTCCATTTTTGATGAATCAGCTCTTCTCTGCCATGCATTTTTGTCAGCTATCTCTCGCTCACTGGTACGAAATGTCAATGGAAATCATTATGAAGGTTAAGCTAAAGCTTCTGCCTCAGAATCCCATGAAAGATCTGCATCCAACCGCCCATTCTATTATTATGTATAACCAACCGATAATATGCAGGTAAAAACAGAAAAGACAAGAAACTACACCAAAGAAGGCATATGTCACACAACACACCAACAAAATCCGCACGACACATCACAGCAAAGATGGTATGCCAAGAGACGAAGAGAAGAACGCGACTGCACAAATTAGATTAAAATTCACACAAGATGATAAAGGAAATGCAGTCAAAACGTTAAATCATTATGTTCTCCTCCCAACATGCTAAAATCCAATATTCCTATCGTTTCGATTTGATTTTTGTTCTATGTATAGCCGTTTGCACATTTTCAAATTTAAAATTCAACGGTGAGTTCCAATTTGGTTCTGTACATAATGTTGAACACGTCAAATTCGAATTAAAATCTAAAATTATTTTAGTCACTAAATGTATTTAAAATTGTATATGCAAAATAAATTTGAATTTGTATTGGACATTAAATTAAATTGAATTTGCATGTTCCATTTGTACATTAAATTTAATTAAATTATTTCACAGAATAGGCCGAAAATAAATTTGAATTTGTTTTATATATTTTATTTAATTAAATTTGTATTTTCTATATTAGAAATGTTAAATTTAGTTATGTCATCCAGAATATCGAAATATAAACTAACACAACCATCATAAATATATATAATTAATATACATTAATAAATTTCAATAACATGCATTTAAAATTGTTTAACAATAGTTGGATTTTAGCCCTATTTAATAATGCTGAAATGAAATGTCATGAGAAGTAATCATGTCCCTAAACTATATAGAGATGCACTATACACGATAGACTCTCTTGATTAAATAGGTGAGTATTTAAGATTTAAAAAGGGGAAATAAAAAGGTGGATCCCATTTCATACTTTTATTTATAATGCATTGAGTTTACTTATTGTTTTTTTCTTTTACATTGTTAGAAGTACTATTTTATTGGTTGGGTTATTAGATTAACAACCCAACATCCTTATTTAACATCCTTATTTTTAATGTTTTAGATTATGGAACATTTGACATCCTTATTTTTAATGTTCTAGATCATGGAATATTTGGTAATATTTATGGAAAGTTTTATTTTGTAATTTTATTTATTTTTGGGTTAGAAATTTAAAATATGTTTGATGTAATATTGTTTCATTTCATTTACATAAAAGAAAGTGATAATGAATGAGAATTCATGATAGAAAATTAATTTTATTAGAAATATGTTAAGATGTTAATATGAGAGGTGAACCCTTAAATGTCAAAGAAACACTGTTGATGATAATTATGCTTAAAAAGGGATGAAAAACTAAAAAGAAGAAGAAAATACATTTCTTCTATATTTTTTTATTGTTTCGGGACAGGGAGGAAAGAGAAAAATGGAATATTTGATGAAGAACTCAGACAATTATTTCTTAGATTCTATGGGGGAGAAAGACCCTGTGGTGGTATCTCAACAGGATATTGTGGGAGATAAATACATAAAGTGCCTTGGTAGACCTTACTAGTGGGAGAGAAAGATTGACAAACCTACGAAAGGGTTAGCAAGATGTTGCAAAATGGTTTTGAAGTTAAAGAACTACAATCTTCTTTCTTGCTAATTTTACCTAACAACTAGAGGGAAAGAGAGCTGAGGAGAATTGACTGAACACAATAGTTAAATAATGTGAAATCATGTAACTTATTATGTGATCTCTGATACAACTAGTTTAAGTTATCTGGTTGATGATAATATGAAAAATGAAAAGATTAATAAAAATCCTAGAATACAGTGAATAATTCCCTGATGTAGACAAACTGGTACATGGTTCAAGTACAAGAATTATGTCTACATGTGAAGCTAGAAATATATGCAACGAATACAATTTCAGTTTATATGTTTTAGATTAATAGTGTTTTGATTGTTGAAAGTATGAATAATTATATTCATAACCATTAATTATTAGTAAGGGTGAGTTTTGAGAAGTTTAGGTTAGACTCATGAATCCCAAATATAAATACTTCAACATCAAGGTTTAACATGAGTAGACTAGGACACAGAGAATTGGTTTATATTTTTTTATTACAGGTAACCAAAGAGTCCCTATATATATATGAAAGGATTTATTTATATACATATCATACAAATTCAATTAATTTGAGTGTCATAGTAGTGAAAATATTGTGTTTGTATGTGAAACATAAACAGAAATAGAGAAATCTACATAATAATCTTTAAAAATAAATAAAAATAAATGAGAGAAAATGGATGTATCTAAGAGGAATATACAAATCTAAGACCTTACTCTAAAAGATTAACTTGCATTAAGTGGGAACCTTTAAGAAGTAAGAGAAAATAGAAAAAAATGGTGAAAATTTATAAATAAGAAAATTATTTTTACTTAAAATGATAAAAGTGGTAATACTAAAAAATATGAATTCAATATAATTTGGTTTTCAGAATTATTGTGTTTTTAGATGTTGCAAAGTTACTAGGTTAAATTGGATATCAAGTGGGATTGATATTATTTTGATAATTAAGACATCGGAAAATGAAATATTATAGTTTCTGAGATGAAAGGAACAATATTTTCATGAAATTATGACATCCAGATCTTGAAAGGAGAGTTAAGAGCAACGTCCCCAAAACAAGCGAAACTATGATTTTTAGTAATATTTAAATTTAAATTTGCGGGGTCAGGCAAGTCTAATTGAACAGAATTCAATTTATGTAAACTCAACTCAAATGAGTGACCGCTTTAATAACGTAAATTTAGTATGTCCCATAAATTTACATTTAAATTTGAAATTGCACATAGGAAGCAAATTTAGATTTAACAATTTTTTTAAATAGATGGAATTATTTTCAAGGAAGTGCAATACATGAAATTCTTAAAGAAAAAATAAATTTTAGCTATACGAATCTTGGGATTTGCGTTGGTGACTGGAATCTTTGGTTTTTACCATTGGAGACTGGAGTCTTCCTCTGCTCCCACACCGTCTTTTATGCGTCGTGGTGTGGGGTTTTATTTGTGTGTCGTGTGCGATATGTCTTCTTTCATGTTGATTCTGTGTCTTCTATGCTTCTAGGTTGTATGATCAGTCGGTTATGCAAGATAACGGAAAGGGCGTTTATCAGGGTAGCTATTGGCATCAGAGATCTTTTAATTTCTTCTCTGTTAACAGCTTTCCATAATAAACATTTTGGATCAAGGATACCTGACAACACTCCACAAAAGAGACGAGCGTACACGAGAAGGTTTGGAGTTTATTTTTTTTTTGTGATGTTTGCAGTCATTGCAGAGTTAACATGTGTTTTTGTTTAAGTTTTCAATATCGCTACAGTTTGATCATATCCTTTCTTTAATTTCTCTAATCGGTCCCTCTTCTCGCTCTTTCTTTGCGCTATTCTACTATATCCTGCAAGATACATTGCATCTCATCAATATGTTCCCTCTTCCTTTTTCACCCCACTAATCTTTCCCTCAGCTCTCTCTTTTCTTTTCCGGTCGTGCGATGTCGTATGCCCCTTAACTTCCTAGGCAATCAGCAAAATTTTAAGTTCTAGGTCTCTCTTTTCTTTTCCGGTCGTGCGATCTCGTATGCCCCTTTACTTCCTAGGCAATCAGTAAAATTTTAAGTTCTATCTGCGCCCTGTTTCTGTGTATATGTCTCATTGGTTATGCTTAAGGCTGATAATGGACATGGTGGACAAAGGGAGGAATCGTTTAACAATAAATAAAAGCGGAGATCTGACATTCAGCGTGATCCTCATCCGCGTCGAGAATGGCAAAGATTTAAAAAAATAGAAAACCAAGCTGTTATGATATTAAAAGTTTAAACACGTTGTTATTTATTGGCAGCTCCTACCAGGATCTTTAAAAATAAAATTTCAAATATACTTGGAATATCAAAATACAATTCCAAAATATTTGGAATAATGCTTATATTAGAATGTAGACATATTTTATTTGTTAGCGGTTAGAGATCGTTGACATAATTTTTCAAGAGTATTCTTTTGTTTTAGAAATTGTTAGATCTTATTATCATTATTTATGTGACTTGTAAATTAGCTTTGTGGTGTAGAATACAGATTTATTTGTGAATGTATTTGTACCATGCTTGTTCCTGCATTCTTCTTATTGTTCCTGCATTCTTCTTATTGTGATAGGAGCTTGTATGGGCTTGACTCCCTTCTGGGAAGGCCCACGGAGATGGAAAACATGTGAGGAATCGAACTATGTACATAAATACGATAGTGTGAGTTTTATTTACAGTGTGACTGAATGTTGGATTTGTTGTGTGAGAATTTCCTTTTCTCCCTGAGACACTTTTGTTTCTTGCAGTAGAAAGGCCCTAATCGAGTCGTATTTCCTGCACTTTGGACTCCGTCATGCTCAAGGACTTGATGGAGCGATCAGGGCATAAAAATAATGTTACATGGTGGATTTGATGCAACCAAAAATGTTGATGCTGGACGACAATTTGGAATACCTCTTCGAGGGATGCACTCTCACGCCTTTCTCAGCTCATTCATGGTACTTGATGATATCACAAACTGGACACTTCCTTGAAATGATGGTAAGGTGTTTGTGAAGATTTTGTGAGTTTAACAGGACACATTACAAGACGCAGATTCTCTAAGAGGAATGTTCTATGACACCAACCAAAGTGAGATGGCGGCCTTCATATCATATGCTTTTACTTTTCCAACAAAATTTCAGGCTCTCGTGGACACTTATGATGTTACGATAAGTGGGCTTCCCAATTTTCGTGCAGTTGCTTTCGCACTTAACCAATTAGGTTATAAAGCTCCTGGCATCAGATTGGATTCTGGTGATATTTTTCTACAGAGGCACGGAAACCCTTTCGTGCAATCGAAAAAGAATTTGGAGCTTGAGTTTGGAGAGATGATAATTACTGATAGCAATGACATAAATGAAGATACACTTGATGCATTGAACAAATAGGGGCATGAGATGCTTGAGCGACATGACCAATCTTTGTTGAAGTGGCTTCCAACTTGGATGGTTGATCGAAGGCTATAATGGATTTCATTGTAGATAATGAAGTGGAAATTGCTTTATGTTTTGAGGATATGGGCATGCAAGAGATTCTACATGACGTGTTTGAGCGACATGACCAAACTCCCTTTAAATGGCCTCTAACTTTGATGCTTGGAGTCTATAATGGATTTCATTGTAGATAATGAATTGGCAATTATTTTCAATTTTTTCCATATGGGCAAGCAAGAGCTTCTCAAACTTCCCACGCCATTTATTTAGTTGGTGTCACCCATGGCTCCTTGACAACAATACATCGGTCGATGGCTCTAAGGATGTTTGATAACCCTAAACTTTTGCTGGTGCGATTTGTAGTTCGAGAAGGCGTCCATGTCAACGTCGACTAGGTTGTGCCACTGGTGGTTTGCATCTAATTTATATTTGAATAATTCGAAAAATGGTAATTATGAATAGTTGTGGAATAATTAAATAATTTATTTATTTATATTTTGGTTGTAAATTAAGAACTGTATAACCAATTATTGAGTAGTTTTGTATAATTAAATTAGTGGTTATCGAAGTTCTTGTGGCGAGAGAACATATCACTAATTTTATTGTGTGAATCTGTTATTTATTGATGGATCTTGTTGAGCTTCAGGATTCAAGAGTATCAGTTACTTGTTATGTTATGAGATCTATGTGGGTAGAAAGGTCAATTGCATAATTGACTACTAAATATGCCCAGTAGTCTAGACAACTCACCTATACAACTATCAAAACTGTAGTTCACTGCAGTTTGATAGAGAGGAGTTTGTCCATAGGGTGGTCCAGTATCGAGTTTTTCTTCTGAAGATTGAGAAGTGTCAATTATACAAAGTTCATAAAATATGGTAAGAAGGGATTATGTCTTTAATTAGTTGAATGGGAAGCTCCAATATTGTGATGGTGAAAGAGAAGTGTCAATTATACAAAGTTCATAAAATATGGTAAGAAGGAATTATGTCTTTAATTAGTTGAATGGGAAGCTCCAATATTGTGATGGTGAAAGAAGCATTGTCTGGAAATTTCAGAGTAGGGATAAGTGTCGAGGAAGAGCAGCGAACAAATGTGACATGTGAATTGTAAATTGTCATTTTTGTAATGATGTAAATGTAATCATTAAAGGGGGCACTTGGAATAATGTGACATGTGAATTGTAAATTGTCATTTTTGTAATGATGTAAATGTAATCATTAAAGGGGGCACTTGGAATAATGCTTACATTACAATGTAGGCAGATTTTGTTTGTTAGTAATTAGATCGTGAGAGATTTTCTCAAAAATATTCTCATGTCTTGGATCTCATTATCACTATTTATGTGGCTTGTAATTTGGTTTTGCAATATAAAATACAAATTGATTTGTGAATAAATTTGTGCAAAGTCTTCTCCATTTTTTTTAATTTCACTAGTTTTCTTTCTCATACAGTGTCCCAGTGCGATACGTGGTTTTAGCCCCAAAAAATATATATAATTATTTATTATACAAAACAATGAAGAAAGAAGAAAAGGAAAATAAAAATCTCATTCAATAAGTTTAAGAGGCCAATGGACATGGTGATGAACGTCAAGCATCTCCCTCTGTTTGTCCGATGGGCTGTGGAGTTTTTGTTTGCGTTATATGTTTTCTTTCATATAGTTGGTGTGTTTTCTTTGATTCTACGTATGGAGTCACCATCAATATATACAATATATATATATATATTGGCCTCTCTCTTCTGTGAGCCACGATCCTCTTTCCTTCTCCCTTTTCTGCTTACCTTTTTCCATAATAAACAATCTTTATTATATATATTAGGCAAAAGATAGCTGAAAACAGACGCTTAAAAATGTGAAATTTAATTTTAAATCATTTGGTAAATTAGTATAATGTTTAAGATTTCAATATGGTAAGAATTTGATTCTATTATTTCTATAATGCTCCCTCCCATTACACTGTTTCATGTTATCATTATTTTATTTCATTTATCTTTTCCTAACCTTTCCCTGGCCCTTTTCCACTCTTGTCCTCCTCCGTCCTGTACGCCTTTACTGCATGGCTAGTGGCCAGTCATGAAAATTCTTAATTCTATATGCCTTCTGTTTCTAAGTGTCTCACACTGGTTATGCTTGAGGCTGATAATGGTAAGGGGTTCACAAACGGAGGCATCTTTTAAGCATGAATAAAGACAGTGATGTGGCATTTAATCATGAATAAAGGCAGCGATGTGGCATTTAGTATGATCTCTATCGGATTCCGGGATGGATGGTTTAGTTTTTTCATTCCTTCCGTTTTCAATAAATTTGCTACAAATTAATCATTTAAATAAAAAGATGGATGATTTAGTTTTCTCATTCCTTTCGTTTTCAATAAATTTCCAATAAATAATTTTTAAATCTTATGAAGGTGAACAACACGGGATTTCTATGAACTCACGGTCTCATAAATATTTCGAATAGTCATCCTGATAAATATCCGAATTCCTTTAAAATTAAAAATCTATTCAGTTGTATAACATTTTCAAATATTAAATTTTATTTTTAAAAATTTATTTATTCTTTGATTTAATCATTTTTCTATTATTTAAATTGTTTTAATTTATAAAATTTTTAAAGTATTCATTAAGATTTTGAAGATATTCTACTATGAGGAGTTTAGTCCATAGATTCCGGGCTTAAACATGGTAAGTGAGCGAATAAAACATAATATATCTTGTTACTGAAATTTTGAAAATAAAATTATAGTTATTTTATATATATAGAGAGAAATGGATTTCTTCAAAATTTTAGTAATTAAAATTGTATACATGTATACACCTTGAATTCCATTAAATTTGCTTTTGTTGACTTAGTCAACTTAATGTTGACTTTATATTAAGCATTAAATTTAATTGAAATTAAACAATCTATTACATCGAAATTTAAAGTTATCTCACGGGTTAAATTTAAATATCGCTTAAGCATTAACTTTGCTTTCGACGAACGGCGACGTTAAATTTAAATTACTTTTATGTTTAGCCTTTCGATGAATTTGAGATTGCTTCTCGATTTTTTTTGAAAAGATATATAAACTCCTCACGTGTGGGTGATTTTCTTTCGAATAAAAACGGCATCATATTATTGTATTTTTTTATGTATTTGAAATTATGGTTTTCGTATTATGTGTATAGTTTCTTTTAGCTTACTTGATTTAGAAGTAAGTATGCATATTTTTTTTTTTTTATTAAAATTGAAATCATTGGTTTGAATGATTGTAATTTTAATATTAAATTTTTTATATAACAAATTATTATTTTTAATTTCTAAATTATATATATTTTATTCTAACTGGAATATTGTTTTATATTTTATAAGATTGATTAAATTTATAATTGCAATATATTTATTAATTATTATTTATATAAAATAAATCGATTTCACCTAAAAAAAATTAAAAGCATATTTTAATAAATATAAAACTATATATATAAATCTGGGCCCATTTAAAAAACCAAAAAGCATATTAATGGAAACGGAAACACATCGGAGCAACTGGGCAACTGATACTTAAATTGATATTAGGCAAACTTACGCTTAAATTTAAGTTTCAGCTTTTAACAAAGATCAAAATCAAATTTGAAGGAACTTGAAGACTCCTTTGAGATCTTCAAAGGAGACTCAATAACGAAGTCCCGAAAACGAGAACAAGCAAAATTATATTTAAATTTAAATTTGCGGGGTCAGGCAAGTTAGACGAATAGAATTGAAATATGAATAAACCGTTAGTGTGTATCATAAAGTTACATTTAAATGTAAATTGAACGCCTGTTTTAATAATGTAAATTTAGTATGTACCATAAACGTACCTTTAAATGTAAATTGAACGACTGTTTTTATAATCTAAATTTAGTGTGTACCATAAATTTACATTTAAATTGAAATTGCATATAGGAATCAAATCTAAATTTAACAGCTTTTTTTTTTAATATATGGAATTATTTTACCGTTGGATATTGCACAGTGGAGTACTTCAAAACTATTCTGACTTAATTTTCCTTTGCCTGTGTCCTGTACACTTTCAGAGTGGAAGATGCATACACCAAACCCTACCACACATTCGAAGAAAGAAAAGTCTAAAGAAAAGGCATAGCAAAATATATTAATACTCGATATAAAGAACGTTCCAAATCAAATATGATTTTCGGAAGCATGTGGGAGCCAGAGGCCACACCTTTTTATGTAAAATATCTGAAGCGTGGAGAAGGCATGAGCTAGCAGGGGACGAAATTCCTCATCCTTTAGTGTTTTTTCTTCTTCTTGTTTATATAGGAACTCTTCCAGATGTTAGGAGGCAGCAAATGTAATGCAAGAATCAAGACGACTCTGTGAGGCACTTAGAGGAGGCCATATAAGTAATTTTTCTATATTTTGAATTAAGTTCGTTAAGAGTTCGTGTTAGCGTAATTTTCTTTATATGTAATCTATGCATTTTCTATGAAATTGTCCTAAAACCCTTGAGAGTTTATTGAGGGTTTGATGTCTTGTTTTGTGTCGGAAGCTGGAGTAGGAGAGTGAGCCAATTGAGGTGGCTTTGAGGGAATTCTACCTCCGGTGCCTGTCGAGATAATGCAAAGTGCATAACAAAATCTTGACCTGACTTGCAAGAAGGTGGCCCAGTGCATTCGTCAATCTGTGAACCCAACACGCGGCAAGGTCTAGTAAATAATGACGTGTTGAATAGTTGAAGGAGATCAATGCATACGAGAAATTGGGTGCATTGATAATTTACAAGTAATGAAAGTAAGAAAAAACTCAAATTCCCCGAATTCAAGCATTTGGGCTTCAATGTAAAATAGAAATAAGGAATAGTTGTTGGTGTACATGCACTTAGACTAGTTGTAGACTAGTTGTGTTGGTGTACATGCACCTAGATTAGGTCCAGTTAACTTATTGCTTGCATGCATGTGGCACATGTACACATTAGCATAAGATAAAGCACACTTAGCTTTAGTTAGCTTTAGTTATTGCATGCACAACTAAGCTTAACTTAGGTGCTTTTATGTATTTATTCTAAACCTCATATTGTAGAATTTACTTTCATTCTTTTCTCAATTCTTGCTCGCTTTCTTCCTTGCCTTGCAAGCTTGTTATTGTTTTGCAGATCTAGATCTATCTGTGTTTCTCAAAATCTTACATGGTATCGGAGCACAGGGATTTGTAATCAGTGCACAAGCAATTTTATTTGCAGGTTCAGAAGATTGAAGCAACAACAAAGAATGGAGTCTAAATTGGAGTTTCCACAATCAGCAATTCTCACTCCATATAATTATTTCGAATGGAAGCCAAAGATTCAACTTCATCTCAGAAGTAGAGGCTTATTTCGAATAACCATGGAAACGGAAGTTGAACCAACATCGGCAGTGGAGAAATCAAGATATTTCAATCGCATGGACGAGGCCTTCGGCATCCTATGTTTATCTATTTCTCCAGAACTGCTATTTCATGTTGAATCATGTTCAACTCCAAATGAAGTATGGAAAATTTTGGAAGAATTGTTTGGAAAACAAGATGAAATGCAAGGTCACATTCTCGAAAATGAGTTAAACTCATTAGATCCGAGAAACTTTGAGAACATTCAAGATTTTTTCACAAGGTATAAAGCTTTGTTGGTGCAGCTGAAAGGATGCGGGATCGACAAATCCAAGCAAGAAAAGCAGTTGATTCTTTCCATTTTATCAAAACTTGGTCCAGAGTATGCAGTATTCGTTTCTACATTCCACACAGTCAGATCTGCAACTGGTGCAGATTGGAAGATGCCCTCACTGGATTCTTTTATTCAGTCCTTGATGCATGAGCAAGATAAGCTCATCAAAATGGGCACACTTAAAAATTCCAAAGCGCATGCACTTACTGTGCATGCAAAAGGAAAGGCAAATCCCAAACCCCCTGATGGATCATCTGGCTCTAAGGAAAGGAAAGGAACGAAAGGAAAATCAATGTGCAATTATTGCCACCGTGGTTTTCATCCTGAATCTGCATGCATGAAGAAGACTATAGATCTTATGGCGCAGACACTCCAGCAATACAATCTTGAAGACCACATTCCTGAGAATGCTAAGAAGAAGTCTGAGGAAAAAGCACCCGATCCAAGAGAAAAAGCACGTCATCCAAGAGGTAACGGGCATGCTTTGATTGCTCTTCATTCTGCACCACAAGAATGGATCATCGATTCAGGAGCTTCGCATCATATGGCTTCTTCAAAGGAATCCTTTTCTTTTCTACATGCATACTCAGGTCCTCCCATCCTCATGGGGGATAATTCTGCAATTGCAGCAACTGGGCAAGGAAGAGTGCAATTCGAAGATGGAAGGTTTGAAAATGTCTTGCATACTCCAAGGCTTGCTATGAATCTTCTCTCAGTGTATCAGATGACACACACAAGCAGCGGAAGGAAAGTGGAATTTACCCCAGATTCCGTGAGCATTTATGACATGCAAACCAATTTGAAGATTGCATCTGGCAAGGTAAATGATCAATCTCGTCTGTATACATTTTCTGATTTTGTTCCTCAAACCCCTGTTAGACCACCAGTTGTTGAACATCGAGATCAGACTTCTGCACAAAAATGGCGCAGCATGAGTGATATCTTTGATGATCCTGCCTCTATCCCTCTATTTGAGGAAGATCCGCAAGCACTCTTAACTATGGAGCCATCCATGCCCATGCATGCTTATATAATGCATGGATCTGATCCACAAAATTATGCAGAAGCAAATGGGCATCCTGAATGGGAAGCCGCCATGCATGAGGAATATAGCTCTCTCATTGAGAACGAGACTTGGGATTTGGTTCCGTTTGACGAGGAAGAAGGCGCGGCCAAGGCCTATGACCGAGAGGCCCCTCCCAAGAGAGTATTGACCCCGGCTGAGCCCAAGAAGATCCTGAGTTCAGAAGGAGGGTCTTATTATGCATGGGCAAGTTCAGATCTCTGCATGTTAGCAGAAGCCAAAGTTGGAGCCGCCAAGCTGCTTCTCAATCATCGTGGCCTGGCTTTGCCAAAGTATTCCGACTCTTCAAAAGTTGGCTATGTGCTTCAAGGATCTGGAGTTGCAGGGATACTTATTCCGGAGGCAGAGTCAGAACGAGTGGTGAAAATCCGCAAAGGGGATGCCATTGCAGTACCCATGGGAGTGATCAGTTGGTGGTTCAATGACAATCCATCTGACGTTTTGGAAATCCTCTTCCTCGGAGATACATCTAAGGCCCACCGATCGGGAGAGTTCACTGATTTCTACCTGATGGGTGGCTCGAATGGGCTGTTCAATGGGTTTAGCAAGGAATTCGTATCAAGGGCATGGGATCTGGAGGAAGATAAGGTGGAGCACCTGCTACAAAGCCAGTCCGGGACTGGAATTGTTCAGTTGAAGGAAGGAAAAAATCTACCGACTCCCGAGTCCGAAGGAGGAGAGAAGCTAAGATTGGTTTTCAACTGCGAGGAAGCCAAATTGGACGTTGATATAATAAATGGAGGTCGTGTGGTCGTTCTCACCAGCGATTATCTCCCACTGTTAGAGGAAAATTGGATTGCTGTTCCGCTGTTCAAGCTTCTGTCTACCTCAATTCGCTCCACACCAACAGAATCGTCGCGTGCCAGTTTCGATGAACATGAGCATGCCCGCAGTCCATGTGCACATTCTGCTTCTCCTCCTGCTTTAACAAACTCCTCTTCATTTTCCGATTCCTCTGACGGAAACTGCATACCTTCCATATTCAATGCGGCTGAATCCGCTTCCACTGGAAGCTCCGCCTCCGATTCTACGCGGAGATTAATGCACAATAGAATGCGTAAGCGTCGTGGACAGGAGATTAAAAACGCAGACGAGCCTGGCCAAGTGGAGTCTGCCGTGTGTAATGGAGATGAGGAGCAGGGGGTGAGAATTAAAGAAAAGCGTCACCGTGTTTACCGGGGCGTGAGAATGAGAAGTTGGGGCAGATGGGTTTCAGAGATTCGAGAGCCCAAGAAGAAGTCCAGAATTTGGCTGGGGACGTTCCCCACACCAGAGATGGCGGCTCGGGCCCACGACGTAGCAGCTCTGAGCATCAAGGGGAAATCCGCGTTCCTTAATTTTCCCCAAATCGCCTCGTCGTTGCCTCTCCCCGCCACATTGTCCCCCAAGGACATCCTCTTTCTTTTTTTTTATGCATTGTATATGGGTACCTAAAATGGCCGTGTTGCCGGGACCCATTCATTATTGCATCACACTCACCTAAGTTATGCTTAAGGGGGGGTGTTGGTGTACATGCACTTAGACTAGTTGTAGACTAGCTGTGTTGGTGTACATGCACCTAGATTAGGTCCAGTTAACTTATTGCTTGCATGCATGTGGCACATGTACACATTAGTATAAGATAAAGCACACTTAGCTTTAGTTAGTTTTATTTATTGCATGCACAACTAAGCTTAACTTAGGTGCTTTTATGTATTTATTCTAAACCTCATATTGTAGAATTTACTTTCATTCTTTTCTCAATTCTTGCTCGCTTTCTTCCTTGCCTTGCAAGCTTGTTATTGTTTTGCAGATCTAGATCTATCTGTGTTTCTCAAAATCTTACAATAGTGTGTGAATCCTAGAGTTTGTTGGAACCCGGAGTGGGAAGAATTGCGGGTAGGACGTTGAGCCCTCACCAATGGTGGTTGTTGTTCAGTGTGGGACCATACTCGGGACTTTGGGACATAACACAATCTGAGTGCAATGAAAGGGGCCGGACCTTGATCACTCATGAACCCGAAACTCTATTCTTCGTAGATTTTTCTGAACGATTATGATCGCTTATTTTAGGAGGTATCAACGTTGGCAAAGTGCTTGGGTGGCTTGCGTAAATATCTGTAACATCCATATCGAATAAAAAAAATTTAACCACTACATAAGCAAAGTATTGGGCTAATAAACTAAATTGGTTAATGGTAACGGGGTTTTCACTACCCATAAAGTTCATGGTCTAGAGAGCTCTTTCAAGGTGGAAAACGCTGCACACAGTCCCGACTGGACTCCACTTAAACTTTCTTAATGAATGTGCACTTAATTTCTCCTACCTAGTCCCTCCCTCGGGATAATCCACCTCATTAAGGCAGGAGAACCCCGAGGTCCTCCACTGTCATCGTCGTCCCTTCCATGGCTGGCTACATAACCTGGCATTAACTTCGACCATTTGGAAGAGTCTGGAATATATGCATCTGGCGCAATCTCCGTCTTTGGATCCCGGTTGATCCACGGTCTTGGTTGATTGAGGTTGATAGAAGGATTTAAGGCTTTCTTGCTGTGAGGGAACACTCATTTGTTCATGTTTCTACTTTGCGGTTCTATTGGTAGAAGGTTAACCTGGTTTCGGGTCCGTCGTTCCTATCTTTCCATGACCGCATTCTTCACCACCAAGTAATGGCAAGCCTTTACTGTTGTCTTGAGCATTCTGATAATTGTTCTTCTTGTGAGCCTATGCGTATGAGATGGTGGTTTTTCTCACTGTTGCTCTTGCGCAGGTATTCCTGATACAAAATGGGTTCGTCTCTCAAATGGGTGCGACTTCCAGATGGAGCAGTCGGCTTCACATGTCGGCGGAAGGTAATGTCTCACCCTTTCTTGGTTAACTTGAATTTCTTCTTCCCGTATAATTGCTAAGGGTTTATGTATCCTACAGGACTTTGTCGCAGCCCCGAAGAATGCAGGTCTCAGCTCAGGTAAGGGCCTTTACCTGTCATAAGTTTTCAATTTGGAGTTTCTTAAACAAGAACCAGTTCTTATTTCATTATTCTCTGAACAGGTAAATTATTTCGGTGATTTCGTCTCGACCTTGCGGCATGGATTTTCTGGAACTTTGGCGTTCTAAGTATTGTTGTATTGTATTTTCTCCAGGTGGGTTGGGCTAAGAAACTCCTTTTTTTTTGAGTTCTTAAAGCTTCCTCCTGTGATCAGAGAGCTTGGAATTAGGCCTTGCGGCCAGAATACCTTTGCTCGAGGGTTTTAGCTATCTAGTTTATTTAATTAGGGTCGGCTTGTGCCTTACCGCTGTTAAGACTTAGATTTTGGCTTAGCTTCGGTGTTCTATGGGAACCGGACTGTGAATTTGCATATATATATATATATATATATATATATATATATATAATATGTAATTTTTTTTTTCCATTCTAAATATGATTATCAGTGTGCCAAACTTGTTTTAACTATTGTCTCTATTATATTATTTAAGGGTTTCGAAGCTTTTAACGAGCCTGGGTATTCGACTCTTGGAGGGTTCTTGCAGAACTCGACCGAGGCCGATAACCCTAACCCTTTGGCGGAATACACATTCCCACACCATAATATGATTTTGGGTCGACTATATACATGGTTTTCTTATTATAAATGTACAGTGATTGCTGTTGGAATTTCTGGAAGTCTATTAATATTTACTATACAGTATAATATTTACGAATAAGCTAGAGGTCTGTTAAGTGTGAGAAGTCTAGTTCCGAATGTTGACTCTCTGTCTCAAGTTCTTGACTGTTAGATTTATGATTTCTCTGCGAGTACATTAGAATGCTTTCTGTAAACAATATCATCATAAAGGTAGAAATATTTGTTGTCTCCTATATGTTCTGGTAACTATGTGTTTTGTTTTCACAATATAACTCATTAAAGATTTCATTTCTGTTTCTTTCCATAACAGAGCAATGCTACTACAACATACTAATTTATTAATCTAAATTTCTATCATTACAATAAACATTAAATACTTCCCTAATAATGAATAGTTGCTAACACAATAATATTACTTATTTGGTTATCTGAATGAGTATGATTCAAGCTTGTATTCCTTTGATTTGGAAGGTCTCACCACCCAACCTCGGATCTCGCAATTATGTCCATAATCCCCCTTCAGGCTCTTCCACTTTTGTTAAGTATAGACAATTTAGTACTTTGGGCATCAGGAAACTAGTCCAGCCTCAAGTCACATACCTCAATTCCTTTCCCATTGGCTAACTTTCTTGGCTCTGGGAAAAATAATCACAGGTTAGTTTTCCTTCTCTCCTTTTCCCAACCCGACTGGATTCTCTCTTTTTCCCTTTTCAAGGAAGAGAGAGAGAAAATTGTTTGTAACTATTTTTTAGAAGTTCATATAACTGATTTTCTAGTTCGATTCTCAACTGAATCAGCCTAAACGTTTTAACAATTCAGAATAAACTAAAATAAAAATAATAGTGGTAAATAAAACTTGATAACAACAATTGTCGGTGTGTCACTGGGTGTTACAGCTCCCTCCCCTTGAGAGGAACACTGTCTATGGTCTTCTTTTCTTTAAGTAAACAGTGTAGGATAGACTCTCTGCATGGCTCAAGTCACCTCATCTGGGCCAAAGTGCTTCCATTGCACTTTAACTTGGGTGATGTCTCGCCTCCGCAGGGTGGTTTCTTGCCAATCAAGGATACGAAGAGGCTCTGCCAGAAATTGTCCCTCGGGTTCTACCTATATATTCATAATCTGTTGTCACAATTTTTTTTTATAAACAACAATTATTAATATTTATACTTCATTCTATCATTACCTGAATGCTTTCCTAGTTAATAATATGTCGAGGGTCGTATACATGTTTTTTTAATAAGGATACATGGAAGACATTATGGACTTAGATGTGGCCCGAGATTTCTAGCTTGTATGCCACGGGTCCAATTCATTCTAGAATCTGAAAAGGCCCATAGTACCGTGGTGCCAACTTTTCACAACCCTTCCATTGCAATGTGCTTTTCCATGGCTTAACTTTCAAATATACGTGATCTCCTAACTAGAATTATTTATGAGTTCTTTTCTTATCTGCATACATCTTTGCCTACCTTGAGCAGCCTTCAAATTCTAGGTAACCTTCTTGATAGTGGCCTCCGTTTCCACTAACATATTAGGACCCAACGGTAATTTGTTATCTGGACTATTCCAGTCTGTGGGTACCTGACACTATCTTCCATATATCACTTCAAAAGGGCTCATACTTGTTGATTTGTGGTAGCATCAGATGTGATATAGCCACAAAATTTAGTGGAAATGATGGGGCGCATGAAATCTCCAATACCCAAAAAGGGCTTGGACAGATTCCAAACAGTTTAGGAGATATTAAAATAATAAATATTTTTTTTATGGATTCACTAAGTCTAAAATTAGGGAAATTAAAATATTAATGTGGATTAATATAATACTGTGTTAGAATGGTCCAAAAGACATGTATCAAGCTAGATCTCATCTTAGTTGTCGATTAGGGACTTAATCTCGACTGTTGATATGTTAACGAGAAAAGTATAAGAGGAGGCTTGCCGATCACTTGGAGAACATGATAGATGGTCATTCATTCTATTCTCTAGAGCGGGGTTTGCTAAGAGAGATAGAATCAGTGATCAGAGTTGCAGCTTAGGGGAAATGAGTACAGAGAGAAAGATAGGCAGAGATAGTGTCGGGAGATTAGTGTAGGAGTAAGAAAGTGTGACGCAGCAGTAGCCAGGGCTCACGCAGGGGCAACCAAGAGCTGTGCAGTTCTTCAAAGAGGTCAGTGTTGCTGACGCAAAGGGCCAAGAGGCTGACGTAGGGCTTCATAAAGCTGACACAGACCCATTCAGGGTGATGCAGGGCCTTTGCTGGGCAGAGAGAGGTTGACGTAGTCCAAAAAGGTAGACATTGGGATTTCTTGGGCAAATTGGAGCTGAGGAGCTGCCGGAGGGTTTATCGGAGGTTTCAGCCATGACATTTGTCTCAGATTGAGAGGTACTACTACCAAGGGCATTCTTTGTTGGGTAAGCCGGATTTGGCACCTAGATTGTAATCTGAAATTGCTTGATAAGAAAACCCTCAGGTAACTGCACCAGTTTTCCCCCATTGGATTTTTACGGGGACATTGGTCCAAAAATAACGGTGACATTTTGTGTGCTTATTTATGTTTCCTTCAGTTGATGATCTGTAATATGTTGAGCATGCACTAATGTTTATTTTTAGTATTTACATTGTAAATAACTTGTTAATTAACAGAACAAGTAGGTAGGAATAAATCAATAAAATGCATGGAGGGTTTCTAACTGGTAGACTTAGAAACTTCAACATGGTATGAAAGCATGGTTGTATATCACATGAGAATTGAGGAAATTAGTTGAGAGGAGCAATAGTAGCAGAAAACAATTGTCCCAAGTGACATAATTTTTTCATAGCAGAGCAACAATAATGGAAGTGTGACGTACTGCCTGCATCATCAAGGGTGAGCTAGGAAAAGGCAGTGCAGAGGCCAAGGGAGGCAAAGGGAGGCTCACTGATACCCATGCAGAGGGCTATGATACAGTTGGCTGAGGATGCCGAGTTGTTGGTGCCAGAATTGCACAAAGCCTATGATATATCACCTTCATGTTGTTGGGGTTTAGGAGGTTGTGGGAAATTTGTAGAGTGGAGTTGGTGGGGTACTGTAGTTAGAATAATACCTGACATTGTAAGGCCAAGGAAGAGGGATTTTCTACCGAGGGCTTCTAACTGAGAAATCTAGATCAATGGTGCAGTTTCATAGACAATCAAAGTAGGGTGTATCTCGGCATTAGCAGAAGGATTTCTAGGAGGGAAATCGAGACTCAAAGGGAGTCACATTGAGAAATTCTAGGAGGGAATTAGAAGAGAAGCATGGCACTACACGGAATAAGATACCAGGATAGACTGGATTGAGCCTCAAACTTCATAGTCTGGAAGGCCATAATCTTATCTGTACTTGACAGAAATCATGTCAAGCATTTCGCTTTGAGGATAGCTATTCTAGTCGACCTAGCTGAGAAAAACAAGTACGGGGAGGCAATGATGATGGCCAAGAGCATCATCCTTGATGGGGTTAAGGACCATGTAGTACCACACGTTTCTGAGAAGGAAACGCCACATGTGATGTGGGAGGCCCTAAAAAAATTGTACCAGCATAATTTTGTTCAGAGAATGATGTTACTAGAAAATTAGATGAGGTCATATCAGATGAAGAAGGGAGAACTTATCGACACTTCGCTTGATGGACTGAATGAGATCCAAGATCAGTTGACTTCCATAGGGGCCACGCCGGATCAGGAATTAATGCTGAGGACAACCTTAAATGTAGTCTCAGAAGACTGGGAGGTATTTGTGCAGAGTATACTGGGCATAGGGACCATTCGACCTTGGGAGGAGATTTGGGAAACTCTCCACCAAGAAGAGATCAGATGATAAAAAAAGGCAGGAAGCAGCAGTAAGGGGATCAGAGTCAAAAATCAAGAGGAGGAAGATGTTTCCCTAGCATCTGAGGGAAAGCAAGAGAAACATAGGAAGAATGATATCTCCAAGATCAAGTGCTTCCACTATGGGGAGGTGGGTCATTATGCGACATAATGTCTAAGGAAGAAGAGTAAGGGAGATTCTTTCGAGAATTAAGGTAGCGCCATGAGTGCACATGCACCACTGTAGAAGAAGTGGGGAGACATCGAGTTGTAGTCAGGTGGACTAAAGGTGATGAGGGGCAGGATCCTCAAGGTACCCAACCACTTGGATTCGACCTTGCTACGGGAGCCCTGAAGAGCAATAACAGGATTGGCTGATGTGAATACAAATAGATGCCGATGAAGCAAAAAAGAGAGCTACAATGTAGGATACACAGGACAACACGATGCTAGCAAGATACAAAAGTGTGAGAGGCATGGGAGTGTTGCACCAGTGCAAGATGACATAGAGAGGTGTGCAACGATGTGAGATGCAGGGAGTTGTTGCAGCAGCGCAGAGGTCAGAGATGGAGCACTTATTAGCAGCAAAGGGAGCTACAGAATCATAAGTGTCTCTAACCCAACAGAGGGGCCAGAATTGGGAGATCAGTTACTTACTTCTCAGTAACTAAGTTGCAGTACAACAGTGGGCGGCACGATGCAACATGATAAGAGGAGATGCAGTGCAAATGCAGTAGTGGTAGTGGCAGAGCTATGGGCAGTAGCAAGGATGTAGAGGGAGTTGTAAAGATGCAGCAGTGGAAGTACCAGAACCATGGGCAGCAGTACAAGATACAATAGTGCAGAGGATGGTGGACAGCAGGCCTAACATCAGTACAGGGACCATGAGATCTCCAATACCTAGAAAGGGTTTGGGTAGACTCTAAACAATTTAGAAGATATTAAAATAATTAATATTTTTTTTATGGAGTCCCTAAGTCTAAACTTTGGGAAATTAAAATATTAATGTGGATTAACATAAAACTATGTTAGAATGGTCCAAAAGACATGGATCAAGCAAGACCTAATCTTAGCCATCGATTAGGGACTTAATCTCGGTCGTTGATATGTCAACAAGAAAAATATAAGAGGAGGCTTGAGTTTCACTTTGAGAACACACCAGATGATCAGTCTTTCTATTCTCTAGAGCAGGGTTTGCTAAGAGAGATAGAATCAGTGATCAGAGTTGCAACTAAGGGGCAGTGGGTACAGAGAGACAAAGAGGTAGAGATAGTATTGGGAGATCAGCGTAGGAGCTAGAGAGAGTGACACAATAGTAGGCAGGGCTCACTCAAGACCACGCAGAGGCAGCCAAGAGTTGTGCAGTGCTTCAGAGAGGCTAGCGTTGCTGATGCAGATGGCCAGAAGGCTGACGCAGACCCATTCAAGGTGAAGTAGGGCCAACTCTAGGCAAATAGAGGTTGACGCAGTCCAGAAAGGAAGATGCTGGTGTTTCTGGGGCAGATTGGAGCTGAGGATCTGCCAGAGGGTTTATCTGGGGTTTCAGTCGGGACATTTGTTTCAGACTGAGAGGTACTACTGCCAAGGGCATTCTATGTTGGGTAAGCCAAATTTGACACCCAAATTGTACTATGAAATTGCTTAATAAGAAAACCCTCAAATAGTTGCACTGGTTTTCCCACATTGGGTTTTTCTGAGAACATTGGTCCAAAAATAACGGTGTCATTTTATGTGCTTGTTTCAGTTTCTTTCAATTGATGGTCTGTAATATGTTGAGCATGCGCTAGTGTTTATTTTCAGTATTTACATTGTAAATAACTTGTTAAGTAACAGAACAAGTAGGTAGGAATAAATAAGTAAAGTGCATGGAGGGTTTCTAACTGGTAGACTTAGAAACTTCAACAATACATAATGATTCATGACGTCCATTATTGTAGGCGAACTTCACTAAGTGGAGGAAATCCTCCCATTTATCGGGTTTTTGCATTACAAACATTCTCAACATGTCTTCCAAGACTTGGTTCACTCGTTCTATCTGTGGATGGTAGATAGTGTTGAATTGAATTTGAGTGCGGATGTAAATTTTACATCTCTATCGGAGATCATCACTTGGGGTATCCCATGTAGTCGGAAGATTTCTCTCATAAATATGTCTGCAATCTCCACCATTTTATAAGTGGATTTTATGGGAATGAAATGAGTGGTCTTGCTCAGCTTTTCCACCACAACCATGATTGAGTCATGTTGTTTTTTTGTACAAGGTAATCCAGTAATGAAGTCTAAAGTGATTGTCTCCCATTTCCATTCAGGGATGGGCAAGGGTTGTAACAAACATGGCAGGATGTTGATGTTCCGCCTTCACCAATTGGCACTCTAAACATTTGGACAAGTACTCTGCCACATCTTTTCTTAAGCCTGGCTAGAAATAACTTTTCTTGATAGTAGAAAACAGTTTTTAGTATCTTAGGTGACCTACATAAGGTTTTCTATGAAACTCATCTAATAACAATTGCTTAATGGAATTTTGGTTGGGAATATAAATTCTATTTCTGAATGTTAACATTTTATCGGGGCTAATTCCATACTCAGATTGTTTCCCTTTTACCTGAGCTTCCGAAGCTTGTTGCCATAAGAATGTATATTCTGGGTCTCTGAGGGATGCCTCTCGGATAACCTCTTGCAGGTTGGATTGTGCTTGGCTGAATTGTACTTCATAAATGCAATGTACTTTTCGACGTAGAACGTCTGCTACCTGGTTTTCTTTTCCTTTGAGGTGTTTCACATCAAAGTCGAATTCTCTCAAGAATGCGATACATCTGGCATGCTGAGCATCTAAACTCGATTGGTTAAAGAAATTTGTAAGACTACTGTGGTCAATTAATAACAAAAATTTCTTTCCTAGAAGGTAGTGTTACCACATTTTTAATGCATGCACTACTGCGGTCAGCTCCAGATCGTAAGTAGAGTAACATTGTTCATAATCCTTCAGTTTGTGTGACTCATAGGCTATGACTTTTCCTTCCTGAGTTAATACTCTACCAACACCCTCCTTACTCACATATGTACATACTACAAAAAAAAATTACGGATCTGCCACTTTTAGCACCAGGAGGCAGTAAGAAGTTGCTTTAGTTGTTCAAAACTTTGTTGGCATTCCATTGTCCAGTGGAAAGCACACCCCTTTTTCTGTAGTGAAGTCATCAGGAAAGCTATTTTTGAGAAGCCTTTGATAAACCGATGATAATACCTTGCTAGGCCTAAAAAGGATCTTATGTCAGCAACATTTTTCGGTGTGGTCCATTCCATGATAGTTCTGATATTTTCTAGATCCACTGCTATACCTTCTGCTGATATTACATGGCCTAAGTATTGGATTTGATCTTTGTAGAAATCACACTTACTGAATTTTGCGTACAACTAGTTATCTCATAGAATCTGCAATATTGTTCTCAAGTGTTGCTCATGTTCCTCCTAATTTTTTGAATAGATCAGGATATCATCAATAAAAATTAGTACAAATTTATCCAGAAATGGCTGGAAAATGCCATGCATCAGGCTCATGAAAGTGGTCAGAGCATTGGTAAGGCCAAAAGGTAGTACCATGAACTCGTAGTGTCCATAACGAGTTCGAAATGCGGTTTTGCAGATGTCTTCATCCTTTATTCTAATTTGATGGTAGCCAGACCTTAAGTCGATTTTGGAGAACATGCTAGCTCCCTGCACTTGATCGAATAGATCATCTATACGAGGTAAAGGATACTTGTTCTTGATGGTCAGCTTATTTAGCTGATAGTAATTGATGCATAATCTTAAGGTCCCATCCTTTTTCCGTACGAATAGTATAGGGGCTCCCCAAGGGGACACACTAGGGTGAATATAACCTTTATCTAACAGTTCCTGAAGCTGCATTTTTAATTCTGTTAATTCAGGAATGCTCATGTGGTAAGGGGCTTTAGAAACAAGATTTTCTCTAAGCATTAGCTCAATGGTAAAATTGATGTCACGCCTTGGTGGAAATCTAGGAATGGATTCAGGAAATACATCCACAAATTCTTGAATTACAGGAATGCTCTCTAAGGAGGTCATCTTATTTCTATCATTGTTGTACCCTACTTGGACAACATAAATCTGGCAGCCCTTCCTTATGCATCTTCTGAGTTGGTTGGCTGTAATGGGGCGTAGTTTGACATTCTTCTTGATTCCTTGAATTTCTTTTCGCTACCCTGACTTGGTAAGATAACTGACTGATTTTTCTTTGCAATCCACCAGAGACCAGTGACCCTCCAACCAGTCCATTCCTATTAATATATCATACGAACCCAAGGGAAGGATGTTCAAGTCAACATGAATGGGCTATCCTGAAACTGTTATAGGGTAGTTTTCTGTTTTTGCAGACACCTTCCTTTTTGTCCTGGTGGCTAGTTAAACTAGCCAAGGTTTTTTAAATTTACTGCTTTGCAGCTTACATTTTTCTACCACATTAGGACTAATGTAGCTTAGACTAGTGTTTGGATCAAATAAAACAAAAACATTGTAATATCCCTCCCCTTAATAATAAGTAATAAATAATAAAAATAATAATGATACAAAATAAATAATAATAATATAAATAATAAATAATAAATCACTTAATAATAAATAATAAAAATAAAAATAGTAATAACTATACTAAAGCTTTAAATAAGAATAAAAAGAAATAAAACAATGAAAACAATAAAAAAATCAGTAAAGCTATGAAAAAGAAGAAAATAAAACAAGAAAACTAAAAATCAAAAGAAAAGTAAAGAAATAAAACAAGAAAGCTAAAAATCAAAGTCGCATGTAGACACATGGAGTGTGTGCATGTGGTTCCCATCCAATGTTTGTTCTATTTAATAGATGGTGAGGAACATGAGAGGCATTCCTGCATTCCATTTTTCTGAGATTCTATCTTTCATTCTCATGGGAGAATGGTGTTTTAAGACATAGGAGTCACTGGCAGTAGTACGTTGATTGAGGGCTCGGGGGTGGTCAATTGTAGAAAATCCTTGCACAATTGAGCCTACGGTTGGATGGAGAGTCATCCCCAAAACCTTGTTGTGGTAAGCCTACTTCTACCACAAGTAAGCACTATTCATAGTTGAATTTAGTTTATTAATTACATGTTTATTTGGCTAAGTAAGTGCCACTCTGATTTAAATTTAATGTTAATTAGTAAAGTTAATTAGATATTTATTTTTGCACTGTTACAAACATGTTGATCAACAACCATACCTTGACATTCGATCATGGTGGGCTGATATTTCACTCGATGATCGTCCAAGGCAACATTAATTATGAGCATACTTCTTGCGATGTCTCCCATAGTGGATGCTTCTTTCATGTTCGACAACTGTTCATTTCGAGCCTTGTGTGGGAAATTCTTGTAATATTTTGCTTCCTCACATCCCCAACACTACAGTGGTGGCTGGTCTGTAGCAGTTTTGCTAACCCCTTTTGGTTGTCTATTCTGAATATAAGTCTGAGTTCTGGGCATATTTCTTGCAAATTTTCTAAAAGTCCTTTGTTGATTATTTCTGCCATTTATGACTTTTGGTTGCCTATATGGTGTTAAGTTCCTTATTTTCTTGCAAATGGCTCATTTATGTCCTTCATTTCTCTGTTTCATCTGCTGATAATAGATGTGGGCTTTTCGTACTGCATCATCCATTGTTCTAGGATAATCGAATTCTAATTTTTCCTTCATGAAGTTTGGCAAGCTACTAATAAACCGTTGAATTTTAGCTTTTTCTTCTTGCATATATGAAAGCTACTATAATAGGGAAATAAACTACTTTACATACTCATCCATGGTTAAGGCTCCTAGTCTTAACTCATGGAACTCCTTTGCTTTTTTGTCGTAGTAACATTCAGTTAGGTATTTATCTTTAAAATGATTCTTGAATTCTTGCCATGTTACTTGATCCTCATCTATCTTCCTTACGGTTTTAATTTCTTTCCACCAAAAGATGGTCTTCCCCAATCATTGGTAAATTGCTAGTTGAGCTTTATTTTTTTTTTCCGTATATTCATAAATCTAAAAATATTTACCCATGTCGGTTAGCCAGAATTCCACTGCTTCTTTGGATTCTCCTTCAAACAGTGATGGTTTGATTTTTTTGAACTCACCTTGTAATTTTGTCTTCTGTCTTTTTGTCCTCTTTTGATCGGACACATTATCTGAACGCCCTTCTTCTTCCTCCTTATGGCCTTCTGTTGATTCCGCATTATCCTCCCCATTATTGGCAGTTGGGGTCTTCTCTCTATTCTCTATACTAGGGTCTGGACCACGCTGATTTTTTCGATCAGATAGACTTTTAAGGATCTTCTCCTGTTCTTTCCTTAGTCACTCGTTGTCCATCCTCAAGTTCATCATTTCTGCTTATAATTGTTGCACTGTTTCTAGCAGAGCAGCATTGGCTTGTCGTGATTCTTCTCCCAATTGTACCCATAGTTCTGGGTTGGTCTCCACGTAAGGTGCTTCTAGTTGGCTTGCTGATCTGGGGCTTCTCTGATTTTTTTTTTGTCTTGGTGCTGACTTCTATTCCTCTTTCTCTCTCTGTGTTCATATACATCCAAACTCAGTTTATATATTTTTTTTTTTGCATGATTACACATAGATAAAAGACTTAATGAATTGTACTAAATTAACCCAGAAGTCTCAGTATATGAGCCTGGGCTCTGATACCATTTGTAACATCCATATCAAATAAAAAAAAATAACCACTACATAAGCAAAGTATTGGGCTAATAAACTAAATTGGTTAATGGTAACGGGAGTTTGCACTACCCATAAATTTCACGGTCTACAGAGCTATTTCAAGGTGGACAACGTGGCACACAGTCCCGGCTGGACTCCACGTAAACTTTGTTAATGAATGTGCAATTAATTTCTCCTGCCTGGTCCCTGCCTCGGGGTAATCCACCTCATTAAGGTGGGAGAGCCCCGAGGTCCTCCGCTGTCATCGTTGTCCCTTCCATGGCTGGCTACATAACCTGGCATTAACTTCAGTCATTCGGAGGAGTCTGGAATCTATGCATCTGGTGCGATCTCCATCGTTGGATCCTGGTTGATCCACGGTCTTGGTTGATTGAGGTTGACGGAAGGAGTTAAGGCTTTCTTGCTGCGAGGGAACACTCATTTGTTCATGTTTCTACTCTACGATTATGTTGGTAGAAGGTTAACCCACTTACGGGTCCGTCATTTCTATCTTGACATGACCGCATTCTTCACCACCAGGTAATGGTAAGCCTTTACTACTGTCTTGAGAATTCTGATAATCATTCTTCTTGTGAGCCTATGCGTATGAGATGGTGGTTTTTCTCACTGCTACTCTTGCGCAGGTATTCCTAATACAAAATGGGTTCGTCTCTCAAATGGGTACGACTTCCAGATGGAGCAATCGGCTTCACATGTCAATGGAAGGTAATGTCTCACCCTTTCTTGGTTAGCTTGAATTTCTTCTTCCCATATAATTGCTAAGGGTTTATGTATCCTACAGGACTTTGTCGCAGCCTCAAGGAATGTAGGTCTCAGCTCAAGTAAGGGCCTTTACCTGTCATAAGTTTTCAATTCAGAGTTTCTTAAATGAGAACCAATTCTTATTTCATTATTCTCTCAATAAGTAAATTATTTTGATGATTCTATCTCGACCTTGCGGCATGGATTTTCTAGAACTTTGGCGTTCTAAGTATTGTTGTATCATCTTTTCTCTAGGTGGGTTGGGATAAGAAACTCCTTTTGTTTCGAGTTCTTAAAGCTTCCTCCTGTGATCATAGAGCTTGGAATTATATTATGATGGAATTAGGCCTTGCAGCCAGAATACCTTTGCTCGAGGGTTTTAGCTATCTGGTTTATTTAATTAGGGTTGGCTTGTGCCTTACCACTGTTAAGACTTAGATTTTGGCTTAGGTTTAGTATTCTATGGGAACCAAATTGTAAATTTGCATATATATATATATATATATATATATATATATATAATGTAATTTTTTACTATTGTGACCCAAACTGCTATGAAGCTTCAATTTATATATATTGGTTAAGTTTTGTTTCAAGGCTGAGCATGATTAATCTTTTACTTTTCGTGAATGGTTTAAGATTTGTATGAAAGAAATCGTTGTTTTCCATTTTGAATATGATTATCAGTGTGCTGAACTTGTTTTAACTATTGTCTCTGTTATATTATTTAAGGGTTTCAAAGCTTTTAACGAGCTTGGGTATTCGTCTCTTGGAGGGTTCTTGCAGAACTCGACCGAGGCCGATAACCCTAACCCTTCGGCGGAATACACATTCCCACACTGTAATATGATTTTGGGTCGACTATATACATGGTTTTCTTATTATAAATGTACAGTGATTGTTGTTGGAATTTTTGGAAGTCTATTAATATATACTTTGTACATAATTTCAATATACAGTATAATATTTACGGATAAGCTAGAGGTCTGTTAAGTGTGAGAAGTCTAGTTCCGAATGTTAACTCTCTGTCTCAAGTTCTTGACTGTTAGATTTATGATTTCTCTGCGAGTACATTAGAATGCTTTCTGTAAACAATATCATCATAAAGGTAGAAATATTTGTTGTCTCCTATATGTTCTGGTAACTATGTGTTTTCTTTTCACAATATAACTCATTAAAGATTTCATTTCTATTTCTTTCCATAACAGAGCAATGCTACTACAACATACTAATTTATTAATCTAAATTTCTATCATTACAGTAAACATTAAATACTTCCCTAATAATGAATAGTTGCTAACACAATAATATTACTTATCTGGTTATCTGAATGAGTATGATTCAAGCCTGTATTCCTTTGATTTGGAAGGTCTCACCACCCAGCCTCGGATCTGGCAATTACATCCAGAATCCCCCTCCGAGCTCTTCCACTTCTGTCAAGGATAGAAAATTTAGTACCTTGGGCATCAGGAAACTAGTCCAGCCTCAAGTCGCGTACCTCAACTATTATCTCAATTCCTTTCCCACTGGCTAACTTGCTCAGCTCTGGGAAAAATTAATCATAGTACAGTTTTCCTTCTCTCCTTTTCCAACCCCCACTGGATTCTCTCTTTTTCCCTTTTCAAGGAAGAGAGTGAGAGAACTGTCTGTAACTATTTTTTAGAAGTTCATATAACTGATTTTCTAGTTCCATTCTCAACTGAATCAGAGTCTTTTAATTAATGTTTAACAACCTCTCTTCTGGATTTTCAGCCTAAATGTTTTAACAATTCAGAATAAACTAAATAAAAATAACAGTGGTAAATAAAACTTGATAACAACAATTGTTAGTGTGTCACTGGATGTTACAAGATCCCAGCACCTTCGCTAACATTTGATCATATGTGGTTTTCAAAAGGAAGATCTCAAAAGCGACTTAATGTAATAGCCCAAAATAAACATGTAATTAATCAACTAATTAACATCAAGTTCAAACTATGAGTAGCACTTACCTGTGGTTGAAGTCTGCTTACTGCAACAAGGTTTAGGGGATGACTCTCCACGTAACCATAGACTCAATTGCATAAGGCCTTGCTACAACTGGCCACCCCTGAGCCCTCAATCAACGTACTACTACCAGTGAATCCTCTCTCTTAGAATACTATTCTCCCAAGATAATGAATGATAGAATTTTGGAAAGATGAATGCCTCCCATCCTCCTCACCATCTAATAAATAGAGCAAACATTGGAAGGGGTACCACATGCACACACTCCATGTATCTACATGCCACTTTATTGCTTTCTTGTTTCATTTCTTTTTGATAGCTTTACTGCTTTTTTCACTATTTTCTTGTTTTATTTCAATTTATTTTTATTTAATATGGTTATTTATTATTTATTACTATTTTTATTTTTTTTTATTATTATTTTGTTTTACTATTTGTTATTTTCTTCTATTTTTCTTAATATTATTTATTGTTTATTATTATTATTATTATTATTTTTATGAAGGGAGGGACATTGCACTGGAACTAAAGAATGATCATGGGCTTGTGCAAGTTTTTGCGTATAACATAAATATTAAGCTTGCAGATTAGAAATGCTTGTTTTATGGGGCCATAACCACTGGTCAGAGAATTGAACCTCGAGAATCGAATTAGACATTCTTCTGAAGACCACGTCATTAATATATTTGATTTAAAACAATTAATATTTATTAGACATGGAATAAATCACACATATTAGTTATGCATGTTTAACATAATGAAGAATACCTTTACATGTAATAAATTTGAACAATATATTCTATATAAAAAAACCATAATAAATAGATAATAATTTTAATTTCAAAATATATATATATATATATATATATATTATAATAAATAGATAATAATTTTAATTTCAAAATATATATATATATATATATATATATATATATATATTTCTTAGACCTGCCGAATTTATAATTTTTATTTTTTAATCTCAAGAGTAAAATATTATTCCAATATTAAATGCCTTATTTTTTTTTCCTGATTATTAAAACTATTCAAAAAAAACATTAATGAAAAGATTTTGATAATTCAATCTTTTAACCAACAATTCCTAATTACAACTGCTTAATGTCTCCATCACAAATATCGAGTGCGAAATATATTCAAAGAAATCGTTTTGGATCACAAGCCTGAATTTTACAATTATTTTATATTCATGTTTTATAACAATTAAAAATAATCCAATTATAACCCATCTTTCTTTACATTAAAGTTTTGAAATATTTTAGATAATCATAGTTTTAATTTTTTAACATGGATATGAAGTTGTATAATTAATTACACATAATTTTACATCTTTCCAAAGTTCTTCATATAATTCTTCAAACTAGTACAATTATATTAAAAATATTAACCATGTTGCAAGACCAATAATGTCTTACTAATGTACATATTTCCCTGATTAACCATGTATAAAAATCTAATGGGTCAACTTTCTTTAACTTGAGAAAGAAAAAGAATTACATATAGTATGGAACATTTTGCTAAATAAAAATTTCTTATATATTAATTTCGCATCTAATTAGAATATAAACTTCTTAGAATTGGAATAATCTAAAATCCCTAGGGAATTGAGGGGGAAGCATGTGGCATGAATTTAGTTTAAATTGAGATAAAAAATGAATTACACATCTTATTGTAAATTGGACTATTTTGGTAAATAAAATTTTATTATATATTAATTTCCCTATCTAATTAGAATATGAACTTATTGTAATTGGAATAATCTCAAATCTCTAGGAAATTGGTGGGCGTGGAACCACCTAGAAAAAATCTAATTTTTTAAATTTGTTAAAATTTAATGCAATCTAACAAACTTTATAACACAGTACAACCATTGATAAGCATTAAGAATAAACATATGATGATCATATTCCTTTCATAATTAATCTAAGACTTCAATTAAAAAAAATATCAACATATCTTTATCCACCTTAAGTTGAAATAAAAATCTTTAAGAAAAAAAAATTACAACATTCATAATAATGACAAGTAACCATTTCCAAAAACTCCAAAAAAGAATTCTAACCAATTCCATAAACGCCCTCAAAACATTCAGAACCTTAATTCATGGATTCCGTCAAACAATAAATTAGGTTGAAATGTTCTATTTAATAAAAGTTTTTAATATTGCCGAGTTATTGCACAGATCACACCCGGTTGAACCGTTCTATTTAATGAAGGTTTTTAATATTGCAGAGTAATTTTACAGATCCATAACAAGTTAGAGAGAATTTAAAAATTAATAATAATAATTATACAAATTATAGTAAAACATTCTTCACTGACATTATTTTTTAAAATAAATTTAAATCCATTTAAGTCCATTTTATAGGATAGTGTACCTATAAAGTAAAAAAGTAAAAATGATCTATTCATCTCATTTAAGAAGTTTAATGTTTAGAATTTCCAAAATTTCTCACATTTAAATTTCTAAACGCCAATCTCCTCTCTCATCTCTCACAAATAGCTTTTTTACATTTCTTTGAAGTAATCTATTATTTTTATCACTTCCAAGTATTATGTGGAGTTTTCCTTTTATAATTCTTCAATCCCTTTTAAGCAAACCTGTGTTTTGACTACCCTTAATTAAAAATTCAACTCAAGTTTTAACTCTGTATCAATAAAATTATTATTATTATTTAAAATTATTAATTAGTTTTTACATAAAAAAACTGTTACTAAACGTCAAATTACATTTGTTTTATGATAGATATATTTTGAATAATTTTCTATAAAACCAATGAAATTAATAAAAATATAAAACTCATTTACTTGTTTTGTGATAGATATATTTTGAATAATTTTTTATGAAACCAGTGAAATTAATCAAAACATAAAACTTATTTGAATTTGCCATGGTGTAAGTGCTAAAAAAAATTTAATTAATAAATTCAGAGATGATATTAAGCAAACTTAAACCTACACATAAATTTAAATTTAACATTTAAAAAAATATATTTAAAATTTAATTTTATATTTAAATAAAAATAAAAATTATATTTTAACGTAGAAGAGTCTGAGCACCTTGAACAAAGTCCCCAAAAAGAGAAGAAGCAAAATCACGGTTTCAATTAATATTTACATTTAAATGTGCGTGGTCATGCAACTTTCCTGGTTTAGTGTGTCCAATAAAATTAAATTCCAATTTAAGGTGTTTTCAGCAAATTGAAACTTAAATAGTATATAGGAATCGACCTGAACTTTAACGATTTGTTTAATACATCCAATTAGTTTTACCAAGTTACAATACATTCAATTCGTGAAGCAAAATTAAATTTTAGGCATGCGAGTATTGGGTTTGACGGTTGGAGATTGGAATCTTTTGTTTTACCGTTGGAGATTAAACAATAGCATAAACTATTATGATTTCATTTTCGTTGTGATTTTGCCAAAGTTTAATGTCCTGACTGCGCGGTCTCCTCACAGAATGACTTTGGTGCGATGGGCTGTGGAGGGCTGTGGAGTTTTTGTTTGTGTCATAATAAATATTCCAAAACAGTGTTCGTAACCATATTCCCCACTCCCTTTAAATTAAAAGATTTATTTAGGATATAATATTCCCGACACTCTTTAAATTCAAAGATTTATTTCGGATATAATATTCCCGATTCTCTTTAAATTAAAAGTTTATAAAAGTACTTTATAGTAATGTATTGTGTTTTTTTTTATATAATATTTTTTTATTCAAATAGAATTTATCTTTAAGTTTCAAGATAGGTTAAACTTCTAAAAGATATTTTGGATTTTGTTTCAACCCGATTTTCTAAATTATAAGTGTGTTGGTATGACGTTGTACTTGTTGATTTCTTATGAAATAAAAAATTATATACTTAAAGAGAACAAAAAAAATTCAATAAATTATTAATTTTTTTAAGTAATAAATTTCTTAAAGAGATAAAAACGTCAAAATATATATATATATATATATATAACCAAAATTCCAAAATAAAATTCTCACATAAGAAATATACATGCACCAAATCCTATTACACATTGCAAAAAAAGATAATTCTAAAAAAAACTTAACAAAATATATTCACACTGAGAAAGGACGAGATTCCTGAAACCGCGAGAAGGCATGAGATGTCATCCTTTAGGGTTTGTTTTTTGTTTCTTCTTGGCTATATAGACAGCCTTCAAGATGTTGGGACGCGGCAAATGCAATGCAAGAATCAAACGTATTGTATGCCATGCAAGAATCAAACTCATTGTATCAGGCCCTGAGAGGAGGCCATATATGCGATTTTTATATAGTTTGAATTAACGCTGTAAGAGGTCGCGCTGCATATAATTTCTTTTATATGCAATCTGTGCATTTCTATGAACATGTGTGTGCTTATTGAATTCAAAGTCTATGCAGTTCTTTTACTTTCCATGAGTGGGTATTGCGTTTTTTCCGAAAAGCCATGAGATTTTATTGATGTTTTGAGGCCTTGTTCTGTTTCTAAAGGTGGTGTATGACAGTGATCGCGCTGGGGCATTTTTAAGGAAGGAATCTCCGGTACCTTTCGAGATAAACGCAGAGTGAATAGGAAAATCCTGACCAGACCTGCAAGAAAGAGGCCCAGTCCATTCATGAAACTGTGAACCCATCTCTAGGCAAGGTGCGTTGAAGAGTTGGTGGGTATCAGGACATAACAAAAATTTGGTGTAGTGATAATTCGAAAGCAATGAAGGGAGACAAAAACTCAAATTCCTCGAATTCAGGTTTGAGCTTTAATATAAAATAGACATAAGGAATATTGCATGAACCCTCGAGTTTGTTGGGACCCCGAATGGGGAGAACTCAGACAAGGCCTCGTGTGTCTAAGCCCTCAAATTAACCAATGGTGGACATTATTCAATGTGGGATCATACTCGAGCCTTCAGTACACAACACAATTTGAGTGCAAGGAAAGGGGATGAACCTTGATCACTCGTGGGATCGACACTTTTTGCTTCGTCGATTTCGCCAAGCAATTATGCCTATTTATTTGAAGAGGAATCAACCTTGGCAAAGCGCTTCGGTGGCTGGAGTAAAGATCCGAACACCTTCGGCAAGCAATTATGGCCATTTATTTGAGTAGGGATCAACGTTCGAAAAGTACTTCGGTGGCTGGGGCAAAGATCCGACTAACATTTGGTAATGATCCCGACACTTAGTTTTTGACTGGAAGATCTCAAGAGCGGCGGGAAGGAAAGAATAATATTGGTCTTTTGCATGGTTTTTTCCCACAAATGGGATATTATGCTTGCAGATGCAGATTCATTGCTGCAGAAAAGCAAGCTGTGTGGGCCCATAAACCACAGGTCAGAGGTTGAACCTTGAGGATCGAATTTGGCATTCTTCTCATCACGTGGTAATTTCAAACCTCGACGATGAATTTCACATTCTTCTCATGAGGTGGTCTATTTAAACCTCAATGATCCAAATTGACATTCTTCTCATCATATATAGTATATTCATACAATAACGATTATGATGATGATGGTTAACTTCCGCTGAAACCAAATAAGGGTCTATCGGACCTAAATAAACAAATTATCTATTTTGATTTAAGATTTTATTCCTATGCTCAAAAATCTTAGAGAGAAGCCTCCCGAGCTCACTATAATTTTGACATTGTAAAAGGATAGGAAGGTCAGTATTGTAACAAAGATTGTGAAACTGAGATCTAATGTGGTTATACGCGGGGCACTCTAAGAGGAAGTGGTTTTCATCCTCGATGTTCCTATTCTCACATATATGGCAGATCCTTTCCGTCTATGGCGTTTTAGGAACTGCCCAACAACCTGTTTCACTATGGAGCTCATGAGAATTCGTTCTAATCTTTGCTATATTAATTTTCTTCTTTGAGCTAGTTAAAATAGAGAGATACTTTTGATCTTCTAGGGTGGAGTTGATGACCTTCTTATAATAACTTAATTTTCTTTTAGCCGCTAAGTCTTTCTCACACCACATTTTTTCTTTGAACTTAAAAGTAAAAATATCTTTAATGTTATTTATGTTTTGCAATGCATCATTTTCGTTGATCTCCCAATAGTTTAACCAAGCCCTTGTGTCTTTATGCCACCCTCGATTGAGCCTTAGGTGGTTTTGGCTAGAATTTAAAGCTAGCTTAGGAAGTCTATGATCGTCTATGTTACTGATTTTGTGCTTGTACAACAGAAACCTAAGCATAGCTAGGCTCTTCCAGAAATGAATGAGGAAAACATGAGGAAATGGATATCAGTTTCGTGGTCCCCTCTCATTGGCTATACTCCAATAATCTCTCGCCTTATGAAAGACTGGCTCTCTTTCCACTTCCAGAAGGCATCTGATTTAGAATTGATTTTGAACAGACCTTGGGTTTTCGGCCGAAGTTTTCTCTCTTTGTCAAGATGGTATATGGGCTTCGACCCTCTCAAGAATACTCCATCACATAGCATGATTTGGGTCAAGCTCCCAAACTTGCCCTTAGAATTATGGTCGATTGAAACACTCACTACGATCGGGGATGCAGTCGGCAAATTCATATATGTCGACCCATGGGTCAGGGGAGAGAAGGACAAAAGAATCGCGTGGATTCTAATTGAGAAGCCTTATAAGGGAGGCTATCCTGATCAGATAGAGATTTTATGGGAAGGTTTTAAAATTTGTCAAAGACTTGACTTCTGGGGCATCCCTTTTCGATGCTCTTTTTGTCATCGAACGGGCCACCTCATCAGGAACTGCAGGCACCGATCTAAACTCAGGGCAAACAGGCATCCTTCTGAAAAGAAAAGAAGCTCGGGGCCAGACTCCCTTTCTGAAGATGTAAGTAACTCTGAAAATCTTTTCTCTTTTCAATCCACTGATCTTCGCTGCTCCCAGCTCAACTCTCAACTTCAATCTGAGTCTCCAAATTTAGCGGACTTTCATTGTCCCCCCATCCCCGAGCCTCATGACGAGAACCCCGTGCCTTCTCCGCAGATAAAGAATAAAGCAGACTTTGTGGTGGGGTCACATCCTATCCAGATTTCTTCCTCCTCGCCATCTCCAAATGGGCCGGCTCCTGCCACGCAAAAGGGTAAGGAACCTATGATATCCCCTACCCCTTTCAACTCTCCATCACAGTCCCCTGTTAATAGTTTTGATAGCGACATCGACCTCCTCCTCCAGCGGAATCCATCGGTTCTCGAACCTCTGACTATTCATAAGCCGTCCTTCCCATCCATTAGCCCCAATTCCACCAAAAATATCACTGTCAGGAAAAAGAAAAAAGGAGAAAGTCGTCACTTTCGAGGCAGAACGATTGCTTCTGACCTGGGGGTTACAAATTTGTCTCTTGTGGAAGTCCCAATCATGGAACCTACTGCTTCACAGCCTCTTAGAGCATGTCAGGCTGGACAAGCCTCTAAATGACTTTCTTAGTATCTTTTAATATTAGGGGATTGGGTGCCGCCCCTAAATTCCTGGCGCTAAAAGAGACTCTTGCTTCTACTCATCCCCTCATCATTTTTATACAGGAAACAATGCATTCAAGTTCAGTCTCTCTGGCTTTCTTCAGAAGAATGTTCCCCAGTTGGTATATGGTTGCCACAGAAGCGGAAGGTATGTCTAGTGGTCTGGCAGTATTGTGGAACCCGGCCTCGTGTTTAGTCAATTTAGTGTTTCTAGATTGATGTCATTAATTGTCAACCCGGGGCTCGTAAGCTGATGAAGTGAAGGTGTACTATATGTACTTAAGCAACCTCTTAGAGCTTTTGTCGTTTGGGGTGTTGTTTGTGGTTAATTTATCTTCCTAGGATGGAGTGATGTTTTATAAACAGATGAGTGATAGTGTGTGTAAGGTGAATTCTAGATGAGTGAGAGTGTGTGATTAGTGGTCTCTAACTACTTGCTGAAAAGGAAAAGCTTGAAAGAAATAAATAACTTGAAATGAACTGAAAGCAAAGAACCACTTTCTAATGGCATTAGACACCATTCATGCTGCTGCAAATAAAAGGTAAGAAAATCACTTAAAAGACCAATGATAGTGTTTATCTCTTCCTAACTCTCTGCCTCTAACACATAGTACTGTGTAAGACACGATTAGGAAGTAGCTAAAGATAAGTCTAAGAAATGATAAAAAAAATGAGAAAAATCTACTTTAGAGACTAGTTATGATGTTCAGCTCTATCTAACTCTCTGCCTCTAACACATAGTACTGTGTAAGACACGATTAGAAAGTAGTTAAAGATTAGTCTAAAAAGCACTCAAAGCCAGCTGCAATGTATTAGTATTCTGATCTCTATAAGATAGACAATTTGTAATAAAGAGACCATTCATATGTTAGCAGACAACTTTGAAAAAAAATACTAAAAATCAGCAATGAAAAATAAGTAAAGGCAACAACTTGAATCTGTCAACTGAAACTACCACTAGATATTAAGCAAATACACAAACACAAAATCAATCCCGGGCTTAAAAACCCGCAAAAGAACAATGCTGATCAGCTTAAAATAAAGGCTGGAAATAAAATAACAAGAAAGTAAATCAAGCTGTACATGTTTCAACTAAAAGAAATGCCGAATGGAAATAAGGAAATGCTGAACATAAAATAAATAAAATACTATACAAGGCTAACATGAACAGGGGCCCTCCATTCATATCATCCAAAAGAGACTCAAGGAATTGTAAACTTCAAAACAACACTGCTTCTATTAATCCATGTGCAGAAAAATACAGTCAAGAGTGCTAGAACAGCACTATAAAAACAGAGTCTTCGAATGCTCTAAAATAATAACAAGTTTATAAAATGCAGCAACTAAAAAGTAATATTAAGCGTATGCAAACGCTAGTTTTTATAGGCATCTGAAAGACGGCCTAATGCGTACAGCTAAAACTGGAAAACTAACTAACTGTCATGCGTAATTATGGTTCATAACACGTCATAAGTCTGCGTGGATGAGCTGGAGGTTCTGGTCGTTATGGGCATTGAATCCAGAGTTGGATTATGTCCCCCACGGCCTGCATAAGACAGACAAATCACCGTTTGAACTGACGTGACCCAACAGCTTACGTATCACCGTTAAGCTGCCTTTGTTGACCGTAACTTGACCCTCGTTGACCGGAGGTACAGATGACGTGGATGGCTGAACAAATAGCACAGGAACCTCGAGCACCTTGATTCCTAAGCGCCCATGTGGCTCATTTGGAAAAATGACACGTGGAACCTTGAGATTAACAAAAAGGCTGCGGGATCATCAGATGGTTGCGGAATCAGCAGATGGCTGCGGAATGCCTGTAAATATGTCAAAATCTAAACAAAACAGTCACACATTAGCAAAATTCCTAAATCATGCTTAAAGCCATCACATGGATTTCCCTTTATCTTTCTTTTGTTTCTTCATACTCTCTTTTCTCTTTTGAGCAACTTCTTGGGCAAGTTCTGAAAGGGTTTCTGTGATATTTCCTTGAGCTGTTTGACCAATGTCCACAGCAGGCTCAGGGTCAATCTCATGTTCAGAATGATGTACATCAGTTTCTTCTACAATCTGTTCTTGGACAGTTTCCTCTTGGACAATAGTTTCAGGGGTAGCCTCTTTTCTTTTTCTTGTACTCTTTCTAGGCACAGAGGTTTCTCCTGCTTCTTCAAAATGGTTTCTCATAAGAAATTTCTCACAGGTATCTCTTTTTGCTTTCAACTGTTCCTCAACTAGCATCTTAACAAGACCATGATGGTACAGATGTGGTTCAATGTTATTTGGGTTCCTTTGGGCAATTGAACACATTTTTCTAAGACTTGAGAGTAGAAAATATGGAAGGTTAATATCATCTCTTAAAAAATGCATCATGACTTTGGCATGGTAAACATATAAAACTCCAAACCTTCCCTCACAAGTAAAGAATTTTTGCACTAATAACAGTAAAGTTGTCCATTCTTCCTTGACATAAGTAACAGGAATCCCTTTTGTAAAAATGTTGGTATCCATACCTGGGTTCTTCAAGATTTGCTTCCACTGTTGGTCTTGTACTGATCGGTTTTTAAACCATCTTTCTCCAGTTTGTGGGAGTGAAGTGGCCTGTGCTATACTGCTCTCAATGACTGTAAACTTCAGGTCCCCTATCTCCACTTGATTGTCTTTATCTCTGAAGGAACGTGCAAAGGCCTTCGTAACCTCTCTGTGGTAACCTCTGAATTTCTGGATGCATTGGAGCCAGTTTGCTTTCTGCAAAGCTTCTTTAACTTGAGGATATCCCTCCAGAAATTTTGAACCCTCGGGTTCTGCCCTTAAGAGTTTACCCATTGGCTCTACGGCTCTGTTCTTAAAACTTTTGGAAAAAGAAGGTTACACGGCTTCAACAGTGGCCTTAACACAGTAAATTCACTACTCTGTTCTAAATCAAAAGGCTACACAGCTTCAACAGTGGCCTTAACAAAGTGAATTTACGGCTCTGTTCTAAATCAAAAGGCTACACGGCTTCAACAGTGGCCTTAACACCGTAAATTTACGGCTCTAATGTAACAGCCGTAACACTGATAACCTGAATTAGCAGAGAGGAAGACGTAAAACAGAGTATGGCTGAGGTAGCAGCGTAGTGAGCACAGCGGAATAAGGGAAATGAGGAAATGAAACAGCGTGAATGGAATGGAATGATAAGAGGGTTATGAAATGATGGGTAGAAACGGTTAGGTCCTTAGGCTTCGGTCATAGGTCTACACTTGGCTGCGGGATTATGACTTAGAGAGACGTAGTACAGCAGTCTACGTCACTTAGGTACGTCACTTAGGTACGAAAACCTTAATGGAAGAGCAGCCGCAATTGAGTTTCAAAATCGTGATGAATCATGACCGATGAGTGGGGAGATACGTGGATTTTTGGTCGCATGATGGATAAAAACTGGTAATCATTACATTAAATGGCAAGAAACATAACCCCGGAAACTTTGCAAAATGAGATAACCGTAAGTTTAGGATTTTAGATCATACCTCAGATCCGCGCTTGGATTTCCTTTGATTATTTCCCACTAACCCTTCATTGTTTTATTGTTGTTGCATGACTCTTTTCCACTTATTGTTGATGACTTCTGAACTGTAAATTTCTTTTCAAATAGACTGTGTTTTTTTATGCAGGTGCAGAGAGCTGCGGAATCGTTAGATGGCTGTAGAATCTCCAAATGGCTGCGGAATCTGCAGTGGTACCCTCCGGCGACACAAAATAACTTTAGTTGTCTAAAAAAAAATAACTTTATTGATGGAATGAAATGTAATGAATGGATGGATGGATGGAAAGAAATGAGGTGAAGTGAGAGTGATAAATGAATGAAATGGTGAATGAAGTGGATGAAATGGCGAAATGAGATGGAAGAGAGAGAGATATATTTTTTTGGAAAACATGAGGTGTCAGGTGACCCTGATTTTCACCTCAGATTTTCTGCATAAGACTGCCAATCAGAGATTGGTTTTCAGGCTTATACATTTATTCTTTTTTTTCTTTTTTTTTTTTTTTTTTTTTTTTTTTTTTTCAAAAACCAAAGATTAGGCTGATGGAGGAGAAGAATCCTTCTCCACCAACCTGATTGCAGAATCTTCTTTGAACAATTTGACAAACTCTTCTTTTGAGAATGGCTTTTGATAGATTTTCAAGCGATGGCCATTCACAATAAGAGGAGTATGAAATTCATCGATAGTTTTTACTTGAACTGCTCCATTACTAAAGACTTCATCAATCTCATATGGCCCAAGCCAATGAGTTTGAAATTTTCCTTTGAAGTCTTTGAACTTTGAATCAAACAATAGAGCCCAATCTCCTTTCTGAAACTTTCTTTCTTTGATATGACGATCATGCCATTTAGATCTTTGGTGCTGAACTAGATCGGTCCTTAGAATTGCATCTTGTCTTATTTCATCTAGCTCATTTAGCTGGTCCATTCTGTGTCTTTGGGCTTCTGAGAGGCTCATTCCCAATTGGACTGCCATCTTGAAGGTCTTGATTTGGAACTCAATTGGGAGCAGGACTTCCTTCCCATAAACAAGTTCATAGGGAGAATGTCCTGTTGTGTTCCTCCATGTGGTTCGATAGGCCCATAAGGCTTCAGGAAGCCTTTCCTCCCAATCTCTTCTATGAAGATGAACAGTCTTGGTGATAATACCTTCAAGAACTTTATTGGTAGATTCCACTTGGCCATTGGATTGCGGATGGTAGGGAGTGGATGTTCTGTGCTTGATCTTATATTCCTCCATCAGCTTCTCCATCAATCTAGATGTAAACTGGCTGCCCTGATCTGTCACAATTTCCCTTGGGACACCAAAACGAGTGAAAATATCCTCAAAAAGAAATTGAACAACTGAATTTTCAGTGGCAGAAGGCAATGCTTTCGCTTCTACCCACTTAGTAACATAATCAGTACAAACCAGTATATACTTCTTTTGCTTTGATGGAGGATTAATTGGTCCAACGAAATCTAGAGCCCATTTCTCAAAGGGTTCGATGCATACCTGAGGTTGTAGTGGCATTTCATTTGAAGGAGTTGGTCTCCCAACTCTTTGGCAGCTGTCACACCTTTTAACATACTGCTTTGCATCTTTAAAGAGAAAAGGCCAATAATATCCTAGAGAAAGGATTTTATAAGCTGTCCTCTTGTCCGCAAAGTGCCCGCCGCATGGTTCATCATGACATGCCTTAAGGATGTCAGGCATTTCATCTTCCCGAACACACCTTCTGATTATACAATCTGGCCCTGTTCTGGACAATTCATTAGAAATCCAAGAATAATGTGAACTCTCCTGAATGATTTTCCTTTTTTCATTAGGAAATAAGTGTAGAGGAAACTTCCCTGTAACTAGATAATTAGCCATATCTGCATACCAAGGAGTCTTAGTAGTTACTGCAAACAAGTATTCATCTGGAAACTTATCTTCTACTGGAGAATCCTCATTAGTGTTTTGAATTCTAGACAATAAATCAGCTACTGTGTTTTGTTTTCCCGGTCTATCTAACACTGTAATGTTGAATTCTTGTAAAAGTAAAAGCCATCTTGTAACTCTACCATTAGTGACAGGTTTGTTCATTAAATATCTTATGGCAGAGTGATCAGTATGGACAAAGGTTTCATAACTGGTTATGTAGTGTCTAAACTTATTGATCGCATGTACCACAGCTAAGAACTCTTTTTCTGTAACAGTATAATTTAACTCAGTGGGAGTCAAATTCTTACTTGTGTAATAAATGGCATAATGGATCAAATCTTTTTGTCCCAAAACAGCTCCTAGAGCTGTATCTGAAGCATCAGTAGAGATGTGGAAAGGGAGTTTCCAATTTGGCCCCCTTAAGATGGGTGCTTCAGATATTCTAGTCTTTAAAGCTTCAAAGGCAGATTGACACTTAGGATCCCATTTAAACTCACAGTCTTTGGTAAGCAATTTGAAAAGAGGAGATGCTATCCTAGTGAAGTTTTCAATAAATCTTCTGTAATATCCAGTAAACCCAAGAAAACTTCTAACATCTTTCTGGCAATTTGGAATAGGTAACTTAGAGATGACTTCCACTTTGGATTTGTCAACCTTAATTCCATCTCCTGAAATATGATGTCCTAAAACAATCCCTTCAGTAAACATCATAAAACACTTTTCATGACTTAAAGAAAGACTTGTTTCCTTACATCTTACCAGTACTTTTTCCAAATTTTCCAAAGCTTCTTCAAATGTATTACCATAAACTGTAAAATCTTCCGTGTATACTTCTACACAATCATGAATCAGATCTGAAAAGATTCCTAGTACAGCCCTTTGAAATGTAGCAGGTGCATTGCACAATCCAAAAGGGAGTACTCGGTAGGCAAAAGTTCCCCAAGGACAAGTGAATGTGGTTTTGTCTTGATCTTCAGGTGCTCCCTGAATTTGATTGTACCCACTAAAACCATCCAAGAATGAGAAATACTTTTTACCTGCTAAAGTGTCTAGGACCTGATCAATAAAAGGTAGAGGAAAATGATCCTTTAAGGTTGCCTTGTTCAATTCTCGATAATCAATGCAAACTCTCCATTTACCATTCTTTTTGGGCACTATAACCAAGGGAGAAACCCATTGGCTATCTGAAATGGGGTAAATGAAGTTTACCTTAAGCAATTTCTGAAGTTCTTATTTCACGATTTCCCTAAGGTTTGGATTCATCCTTCTTTGTGGTTGCCTAATAGGTCTGCTGTTTTCTTCAATATAATGTGATGAATACAAGTATTAGGATCGATTCCTTTCATGTCAGTGTATTCCCATGCAAAGGCAGTGGAATGTTTTTGCAACAGTTTAGTTAATTCCTCTTGTTGTGGTCTTTCCAGGTTTTTGTTAATGTTTAATGGTTTACCTGGAAGGATTTCAACTGTAGAACTACCAAACTCTTCCATTGAGAAGAGAGACATCTGTCTATAGGAGAGATATTCAATGTCTGCATCTATCTGAAAATGTGTAGAGTCATATTCTAAAGATACTTCAAAATTTTCTAATGTATTTAGAATTTGACTGTCTTCACTAATCTCAGAGATGGTTAGAACAGGTTGAATAGTATCTTCATCCTCTACCCATTCATCTTCTCCTATTTCTGTTATAGCTTTTGCTGGGGGATACAAGTTGAATTTCTTGGTGGAATTACCATCTGATATATACATGTCCCCAGACCTACAGCTTATGAAAGCATCAGCTGTGGCCAGCCAAGGTCTTCCTAAAATAAGAGGATGTCCTCTTAGATTATTCTTGGGAGTTAAAATCATAATATCAGCTGGATATTCCCAAGAATCTAGAGAGACTGGAATATCTTCCAATACACCATCAGGTTTAATGATTGATCTATCTGCAAGCTGCAGCAAAGTAGGTGTAAAGAGAAGGTTAGGAAGTTTTAACTGATCCATGGTCTGTCTACTCATGATGTTGATCGCGGCTCCTAAGTCAATCAGAGTATTTGGGATTTCAACCCCATTAATATGAGTTTTGACAATAGGGCTACCGGGATCCACATATTTTTGCATGGTAATCTTACCCATCATAATGTCTGCAATTTTTCCAACTAGATGTATCCTTTTGGTATCTCTGGTTCTTTTTCCTGTTTTCTTCAAACTCAACTCCTTTATTGTCTTCGCTAGAATGGGAATTTCCTTAATGGCTTGTAACAAGGGGATCTTGATACAGACATTCTTCAATTCATCTAGGAAGCTATAGTCAGGCACCCATATCTGCTTTTCCACTCCTTTGTCGATTTGTAGTCTTTCAGGGAAAGGAGGTGTAGCTAAAGGTGTAGGTTGCTCAACTATGGGAGTTGTAGAGGTTGATTCTTTTTCTTTTTCTTTTTGGATATTTTGGTTTTGAAGTGATACTTCAGAACCTTTATTGACTTTGAGAGATTCCTCCTCAGAAATGCTTGGTTGTTGAACACTTGTAGAAGGTTGATCTAAGATTCTACCTGATCTGAGTTGTACTTCATTGAGAGGAACAACCATATAGGTAGGGAATGGTTGACCTTCCATCATGTAAGCATTTTGAGGGTTCCTGTTATTTGGATTTGGTAATGGCTGAGAGGGAAGTTGATTTGATTTCTGCTGGGATTGGAGCGAGAGTTGAGAATTTTGATTTTGTGGAGGAGGTTGTTGTTGTTGAGGGTATGGCAATGATAGTTGTTGACCTTGGTTTGGAAGTTGTGGAGCTTGCTGATTCTGAAATGATGGAGGATATTGATAGAATTGAGCAAATCTCCCATAAGGATTTTGCATGCTTTGCATCCATGCTTGGAAAGCAATTTGAGGTTGAGGCCAAGGTTGTTGCCAAGGATTCCAATTTGGTTGGGTTTGAGAATTCATAGAGTTGTTAAACCCTTGATTCTATTGCCCTTGCCAAGGTCTCCTTGCAATGAAACATAGAGATTCAAGTGTACTTGGATCCTCTTGAAAGACTGCTTTGAGGCCAGGTATTGAAGGACAATCCTTAGTCTCATGAGTTTCTGAGCAAATTACACATGTTTCTACAACGTGTGCATCTAAGGGACATTCCCTTAAAGCATGTTTTTTTCTACATTTCGGGCAAAAGATAGCCAAAGCCTCAGCTTCTGCTTGTTGTTTATTGTGAATCTTAAGGGTATCAAGTTGTTCACTAAGACTCCCTAAGATGTCAGTTTTAAATTCATCAAGCATATTGCCGATTTCAGCCCTACTTACTGATCCTGTTGCAGATTTATTTGCCCTAAGGAGAGAAGGATCTCTAGGCCCTTTTTTAGTTTTTGATTTGCCTCTTGAGAGATGGATACAAAGTTCTGCTATATCATTGAGTGAAAGTTGAGAAATATCCCCTTTCCCCATCATGTTTAGGATATCTATCCATTCATCCCTAATGGCTTTTAATAAGAGGGCTTTTAAGGTCTCTTCATCCAAGGTATTCATTTTTGCTCTTTTTAAGTTATACTGAAATCTTTCAAGTAAATCTTCTAAGCTCTCATCTTCTCTTTACATCATTTTAAAAACCTCGTCCTTGTGATTAGTAGGCATACAATAGTCCAAATACCTATCCAAAAATGTCTGTTTCATTTCATCCCAAGTCCTAATGGATTGAGTGAGTAACCCCATGAACCATTTCAAGGCTTGATCCTTCAGTGTTGAGGGGAACAATTTTAGTTTCTGGGAGTCATCCAGGTAGTCATAAGTTCGACACACCACTTCGAACTCAAACAAAAATGTTTCAGGGACCTCAGTCCTTAACCCATGGAAATTTGGGAGGACACATGGTGATATGTTCTTCATAGTAGCTCGAGAATCCTCATTAACAATGGGAAACCCAAATGAATTATCCCCATCTCTATTTCCTCCTCCAAGGGGACCTCTACCTCCATTATTATTGTTGTTGTTTCCTCCTCCTCCTCTACTTCTACCTCTACCACCTCCTTCTTCCTCGGCCATGATGGTTCTCCTAGGGATTTCAAAATCTCCTGGTTCCTCTACAAAAGGTGAATGAGAAGAGATTTCTCCTTCTTCTTCAGATGATTCTAGTTCCTCAATGACAATTGGTCTTTCTGTAGGAGAAAGAGAAGAGTCTCTTCCTAGTTCAAACTCAATAGAAGGTGTAGGAGAGTCAACTCTTGGCTCTTGAATTCCAGGAGTGCTGGTTGGAGATAAGGGAGGTGTCTCTTGTCTATCCCTTGAAGCAGATGGACTTGTAAAAATTGAACTTCGAGCTCTAGCTAAAAACCTTCCTCTAGAATCTCTAGCTCTATGCATGTCATTTTTTTTATTTTTTCTTCAAGTCAAGTTAATAGTTCTTTTTCTGATCTTCCAGTTCACTCTAGGTGCAAGAAGAGAGCATACTCAAGAAACTATCAAATCAATAACTTTATCTTTTCTGATCCTCCAGATCACCTTGCAGTGCAAGAGGAGAGCATACTTCGATAGGTTATCAACTTCTTTCCTTGAAATTTTTTTTATGTTTTTTTTTCTAAGAATATGGGTACTTAATTTCACTTCCCCGGCAACGGCACCGAAATGTTTAGTCAATTTAGTGTTTCTAAATTGATGTCATTAATTGTCAACCCGGGGCTCGTAAGCTGATGAAGTGAAGGTGTACTATATGTACTTAAGCAACCTCTTAGAGCTTTTGTCGTTTGGGGTGTTGTTTGTGGTTAATTTATCTTCCTAGGATGGAGTGATGTTTTATAAACATATGAGTGATAGTGTGTGTAAGGTGAATTCTAGATGAGTGAGAGTGTGTGATTAGTGGTCTCTAACTACTTGCTGAAAAGGAAAAGCTTGAAAGAAATAAATAACTTGAAATGAACTGAAAGCAAAGAACCACTTTCTAATGGCATTAGACACCATTCATGCTTCTGCAAATAAAAGGTAAGAAAATCACTTAAAAGACCAATGATAATGTTTATCTCTTCCTAACTCTCTGCCTCTAACACATAGTACTGTGTAAGACACGATTAGGAAGTAGCTAAAGATAAGTCTAAGAAATGATAAAAAAATGAGAAAAATCTACTTTAAAGACTAGTTATGATGTTCAGCTCTCTCTAACTCTCTGCCTCTAACACATAGTACTGTGTAAGACACGATTAGAAAGTAGTTAAATATTAGTCTAAAAAGCACTCAAAGCCAGCTGCAATGTATTAGTATTCCGATCTCTATAAGATAGACAATTTGTAATAAAGAGACCATTCATATGTTAGCAGACAACTTTGAAAAAAAATACTAAAAATCAGCTATGAAAAATAAGTAAAGGCAGCAACTTGAATCTGTCAACTGAAACTACCACTAGATATTAAGCAAATACACAAACACAAAATCAATCCCGGGCTTAAAAACCTGCAAAAGAACAATGCTGATCAGCTTAAAATAAAGGCTGGAAATAAAATAACAAGAAAGTAAATCAAGCTGTACATGTTTCAACTAAAAGAAATGCCGAATGGAAATAAGGAAATGCTGAACATAAAATACATAAAATACTATACAAGGCTAACATGAACAGGGGCCCTCCATTCATATCATCCAAAAGAGACTCAAGGAATTGTAAACTTCAAAACAGCACTGCTTCTATTACTCCATGTGCAGAAAAATACAGTCAAGAGTGCTAGAACAGCACTATAAAAACAGAGTCTTCGAATGCTCTAAAATAATAACAAGTTTATAAAATGCAGCAACTAAAAAGTAACATTAAGCGTATGCAAACGCTAGTTTTTATAGGCATCTGAAAGACGGCCTAATGCGTACAGCTAAAACTGGAAAACTAACTAACTGTCATGCGTAATTATGGTTCATAACACGTCATAAGTCTGCGTGGATGAGCTGGAGGTTCTGGTCGTTATGGGCATTGAATCCAGAGTTGGATTATGTCCCCCACGGCCTGCATAAGACAGACAAATCACCGTTTGAACTGACGTGACCCAACAGCTTACGTATCACCGTTAAGCTGCCTTTGTTGACCGTAACTTGACCCTCGTTGACCGGAGGTACAGATGACGTGGATGGCTGAACAAATAGCACAGGAACCTCGAGCACCTTGATTCCTAAGCGCCCATGTGGCTCATTTGGCAAAATGACACGTGGAACCTTGAGATTAACAAAAAGGCTGCGGGATCATCAGATGGCTGCGGAATCCGCAGATGGCTGCGGAATGCCTGTAAATATGTCAAAATCTAAACAAAACAGTCACACATTAGCAAAATTCCTAAATCATGCTTAAAGCCATCACATGTAATGATCTGGGTGAGTTTATGCAGCAAATAGAGCAAAAGGGAGAGATGAGTGAGGGAAAACTGTAGGAAATGATGGATAATCAAGTGTAAAGTAGAGACTCTACACCTTGGTCAGAGCAAAGGCCTTCAAATGCTGTGCTGGGATTCTCCTCTCGGCTTCTATCAGAGGAAGGCCTCAGATTATCAACATCTTGAATATATATGCACCCTATAGGGACAGATCTCCTTTCTGGGACAAGATGTTTGATTCTGAAATTCTTGACATAAAATATTTATTAATAGTGGGTGATCTAAACCTGACCCTAAGCGCCGCAGAATGTTGGGGCTGTTGTAGAAAGCAGGACCGCATGGCTGATAAAATGCGTCAGGAACTTCTAAATAGAAATTTAGTAGATATAATTCCTGAAAAATTGGTACCAACATGGGAAAATGGCAGGACGGGCTCAGCTTACATTGCTAAAAGAATAGATCGCTTTATTATAAATGCTAGCATAATTGAAAGCTGGGGGATGCCTGTCGCTAGAACGGGATTGGAGCTTTCCTCGGATCACAGGCCCATCTTCCTCGAATGGGAGAACATGAATTGCAAGTTGGGGTACCCTTTCAAATTTAATAGATCCCATCTCGAGGATGAATCTTTCAATGAACTCATTGCAAACTCTTGGAGGGATATTCATCAATCTGAAGAGGCTTTCTTACTTACTTTCCGGGAAAAAATTCAATTGCTGAGAAAAGCAGCAAAGGATTGGCAGATCAAGAAGAGGAGAATGGACAAACAGGAGCTATCTGACATCAAAAAAGAAATATGTTATCTCTCTAATTCGGTCCATTATAATGGTCTATCTTTCGATCAAAAAACCCTCATCAGATCCCTGCAAAAAAAGAAACTTGAGCTGTTGCAAAAGGAGGAAGCATTATGGAGGCTTAAAAGCAGAGCGACATGGCTCAGGGAGGGTGATCGAAATACTAAGTTTTTTCACAATTTCGCAAACGCTCGACGGGCCAAAAACTCCATTTGGAAGATTGAGGATGGCAGGGGGGGCTTCTACCACACTCAACAGGATATCTCGGCAGAAGCCACCAGATTTTTTCAAAATCTTTATAAAAGGCAGGATAGCAATGCATATGACTCTTTATGGGCTGTGGAACTGATGCCTGTAATGTTTGATGAGGGCGCAAATGATCAATTCTTTAAGCCAATTACGGATGAGGAACTTCTCGACACCATTAAAAAGTTCAAAAGGGACAAAAGCCCGGGCCCTGATGGTTGGCCGATCGAGTTTTTCTGTCATTTCTATGATCTGTTCAAAGAAGATTTGCTGGGCATGGTGGATGCCTCCCGCATGTCTGGGAATATAAACAATGCGCTATCCGCCACCTTTATAGCTCTTATTCCCAAGAAGGACAAATCGGAATCGTTCTTCGATTACAGGCCGATAGCCCTATGCAATACTCTTTTTAAAATTATATCAAAGATTATTGCGGAAAGGTTGAAGGTTGTTCTAAATTCCTTTATTTCAAAGGAACATCATGCCTTTTTAAAAAATAGACTTATTCTGGACGTTGTTGCTATGACGCAGGAATGCCTCTTCTCAATTACAACAAACAATATATATGCCGCAGTCCTGAAGATAGATCTCAAAAAAGCCTACGATTGTGTAGACTTGGGCTTCCTTCGTATCCTTCTTGCAAAAATTGGATTAAGAGCATAGGGAATTAAATGGATTATGGCGTGTGTTGAAAGCTTCAATTACTCAGTTCTCATTAATGGCATCCCATCTACTTTCTTTCCAGCGAAGAGGGGCCTTCGCCAAGGCTGTGCTCTTTCACCTCTTCTTTTTATTCTCGTGATGAACTCCCTCAGCTCTCAGATCAATTTGGCCGTTGCAGAAGGGAGATGCAGGCCGATCAAGATCTGCAAGGACATTTCCCTCTCTCATAACCTTTTTGTAGATGATATTCTCCTTTTCGCGATGTTATGTAAATCATCTTGGATTTGCCTATATGTGATATTCCATAAATTTCAATCCGCATCGGGCCTCTCTATTAATAAAGACAAGTCCACGCTGTATGATAATGAATCAAATCCGGACTAGCTCAATGGATTTCTGCACACTTTGGCATAAAACTTGCTTTGATTAAGGATGGGTTTAAATATCTTGGATTTCACTTAAAAGCAAAATTTTATCACGCACGGGACTGGCTGTGGCTGATTGAGCGTTTTTATAACAAAATCTCATGTTGGGAGATGCGTTTCTTATCCCTGGTGGGCAGATATATATTGGTCTAGTCCATTCTTTCTCAACTGGCGGTTTATTGGGGCCACCTCTTCTTATTTCTTGCATCCATTAGAAGTAAAATGGTTTCTCTGGCAGCCACTTTTTTATGGGGCGGCAGATCATATCAGTCTAAGATCCATCTCGTAAAGCTGGATTCCATTGCAAGGCCGAAGGTTATGGGCGGTTGGGGCCTTCTACACATGTCGACTTTCGGCAAAGCACTTCTGTGCAAATCCCTTCTCAGAGGAATATATGGGAAATGTCAATGGAGCACTATCATTAATAAAAAATACCTCAATGGAAAAAGTATGGTTTTTTGGTACAGAAGACGCTCTTTAGGCATCAGAAGAGGCTCCCCCATATGGCAAAGTTTTAGAAAGATCCAGTCTCTCTTCATGATGAATTTAAGATGGAAATTTTTCTCGGGATCCAGCATTTTTATTGGCATTGATTCAAGTGTGCACAATCTGGAATCGATGATTCCCCCTGCTTTGCTATCTTTCTTCTTCTCAAGGGGCTTTTTCACATGGAATAAATTAATAAAATCTTGGTCATCTCAGCCCCCTGTATGGAAGGATGCGGCCGAATTATCACTGCCCCTCTCTCTTCACCCCTTATGGTCATCGGCTATCATCGGTTTTTTCAGCAAAGGCTTCTCTCAATCGGGATCCAAGGATGAACTCATCTGGTCACTTCAGAAATCATCACAGTCTATTGGCGTCAGAGATCTTTATGCTGCATTCTTATCTGGACAGTCACCCGCCTCTCCCATCTTCCCTCTCAAATTTTGAAAAGCTTCCTGTCCACTCAAGATGATTCTCTTCTCATGGCTTCTCTTCTCGGACAGGAATCTCACCTGGCAGGTTCTCCAAAGAAAGGGATGGCAGGGTCCGGGCAGATGCCAAATGTGCCTTTCGGAAGCTGAATCCAACTCTCATGTTGGATCAGGTGCACAGCAAAACTAAATTAAACACACAGCAGAATATCAAGCACATAAACACAAGAATTAACGTGGTTCACCCAAGCAATCTGGGCTACGTCCACCAAACATAGGCATCAGGAATTTATTAATTAAATTGGAGATTACATAATGAAATCCTCACACTCTCTTAGCAAACCATCCGAATGATTTCCTGTTATATAGCATAGAGAATCTAACAGCCTCATAACTCCCTCACATCAAATATAGGAGGCATTAACTCCCTCCCAACAACCTGGAGCTAATCTAGGAACTGAATCCCTATTGTTGTCATCCTTCAGAGATTTTTTCCTATTTGACTAAAATAGAAAATCTCAACAATCTCCACCTTGACAACAATTCGCCTGATGCCCTGTTATTATTATTTTATCTTTTCTGCAAGCCAAGAGAATCCAAACACTAGCGTAGCTTCTCCAACAAAACTGGTTTCGTGAACATGTCTGCACAGTTCTCCTTTGTATGCACCTTTTCAAGAGAAACTCCCCTTTCAGTGATAACATGTCTTACAAAATGATATTTGATTGGAATATGCTTTGACTTACTATGATAGGCCGGATTCTTAGCCAATGTATTGCACTTTGACTGTCACAAAGTAACCTGATGTTGTCCTGTAACCTACCAAACTCACCAAGCAAACCTTTCAACCAAACCGCCTCTTTGCAAGCATGAGAAGCAGCAATGTATTCTGCTTCAGTAGTGGATAAAGAAACAATATTCTGTAGCTTTGACATCTAGCTTATAGCTCCACCTGCAAGAGTAAAGACGTACCCTGAAGTTGATCTTCTCTTATCCAACTCACCTGCAAAATCGGAATCAACATATCCGCAAACAAATTCACTACTCTTATTGTAAGAAATACAATAACTACTTGTGCCTCTCAAGTACCGAAGCACCCATTTTACTGCTGACCAGTGCTCTTTACCCGGATTTGCCATGTACCTACTGACAACCCCAACTGCATGAGAAATATCTGGTCGCGTACACACCATCGCATACATCAAACATCCTACTACATTGGCATAAGGAATTCGAGACGTATAATCCTTTTCTTCATCTATATTAGGACATAAACTCGACACAGGCTTCACATTGTTCATACCAGACCTAAAAAGTATTTTCTCAACATACTTCTGTTGTGATAGCCACAGCTTACCATTGCCCCTGTCTCTGAAAATCTCCATGCCCAAAATCTGTCTTGCCGCTCGTAGATCTTTCATATCAAACGTCCTTGCCATCTGAGTCTTCAACCTGTTGATTTCATCAATGCTTTTGCTTGTTAAAAGCATATCATCAACATACAACACTAAGATAATGAACATGCCATTATTTAACTGCTTAAAGTAAACACAATGATCATATTCACTTCTTACATATTTCTGACTCAACATGAAAGAATCAAACTTCTTATACCACTGCCGAGGCGACTGCTTCAAGCCATATAATGACTTCTTGAGCCTGCAGACAAATTTCGCATTGCGATGCTGAACAAACCCTTCCGGTTGTTCCATATATATTTCCTCATCTAAGTCACCATGTAGAAATACAGTCTTAACATCTAACTGCTGCAACTCCAAATCAAACAAAGCCACTAATGCTAACACAATTCTAATTGAAACAATTTTAACCACTGGTGAAAATATCTCATGAAAGTCTATGCCAGCTTTCTGAGAAAACCCTTTTTCAACCAGCCGAGCTTTGTACTTGTCTTTCGTATCATTCACACCCTGTTTCAGCTTGAAGACCCATTTGCACCCTACAGTTTTCCTGCCTCTCGGAAGTTCAACCAGATCCCACGTACCATTCTTACCTAAGGCCATCATTTCTTCTTTCATGGCTGCTTTAGGCACAGCAAAACTAAATTAAACACACAGCAGAATATCAAGCACATAAACACAAGAATTAACGTGGTTCACCCAAGCAATCTGGGCTACGTCCACCAAACATAGGCATCAGAAATTTATTAATTAAATTGGAGATTACATAATGAAATCCTCACACTCTCTTAGCAAACCATCCGAATGATTGCCTGTTATATAGCATAGAGAATCTAACAGCCTCATAACTCCCTCACATCAAATATAGGAGGCATTAACTCCCTCCCAACAACCTGGAGCTAATCTAGGAACTGAATCCCTATTGTTGTCATCCTTCAGAGATTTTTGCCTATTTGACTAAAACAGAAAATCTCAACATCTCACATGTTCTTCAACTGTGCCTCATCTTCAACAATCTGGTATGATTTATCTTTGATATATGGTTTTTCTCATCAAGTTTTTTCATCTGTACAGGAAGGCTTCAATTGGTGGAGCGCTCAGAACCCCTCCTGGCGCTCATTGTTTATCCTCACCTGTTGGTTTCTTTGGAAATGGAGAAATGATTGCATTTTCCAGAACTCCAGATTTCCCCTTGATTCTATCCTGATCTCAATCACGGGCTATCTGCCTCCCGCAGATTAATCTCCAATCCAGCTCTGCTTCGAATACAACTTTTTGGACCATCTACTCTCAATTTTGGTGTATTTACAGATTTTGGCTTGCTGTCTCAGCTCCTTCTGTATAAAACTTTAATGGCGATCCTGCTCCTCCCCCATGAAGCGTTAATTGTGGAGGTTTATGTTTATCTCTTTCTCAATCTTTTTTAGAAAGGTCTGCTTCTCTCAAGAAGCGCCTCGGTTGTTATGTTGATGGATCCTCATGCATATATGTTGCGCTTTTTTGCTCATGCTGGGCTTTCTCATATTAGTAACAATATGTTATATGCTGCCTCATCAGACACATTATTGGATCAGCTGTTGTTTTTCCAGCTGTTTCCCATAGATTTCGACCATGTATACAGATCTTTATATTTTCTTAATATAATCTATTATGTTTTTTCTCTCTGAAAAAGGTTTAATATCCAATTAGTTTTCTACGCTGTTTATTTATGACTTAAAAAAGCAATTAACATTTATTTTTTATTAAAAAAAATAAAAAATATCTAAATAATTATAACAATAATTTTATATAAAAATAATACACATTTTAAAAAATAATATCACATCAATAAGTAAGTATCTAATATTGTATAAATGAATATTAATAAAAAAAATAAGTTATAATTTCTAATTAAATTTTGAATTGGATGAATTTAAATTTATGTTTAATAATATAAAAATTAATTTAATTTTGATAGGTTAAGCGCATTTAAATTTATTAAAGCTAATGACTATATACGAAGCAAAATTAAATTTAAACGATGTGCATGTCGCGTTTCACGAGGTCACAAGAGAGATTTAAATTTTTTCTCATTGGACTTCTTTTTTTTCGCATAGGAAGTTACACGACAGTGCATAATTTGGGAGGAAAAGCTTAAGGCTAAGGATAGGGAAAGATTTACCATTCTGTTATCACATTAAAAGATTAAACACATTGTTATTTTTTGGCAGCTCCTACAATCATCTTTAAAAATAAATTTTCAAAATACTTGGAATATTAAAAGTATTTAGACTAATGTTTACATTAGAATGCAAGTATATTTTATTCGTCAGGTGTTAGAGATTGTTGAGAGATTTTTTTAAGAGTATTTTCTTGTTTTAAAAATTGTTAGATTTTATTATCACTATTTATGTGATTTGTAATTTAACTTTGTAGCATAGATCATAAATACAAATTTATTTGTGGGTGGATTTATGTCATGTTTTTGTTGATATGGGAGATTAAATGGGCTTGACTTTCTTATGGGAAGGCCAAGAAGATGGAAAACATGTGAAGTCTCATGCTAGGTACATAAATACGATAGTGTGAGTTTTATTTATAGTGTGACTGAATGTTGGGTTTGTGTGAGAAGTTTTTTTTTTTTTTTTTAACCGGAGACACTTTTGTTTGTTGCTGCAGAAACGCCCTAATCAAGTCGTATTTCCATCCCTTTCCTTGCCGTGTATCAAAATATGGTTACCTAGCTGGATTTGATGCAACCAACAATGTTGATGTTGGGCGACGATTTGGAATACCTCTTCGAGCGACGCACTCTCACACCTTTGTCAGCTCTGCCTTTGATAATGTTTTTCAAATTTGTATGGAAGCGCTTCCATTTCATCTTGATCGTCGGTAAATTTATGTGTGTTATGTTATGTGGTCATGTATATTTATATGCTTGTTTTTATAATCATACGATAAAGTAGGAAGCAATTTGTGATTAAAATCATCAAAATATGCGTTAATTATTTGTTTAATATTTTTGTATATTAAAAAATAAATAATTAAATTTTATATTTCAAAAATTAATATTAATTAAATAAAATTGGGAATTTACTTACTTTTCCCAAAAAAAACATAAAATCGGAATTATAAAACTCTCCACAGCTTCTCCCAGGCAACATACATTTTATGTGCTTTGGAACAATAATTTCACTACAACCAATAAATACAATAAGTTTCAACATAGATAAAAAGACGTAAGGAATAGTCTATTTTTCATTGTGTTGAGATTTTTTTATTATAGAGAGTTTGTTTTTGTACCATTGCGAGTTGTCCCCAAAGTTTTCTTAATTAAAGGATATCCCTTTGTCGCTAGTTGTAACATATTTTTATTGTACCAAATTTTTTTATTGATGGATTTTCCTTCTATGTTATTATTCTTAATTTTAATTTTAATTAAGGAGATTTTAATGGAGGAAATTTCCTGACAAGCTGGTTCTAGTGTATTTTTTATTTTTTAAAGAAATGTTTAATTGACGGATTCCCTTTCAAGTTGATTTTAATGTATTCTGTATTGTAGCATAAAAACCGCAGCAGATGCTACTTCTGGATCCCTCCTTATTTGGCACGAATGATTTTATCCATCACAGATTCTGTTTTGGACTGTTCACAAGTACGAAGAGCTTCCTTTCAACATTTCCTTTCACTTCTATTCCTCATATTTGAATCTTCTTCCTCTTTCAATTTATCATTTTTATTATAGCTAAACTACTTTTTCTCCTTTTTCTTCAAATAAACTCCAACCATACAACTGAAAAAGCTATATATGTTAAATACATAAAAATTGGTCACGATTTGCATCTGACCACGTCCTCACGTGCTCTATTCGTACGATGACCATTAGACTTGCAACATAGAGAGTTGGCATGTTCATGTGGGTACTTTGGTGGGTTCATATCCTGATCGTTCGATATGCGACGTAGGGAATTCGCATTGCGCGGTGGTTTATATGGATTCCACTACGATCAACTTAATTCGCTTTCAATATGGGCGACTTAAACCACGGTACCGTGTGACCTATTGGACTAAATACTTTTTATTTCTAAAAACTGGAAATTAATAAGTTAAATAATTACTTGATTTAAGTAGTTATAATGGAAAGAAGACAAAAACACCACCTCATGCTAACATGTACCATCTCATCCTAACACGTCCTTTTCATTATCCGCCTGAATCATAACCAAACTGATATACACAGAAACAAAGCATAAAATTTCTGTGAAGAGCGAAATGGTAAAACATTTATAGCTCATAGCAGAACAGACTAGGAAAAAGACAAGGCACATTAATGAAAGAACATAACAATAACATGTAGTAGTGCATGTTAAGTGACGGAACTGACTGGCGAGGAAACGGAGTCGTCTAACCAGGTGGAGAAATTGCCTCGACTGTGGTCGGAATTTGTGTAAAAAATTTCAAAAAATTTTGTAGAGACAGTGTTTGAATAATGTTTTTGATGGTGGAAATAGATTCAGTACCATCTAAAATATCTAAGACAGCTAAAATTTTGAAGTTTAACAACTATAATTTAAATTTACAAAAATCCTTGTCAAATTTCTTTATAAATATGACCGGAATTTTCAATCAATTCCTCCACCTAGTTAAACCCTCCGGCTAATTAGACTACGGCCGAAGAAACGATCAAGGGCATGGGAAATATTAAAGAAAGAAGAGAACCAACGTTATCATATTGAAATCCAGATTCCAATTTTGATGAATCAGCTCTTCTCTGCCATGCATTTTGTCAGCTATCTCTCTTTCACTGGTCCGAAATGTCAATGGAAATCATTATGAAGGTTAAGCTAAAGCTTCTGCCTCAGAATCCCATGAAAGATCTGCATCCAACCGCCCTTTCTATTATTGTGTATAACCAACCGATAATTTGCAGTTATAAACAGAAAAGACAAGAAACTACAACAAAGAAGACATACCTCACACAACACACAAACAAAATCCGCACAACACATCACAGCAAAGATTGTATGCCAGGAGACGAAACGAAGAACGCGAGTGCACAAATTAGATTAAGATTCACCCAAAATGATAAAGGAAATGCAGTCACGAAAACCTTGAATCTTTATGTTCTGCTCCCCACATGCTAAAATCCAATATTCCTATCGTTTCAATTTTATTTTTGTTCTATGTATAGCCGTTCTCACATTTTCAAATTTAAAATTCAACGGTCAGTTCCAGTTCGGTTCTGTATATAATGTTGAACACGTCAAATTCGAATTAAAAGCTAAACTTATTTTAGGCATTAAATGTATTTAAAATTGTATATGCAAAATATGTAGAAAATAAATTTGAATTTGTATTGTACGTTAAATTAAATTGAATTTTCATGTTCTAATTATACATTAAATTTAATCAAATTATTTCACATAATAGGCAGAAAATAAATTTGAATTTGTTTTCTATATTAAATTTAATTAAATTCTAATATTTCTATATTAGAAATGTTAAATTTAGTTATGCCATCTAGAATATCAAAATATAAATTTGCACAACAATATTTATAAATATATGTAATTAATATACATTAATAAATTTCAATAATATGCATTTAAAATTGTTCAGCAATAGTTGGATTCGAGCACTATTTAATAATGTTGAAATCTCATGAGGTAATCATGTCTCTAAACTATATAGAAAGATGATGCACTATACACGATAGACTCTCTTGATTAAATAGGTGAGTAATTAAGATTTAAGAATAAAAATAAAAATGTGCGTACCATTTCATACCTGGATTTATGATGGATTGAGTTTACCTATTGTTTATTTTCTTTTACATTGTTAAAAGTACTCTTTTATTGGCTAGGTTGACTGACAACCTCACATCTTCTAGATTATGGAATATCTAAGATCTTTATTTTTAGTGTTCTAGATTATGGAATATCCCGTAATATTTCTGGAAAGTCTTATTTTGTAATTTTATTTATTTTTGGGTTGGGAAATTTAAAATATGTTTGATGTAATATTGTTTTACTTACATAAAATAAATAAAGTGATAATGAATGAGAATTTATGATAAAATATTAATTTTATTAAAAATATGTTCAGTCTATGGTTTTTTTTTGTGGTTTTTCTATTTTTGACTCATGAGAATGTTATTGTTGAAAAAAATTTGGATGATAGTAATGTTTCTGCAGGATGAGAAATTGCTCTTTAAGACCTTGTTTTTGAGCCTATTTTTTCAGATGAGCAATCATCACAACCACTTCACCAACTTTTATGAAGATCTACATGTGCTCTTTCATTGTGTATTTTATCATGGAGTTTATTTGGGCTTTGTACAGTGGTATCAAAGCCCTCGTTGATTTGTTTCTAAACTCCATGTATTTGAAGTCTATGGTGTAAAAGAGACATGGAGCATGAAGGCTGTGAAGATAAAGTGCAACAGAAAGTTAATTCAGTGGAGCAATGCGCTGGGATGTCCAAACTATTGACTCTCTGTAAGTTTCATATCTTTCAGTCATAATGAAATACTATTGGAGAAATTGAGTGTCATATTTTTTTTAGTAATTACATTTACTACAGTAAACACGAGTTTAATCCCAATGTTTGCATTTACCACAGTAACCACAAGTTTAATGACAGTAAAATTTATGAAGGATAATAAGATACATTTCCTGCAAATGAGAGATGTCTAAAGGATACAAAGTTTAAATGATACAAGTTTTTTCCAGAAAGATTTCTGAAGAATACAATTTATTTTTTCTTCAGAACAATACAATTGTTTTTACTCAAAAGGATACAAAGATTGAATGGTATAATTTTTTTACAGAAAGATTTCTGAAGAGTACAAAATTGAGACTTACCACTAAACCACAAAGCTAAATTTGTTAAAACAAGAGGAGAAGAAAATTTATATATTTTTAGAAGTATTGCATATATTTTGAATTTGAAAGGATTTGAAGAATATTTGGCTACATAACAATTATGACTTCAATAGTTTCCATAGTTGGAGTTGTTCTTAATGGAAAGAAAAGCTATCAAGAGTGGTTTAGAATGATTAAAAGTGCCCTTGTTTTAAACGATTTGTTGGAAGTTTGTCAAGGCAATAAGGATAGTGATGGAAAATAAATTGCAGCGGAGCCACCTGATAATGAGAAGCAACATGCAATTTGGGAGACAAAAGAAAACAAGGCATATGCATTAATAGCTGCATCGGTGATAGAAGAGGTAAGAAGATATATCGTTTCTTGTGGTACTACATTCGAAGCCCTAAAGAAGTTGAAATAATTGTATGATTCACACTCAGAACTCGAAATTATTCAATTATTGTTAAAGTTGTTTAATTTGAAGATGAAGGATAATGATCCTTCGAACAATGCCTTTGAAATAAAATCCATTTTTCTTGATATAGAATACACTGGAATTAAATTAGATTTACAACTTACAACTTTTATAAAAGTCCTTCACCTGGTCTATTCAAATTATTTGGAATCTCTCCAATCTAGTGGGCAGCTAAAAGACATTACATTTGATAAACTAGTAAGCAAAATAGCTGAGAGAGAAAACCTTTGGGAAGAAAGAGGCTCCTAACTCTAATGTAGAAACTTTCTGCCTTACACAAAAGGATCAGAAGTCTTATGCTGAAACTTTTAGAGGTGATAAAAGTAGTAGAGGTCATGGTAGGAGAAATTAGAGAGGCAGGGGGGCAAAAATAATCAGGCAGATGGATAACAAAATGATAGACTAGCTATCAAATGTTTTAGATGTGGAAAAATTGGTCATACTGCTACTAAATGTAAAAACCCTTGGGAAAAAGTCAGCGAAAGGAGAGAACAGTTGAAAGATCAACCACCACTAGATAAGGGAAAAATATCTGAGTTTCCACATTACATTGTTGCTCCCTGTAATTTTAATATGAACGATGTTTTCAACACTGCATTTTCTTCATGGTGAGATACTTGCATTTTGGATTCAGGAGCCACTTGTCACATGACATTTAGGAAAGATTTTTTTGAAACTTTCGATGACGATACTGATGTTGTTATTTAATTTGCTGACAAGTCTCAAATTACACCATCTGGAATTGGGTCTATTCATTTGAAGATACTGAATTTTGCAAATTATGTTCTACAGGATGTACTTTATATTCCACAGTTTCAACGAAATTTGATGTCCCTTATCCATATTCGACAACAAAGGCATTCTATTCATATATTTGATGGCATCATCGAGATAAGAAGAGCATCTCATCATGTAGTTGTTATGACCGGTGTGGAAGAAGGTACACTTTTAAAATTAAATGGTACTTCATCTACTAATTCTCGTGAAAATTCTATTCTTTTGGTGCAGCAAAGTGATATCCTATCTCCCAGCTTGTTGTGGCATGCTCGATTTGGTCACATCAATTATGGCAACATCAAAATTATGAAAAAGCAAGGTATTAAAGGTATTCTGATAGTTCCAAGAAATATTACATCTTGTGATGCTTGTATTATAGGAAAGCATTGTAAACATCATTTTCATGGTTCTTCTTTTAGATGTTCATGAAAATTAGGTCTCATACACTCAGATTTATGTGGACCTATGCCTGTTGCAACTACAAATGGAAATAAAAATGTTCTCACATTTATTGATGATTACTCGAGAATGTGTTGGGTGTATTTGTTGAAGAATAAGTCACACGTGTTTGATGTTTTAAAAAATTTCATTTGATGATTAAAAACGAAACTCAACATAATATAGGCATTCTCAAAACTGATAATGGTGGCGAGCACAATTCATGTTTTTGAACAATATTTGAAGGACAATGGAATCAAACATCAGACTACCATACCTTATAATCCACAACAGAATGGCATCGCGGAACATATGAATAGAACTTTGCTTAGTATGGTTAGATATATGATGTTATTTAAGAATGTTAAGTTGATGTTTTGGAGAGAAGCAATGTTTTGTGCAGCTTATATTCACAATTGTTGTCCTTCTTCTATCATTAATGATAAATATCTTTATGAAATGTGGTATAATCGTGTTCGTGTTGTTCAACATTTTAGAATATTTGGTTCTCTATGCTATGCATTAATTCCTAAACATCAGCGCAACAAGTTGGGTGCTAAGAGTCGTAAATGTATTTTGTTGGGATATTCTGCTACTTCCAAGGCTCATAGATTGTATGATGAGAAAACAAGAAGTTTATTCTTTCCAGAGATGTTATTTTCCTTGGATCAGAAAAAATTATTTCCATTATTGATAAGCAACTCGCTCATTTGGAGAAATTTGCATCTAAGAAGTTCTATTTTGAATCTGATAATGTTGTTCCACACACTGAAGGGGGGATTCCCATTCTAGATCAGTTTGTGGTTCTTCCATCTTTAACTCATGAGAATGTTATTGCTGAAGAAAAATTGGATGATAGTAATGTTTCTGCAGGACTAGAAATTGCTCTTGAAGAGCCTGTTTTTCAAGATGAGCAACTATCACAACCACTTCAGCAACCTTTATGAAGATCTACATGTGCTCTTTCATTGTGTTATTTTGTTGTGGAGTTTATTTGGGTTTTTAAAAGATGTTAATATTAGAGGTGAACCTTAAAATGTTAAGGAAAAACAATTGATGATAATTATGCGTAAAAATGGATGAAAAACTAATAAGGAAGAAGAAAAGACATTCCTTCTATATGTTTTTATCGTTTCGAGATAGGGAGGAAAGAGAAAAAGGGAAAATTTAATGAAGAACTTAGACAACTATTTCTTAGAGTCCATCTGGGGGAGAAAGACCTTGTGGTGGTATGTCAACAGGATATTATGGGAGATAATTATATATAGGGCCTTGGTAGACCTTACCAGTGGGAGAGAAAGATGGTAAACCTAGAAAAGTGTTAGTAGGATGTTGCAAAATGGTTTTGGAGATAAAGAACTACAATCTTATTTCTTGTCAATTTTACCTAATAGTTAGAGGGAGAGAGAGCTCATGGGAAATTGACTGAACACGATAGTTATAGAATGTGAAATCTTGTAACTTATTTATGAAAGATGTCTGTGATCTCTGATACAACTAGTTTAAGTTATGTGGTTGATGATAATATGCAAAATGAAAATATTAATAAAAATCCTATTAATAGAGTTTAATAAAAAATTATTTATTGAATAATTCCTTTATGTAGACAAACTGGTACATGGTTCAAGTACAAGAATTATGTCTACATGTGAAGTTAAAAATATATTCAAGGAATACAATTTTAGTTTATATGTTTTAGATTAATAGTGTTTTGGTTGTTGAAGGTATGAATAATTATATTGATAACTATTAATTATTAGTAAGGGTGAGTTTTGGGATTTAAGTTTAGGTTTAGACTCCTGAATCCGAAATATAAATACTTCAACATCAAGGTTTAACATGAGTAGGCTAGGACACAAAAAATTGGTTTATATTTTCTTATTATAGGTAACCGAAGAGTCCCTAGAATATATATATATATATATATATATATATATATATATATATATATATATATATATATATATATACATATCATACAAATTCAATTAATTTTAGTGTCACAGTAGTGAAAATATTGTCTGTATCTGAAACATGAACATAAATAGAGAAAACTACATAATAATCTTTAAAAAGAAATGAGAGAAAATGGATGTATATAAGAGGAATATACAAATATAGGGCCTTACTCTAAAAGATTAAGTTGATTTAAGTGGGTACCTTTAAGAAGTAAGAGAAGGTAAACAAAAAATGGTCAAAATCGATAAATAAGAAAAACATTTTTACTTAAAATGATAAAATTTGGATTTTCTCTTAGAATTATTGTGTTTTTAGATGTTGCAAAGGTACTATGTTAAGTTGGATATAAAGTGAAATTGTTATTATTTTGATAGTTAAAACATTGGAAAATGAAATATTATGGTTCCTAACATGAGAAGAATTATGTTTTCGGCGAAATTATGACATCCAGATCAAAGTAGATTCAAGAGAAAATTCGTCAAAACAAACGAAACTATGATTTTTAGTAATATTTAAATTTAAATTTGCGGGGTTAGGCAAGGTTAAATGAAAATAATTCAAATTTATATAAACTCAAATCAAATGAGTCCTTGTTTTAATAATGTAAATTTAGTATGTCCCATAAATTTACATTTAAATTTCAAATTGCGCAGAGGAAGCAAATTTAGATTTAATAGATGGAATTATTTTCACGGAAGTGCAATGCATGAAATTCCTAAAGAAAAATTAAAGTTTAGCTAAGTTGGAAATAATTAATTCCTACTTGTCTATGGTTGTACTTTTCTATTTGAGGAGTTTGTTCCTATGTAATAGGAATTTAGTTTCTCCTAGTTCAGTGTGTGGTTGAGAGAATCTCTCAACCACACTATTGTACGTCTAAGATGGCATTCCTATCTTGAGACTATTGATTGTATAAATATGTGTGTAATTTCCTTATTCAATATTAATAGAATATATTATTGAGTGTCTAATTTTATCTTGGTACCAGAGCCTGTGAGGGCTTGGCCCCTCCTGGGTTTGGCCCTTCTTGGGCATGGGAAAATAAATTATTTATATTAGATTTAAGATTGTTTGTCCATCGAGTAGTGTTGAGCAGTGCCCTTTTATCAGCACGGGCCATAAGCGTGGATTTGAAGGGAAAAATCGCGCTGCTCCATATGGAGGTTGACCCGTGGAGTTTGATAAGATTCAAGGTGGCGTGGAAGTCGAAATCTGAGTGGATCTGCAGCAGTGGGAGCTCGAGATTCTGCGTTCTGGTCGAGTTTTATGCCTCAAGGTGATGGTGGGGTTCGTGAGGTTTCTCGACATATGTCGGTTGAGCAGATTGATATTTGTGAAATTGATGGAATGGTCATAGATGTATCCAAGCAATATTTCCCCGAAATTTCCGTGGGCTTTGATGATCCTCGTCTGAGGGTTAATGCTGGTGATGGAGTTGCATTCTTAAGGGAGTCTCCAGAAGGCCTGTATGATGTTGTTATTGTAGATTCGTCAGACCCAATAGGTCTTGCAGAGGAACTATTTAAAAAGCCATTTTTTGAATTGCTGGCAAGAGCTTTGCGACCAGGAGGTGTAGTGTGTACCCAGGCATAAAGTATTTAGTTGCATATGCCCATCATTGAATATATTGTTTCAGCTTGCCGCCAAACTTTCAAAGGCTCAGTTAATTATGCATGGACAACTGTTCCCACGTATCCAAGCGGGGTAATTGGTTTTATGTTGTGTTCAACTGAGGGACCAGTTGTAGACTTCCAACGTCCCATTAACCCTATCAAAAAGCAAGAATCTAATGTTGAGTCAAAGCGTCCCTTAAAGTTCTATAATTCAGAGATGCATACAGCATCATTTTGTTTGCCAGCATTTGCTATAAGGGCGATAGGTTCCAATGTTCAACCACCATTATCTTAAGTTTGAAGTATTTGTGAGCTCATTGTTCCATCGGAACAACGTGTTGCATTACTGTTCTATTTGATTAGTTTTACTTGTAAAATGGCAAATGCTTGTTATTTATGAATAATTTTAATTCAGGAACAGCTATCAGAAATCTTAAAACGTGCTGGAGACTGTGGCATGTGATCAAGTGATTTCAAAAGCGTCTTCCAAGGGTTACCTATAACATTGATCTCCCTCTAGTTACAACGATTTTCAACATCAAGGGCTATCAGCGCTGAATTGACAAAAGAAGAGGCGCTGGTATACGTAGCAGTGGAAGTCGGGCAGGTGAGTTCCAGTTGCAGAAATCGTGGGTGGTTTTCCAGATGTTGTGGAGCAGATAAGCCATTAGAACAACATCGAAGATCTACTGGTAAATCGCTGAAGACCATGGTGGATCTGCTGCGGGTTTGTGGCATTCATCGTGGGTTGTTGTTGGATTGAGGTGGCGTAGTGTGTGAGTTCCGTAATTGTTCGGATCTGTTGCTCATGGATCGTATGTTGGTGCTGGACGTGGATCCCATCGTGGTGATTGAAGCAGCAGCCTAAGTTGCGATCGCAATCCCTGTGTGAGTTTCCCCTTCATCTCCTGTGCCTACCAATCCAGAGGGGGATGCGGCGTGTCAGTGAATCCGGTGGGGATTGATGGCACTGGAAGTTTTGAGGATTCTTCGGTCACTCCCTTCAATTCTGTGAATAATGTTCCCGATGGACAGGTCGGTGATGGAGCAATCCCCATTGAGAATTCATGGCCCTGTGGCCACTGTCGCCGCCGCTGCTGAGAGAAATGGGAAAAATCTGGAGCCACAAAGGAAGAGATCTCGTGCTGAAGAGATCCGAAGGCCTGACATCGAGGATGAGGAGGATTCACGGCTTGATGGATAGAAGCGGAGCTTGATTTGTCGTGCGTTTGAGACCCGCGACGCTAATCCATCTAGTTTTCTGAGAAAGGAGTTCTTCTCATGGAAAGCCAACCGAGATGACTGGGAGTATTCTGAAGAAGAAGAGGAGGAAGAGGAAGGGCTTGCTGATGGTGGTCTTCAGGATAGTACTGACAGTGAGGCCGAGACCGACATGCCTGGATACCCGAGTGGAGATTCAAGGTTGATGAAGGGAAAGAGATCCAAGAGGTCTAGGTATCGAGTCTCGTCGGCTGCTCATTTTCAGGGCGCAGAGAATTCTGTTTCTGAAGAAGAAGACATGGCGATCTGTCTGGTCATGCTGGCAAGAGGAGTGAATACTCGAAAGTCAAAGGATGGAGCTGAGGAGTCTGCTAATTCTGGATCAAGGGACATGAAGGAACCAGTGCCAGAGCCTCGATTGGATGCTTTCAAGATTATGAAGAAAAGAAGGATTAAGAGGGCTGAGGACGAGACTGAAGAAGTAGCCAGCGCAAATCAGTTGATGGGAAATCGCGCCGCGAGAGGGTTTCTGTTGCTGAGGAAAGAAACCTACCAGCAGCTGCATTCTTCATTCAAGGAAGAGAACAACTTTGTGGTAGATTTGAAGGAAAAAGCATGGTTGTTTGTGCATACTTGGGTAAATGTTTTTTTTGGTGAAGTATTTTTTTGGAATTTAAATTGATATATATATTGATATTAGCCACTTCAATATGAAGTTATTTTGTTAGAATTGGCTATTCTAACAAATGATAGGTTCATGGAAGTTCCAAGAGTTTATTTGACAAAGATGCCCAAGATGTGAACAATGAATAGATGAGGTAAATCAGCAGCAACAATGGTTATGGTGGACAAAAAAGTAGATTTTTGTTTGACTTAGTGTGGCTTGTGGAATAGACTCCCTAGCATGTTATTGTCATAGTCATTGTATGTACCCAGAAACTCCAAAATGTGGAATCAAATGTAAGATTTTTTAAAGGCATCTGAAAGTTTGTGGTGATCTTAAAACCACTTTGTAATGGTTTACGGTTGGTGGTGAGCCAGAAACCATCTTTTGTCACTGTAAAGCGATGGTTGGTGGTGAGCCAGAAACCATCTATATAGTCTTTGTGACTGAAGTGCCTTTGTGGCCAGCTTGCCTTTGTGGCTGAATCGCCTATGTGGCTTGAGGTGCCTTTGTGGTTGGAATCGTGGATGTCAATGCGTTGTTTGACAAGTTGAGCGAATCTTTTGCCTTTGTGGCTATTTGTACACGAGAGCTTTGTGATCAATTGAGCAGGTGGACTGCAGAACACCTGGCTCGGATTCAGATGATTTTTTCTGAGTAGAAGGGGATTGGCGCATTTTTCGTGCTGACAGTGGCGCCAGGAAGGCCAACTAGCGCATCTGTTAGGCCATTAATCGTGCCAATGGCACGAGTTTTTCGTTAAGGATCGCACCAATTCACCTTCAAGGGGATCCGCAGGATCGGAGAAGTTGTGGATCTGCTCGAGGGCGGCAGATTGTGTTTTTGGAGGTTTTGTACATGCAATTCGCCTGATGGTGGTGGATTTGACTATCATGGCAAGTAGTCATTAAGGGAGGGAGTTGGAAATAATTAATTCCTACTTGTCTATGGTTGTATTTTCTATTTAAGGAGTTTGTTCCTATGTAATAGGAATTTAGTTTCTCCTAGTTTAGTGTTTGGTTGAGAGAATCTCTCAACCACACTACTGTACGTCTAAGATAGCATTCCTATCTTGAGACTATTGATTGTATAAATATGTGTGTAATTTCCTTATTCAGTATTAATATAAAATATTATTGAGTGTCTAATTTTATCTAGCTATACTAATCTTGGGATTTGCGTTGGCTATTAGAATCTTTGGCTTCTACTGTTGGAGATTAGAGTCTTCCTTTGCTCCCACACCGTCTTTTATGCATTGTGTTGTGGGGTTTTATTTGAGTGTCATGTGTGATATCCCTTCTATGCTTCTAAGTTGTATGATTAGTCGGTCATGCAAGATAACAGAAAGGGCGTTCACCAGGGTAGCTATTGGCATCAGAGGAGATATTTTAATTTCTTCTATGTTAACAGCTTTCCATAATAAACATTTTGGATCAAGGATACCTGACAACACTCCACAAATGAGACAAGCGTAGAACAGTAGGTTTGGAGTTCTTTTTTTTGGGATGTTTGCAGTCATTGTAGAGTTAACATTTGTTTTTTTTTAAGTTTTCAATATTGTTACAGTTTGATCATATCCTTTCTTTAATTTCTCTAATTGTTCCCTCTTCTCACTCTTTCTTTGCGTTGTTCTACTATGTCCTGTGAGATACATTGCATCTTATCAATATGTTTCATCTTCCTTTTTCACTCCATTAATCTTTCCATCAGCTGTCTCTTTTCTTTTCTGGTCATGTGATGTCGTATGCCCCTTTACTTCCTAGGAAATCAGTAAAATTTTAAGTTTTATCTACGCCCTGTTTCTCTGTATATGTCTCATTGGTTATGCTTAAGGCTGACAAGGGACATGGTGGACAAAGGGAGGAATCATTTAACAATAAATAAAAGCGGAGATCTGACATTCAGCGTGGTCCTCATCCGTGTCCAGAATGGGAAAGATTAAAAAAATAGAAAACTAAGTTGTTATGATATTAAAAGTTTAAACACATTTTTATTTATTGGTAGAAAAATAAAATTTCAAAAATACTTGGAATATCAAAATAAAATTCCAAGGGAATAATGCTTACATTAGAATGTGAGAATATTTCATTTGTTAGCGGTTGGAGATTATTGTTATAATTTTTCAAGAGTATTTTCTTGTTTTAGAAATTGTTAAATCTTATTATTACTATTTATTTGGCTTGTAAATTAGTTTTGTGGTGTAGAATACAAATTTATTTGTGAGTGGATTTGTGTAATGCTTGTTTGTCCATTTTTCTTATTGGTATAGGAGCTTGTATGGGATTGACTCCCTTATGGGAGGGCCCACCAAGATAGGACTTCAACTATATACATAAATAGGATAGTGTGAGTTTTATTTATAGTGTCATTGAATGTTGGGTTTGTTGTGTGAGAATTTCCTTTTTTCCTATGAAGCACTTTTTTTTCTCACGAGAGAAAGGCCCTAATCGAGTTATATCTCCTGCACTTGGGACTCTGTCGTGCTCAAGGACTTGATGGAGCGACGCACTCTCACGCCTTTCTAGGCTCATTGATGGTACTTGATGATATCACAAATTGGAAACTTGCTTGAAATGATGGTACAGGTGATTGTGAAGATTTTGTGAGTTTAACACAATACGTAACAAGTGGTAGATTCTCTAAGATGAATGTTCTATGGCACCAACCAAAGTGAGATGGTGACCTTCATACCATATGCTTTGGCATTTCCAACAACATTTTAGGCTCTCATGGACACTTATGATGTTATGATAAGTGCACTTTCCAATTTCCGTGCAACTACTTTCACACTTAATCAAATAGGTTATAAAGGTCATGGCATCATATTGGATTCTGGTGATATTTTTCTACAAAGGCACGGAAATCCTTTTGTGCAATCGGAAAAGAATTTGGAGTTCTTGAGTTTGGAGAGATGATAATTACTGCTAGCAATGACATCAATGAAGATACACTTGATGCATTGAACAAATAGGGGCATGAGATGCTTGAGCGACATGACCAATCTCTTTTGAAGTGGCTTCCAACTTGGATGGTTGAGTGAAGGCTATCATGGATTTCATTGTATATAATGAAGTGGCAATTGCTTTATGTTTTGGGGATATGGGCATGCAAGAGATTCTACATGAGGTGTTTGAGCGACATGACCGATCTCCGTTGAAATGGGTTCCAACTTTGATGCTTGAGAGGAGGCTATAATGGATTTCACTGTAGATAATGAAGTGGCAATTGTTTTCAATTTTTGCCATATGGGCATGCAAGAGCTTCTCAAACTCCCCGCACCATTTATTTAGTTGCTGTCACCCATGGCTCCTTAAGAAAAATACATCGGTCGATGGCTCCAAGGATGTTTGATAACCCTAAACTTTTGCTAGTGCAATTTGTAGTTCCAAAAGGCGTCCATGGCAGCATTGACTAGATTCGGCAATTGGTGGTTTGCATCTAATTTATATTTGAATAATTTGTAAAATGGTAGTTATGAATAGGTGTGGAATAATTAAATTATTAAATTAGTTATATTTTGGTTTGTAAATTAAAAAGTGCATAACCAATTATTAAGTAGTTTTGTATAATTAAATTAGTGGTTCTCGAGGTTCTTTTGCCGAGAGAACATATCACTAATTTTATTGTGTGAAACTATTATTCGTTTATGGATCTTGTTTTGCTTCAGATTTCAAGAGCATCAGTTAGATGTTTGTTATGAGGTCCATGTGCATAGAAAAGTCAATTGTTTGTTATGAGGTCCATGTGCATAGAAAAGTCAATTGTGTAATTGATTGTTGAATATGCCCAGTAGTCACACAACTCAACTATGCAACTATCAAAATTGTAGTTTGCTGGAATTCGATAGATGGGAGTTTGTCCATAGGGTGGTCCAGTATGGAGGTTTTTCTTCAGAAGATCGAAAAGTGTAAATTATACAAAGTTCATAAAATATAGTAAGTGGATTATGTCTTAAATTAGTTGAATGGGAAGCTCGAATATTGTGATGGTGAGAGGAGCGTTGTCTGGAGATTTCAGAGTAGGGATAAGTGTCGAGGAAGACCAGTGGACAAATGTGACATGAATTGTAAAACGTCATTTTTGTATTAACTTTTGTAATGATGTAAATGTAATCATTAAAAGGGGCACTTGGAATAATGCTTACATTACAATATAGGCAGATTTCGTTTGTTAGTGGTTAGAGTCTGTTGAGAGATTTTCTCAAACAGTACTCTAATGTCTGAAAAACTATTGGTTCTCATTACCACTATTTATATGACTTATAATTTGGTTTGCAATATAAAATAAAAATTGATTTGTCAATGAATTTCTGTAACCTTTTCTCCATTTTTTTAGCGTAAAATTTCACTAATTTTCTTTTTTCATACAATGTCCATTTAACATATAAAAATATTAAAAAATATTTTAATAAATATAAAACTATATATATAAATCCGCGCGCTCTTGTTGCCGATTCCTCTGTGAACAAAATATATATATATATATATAAATCTGCGCCCATTAAAAAAAACAGAAAAACATACTAATGAAAACGGAAACACATCGGAGCAACTGCGCAACTAATACTTAAAATATTAGGCAAACACACACTTGAATTTAAGTTTCAGCTTGAAGGAACTTGAAGACTCCTTTGACATCTTCAAAGGAGAGTCAATAACAAGCTTTTTAGGAAAGATTAAAATTAAATTTGAAGGAACTTGAAGACTTTGAGCACTTTGAGATCTTCAAAGGAGAGTCAATAACAAAGTCCCCAAAACGAGAACACGCGAAATTATATGAATAAACGCGAAGATAATTGAATAGAATTCAAATGAGCGCCTCTTTTGATAATGTAAATTGAATGCAGGTTTATTCAAATATCAATAAATCGAATTCAAAAGAGCGTGTCTCTCAAATGTAAATTGAACGCCTCTTTTTATAATGTAAATTTAGTGTGTACCATAAGGAAAATAAATAATTTTATTAGATGTTGGGTAAGTTTATATGGTAGAGGCATTCAATAATGATGTGTTTTGTTTTTTTTGTCATTTTATATTCTATCATATTCAAATAGAATTTGATTAAGATTCAAAATATGTTTTTAAGTTATAAGATATATCTTGGATTTTGTTCTTGATTTAGTTTTCTAAATTACAATTGTGTTGCTATGAAAGCAAGGCATTATACTTATTGATTTCTTATAAAATACCAAAACTATATAGTTGAGGCATTATACTTATTAATTTTTTATAAAATACCAAAACTATGTAGTTGAAGCATTATACTTATTGATTTCTTATAAAATACAAGAAAACAAAAAAAATTCAAAAAAAATATTTTTAGTAATAAATTACTCCAAATAAATTAAAATTAAAACCAAAGTTCCAAAATGTCTTCAAAGCAGAAGATGCATACACCAAATCTTACACATTCGATGAAAGAAAAGTCTAAAGAAAAGGCATAACAAAATATATTAATACTCGGTAGAAAGCACGTTCGAGAAGCATGTGGGAGCCAGAGTCCACACCTTTTTATGTAAAATATCTGAAGCCTCGAGAATGCATGAGCTGACAAAGGACCAAATTCATCATCGTTCAGGGTCTTTTTCCTTCTTGTTTAGATAGGAACCCTTCAAGATGTTAGGAGGTAGAAAATGTAATGTAAGAATCAAGACAGTTGTGTCGGGCCCTTAGAGGCCATATAAGTAATTTTTCTATATTTTGAATTAAGTTTGTTAAGAGTTACTGTTGCATATAATTCCCTTTATATGCAAACTTGTGCATTTTCTATGAAACTCTGTGTGTTTATCAAATTCAAACCTTGTGCAGTTCTTGTAGTTTCCTGGAAGTGGATTTGTATATTTTCCCAGAATCCATGAGAGTTTATTGATGGTTTGAGGTCTTGGTTTGTGTCTGAAGCTGGAGTACGAGAGTGAGCACCTTGAGGTGGCTTTGAGGTAATTCTACCTCCTGTACCTATGAGATAACGTAGAGTGAATAGGAATATCTTGACCCGACCTGCACGAAAGTAGCCCAGTCCATTCGTCAACTTGTGAACCCAACTCTCGGCAAGGTCTAGTTAAGAATGACGTGTTGAAGAGTTACGTGTTGAAGAGTTGGAGGAGATCGGTTCATAAAAGAAATTGGGTGCATTGATCATTTGAAAGTAATGAAAAAACAAAAAAAAAACTCAAATTCACTGAATTCAAGCATATGGGCTTCAATATAAAATAGACATATGTAATAGTGCGTGAATCCTAGAGTTTGTTGGAACCCGGAGTGGGAAGAACTGCGAGTTGGGACTCATCCGTCTGAGCCCTCACCAATGGTGGTCGTTGTTTAGTGTGGGACCATATTCGGGGCTTTGGGCCACAACACCAATTGAGTGCAACAAAAGGGGCCGAACCTTGATCACTCGTGGGCCCGAAACGATGTTCTTCCTAGATTTTTCCAAATGATTATGATGATTTATTTAAGGAGGGATCAACGTTCGCAGAGCGCTTGAGTGGATTGGTTAAAGATCCCAGCACCTTCGGCTACATTTGGTCATATGTGGTTTTCGAATGGAAGATCTCAAGAGCGGCTCGAACTGAAGAATAATCCTGGTCTTGTGCATGGTTTTTTGCATAGGCGGAATATTAAGCTTGCAGATTCATTGCTGTAGAAAAGCGAGTTTTGTGGAGCCACAAATCAATCGAAACAAGATTGAACCTCGATAATCGAATTTGACATTATTCTCAACATGTGGTCATTAATATATTTGATTTAAAACAAATTTTATTAGACAGAATAAAACATACATATTACTTATACATATGAAAAAGATGAACACTGTGGATGATCCGAATTCAAACTCTCAAAAACCACTCCACAGAAACCTGCAATCCAAAAAAAAAATACTTATACATATGTTTAACATAATAAAGAATGCATATTTAATATAATGAAGAATGCCCTTACATGTAATAAATTTTAATAATATATTCTATATAAAAAAAATAAAAAGATTATATATATATATATATATATATATATATATCCTAAACATGTTGAACTTATAAACCGTTTGTTTTTATTAGAATTCAAGCTTCTGTGATCTATATCGTAATGTATAAAATGCTTTTTTGGAAGAAATTACATTGAATATTTTGGTCGATGCATTTCAAACCAACAAGTGTGGTTCATCTTCAGGACCCGATGAAGAGAAGCATATCTAGGAGGAAGGTTAAATAGGAAGCCAGATCAACCTAATAGGTAGAAAAATGGTTATATTTGACCGAGGGAGGTAAAGAGAAAATAGTTTTAATTATTTAATTAATTGTTTATTTATTCAATATATATTAAAGTCAACTTATTAACCTAAAAGTAATCTTTGACTAGCATTTTGATAATACTAATAAATTTATAAAAGAATTTTATTTATCTTATTAATATATTGTCTTATTATCTAAATGTTTATATTAATAATGTTTTATTTTTATTATTTTGTTACTATTTCTCATATTTTTCTAATGTTACTAAATATTAATATTAATATTACTAATATATATCAACTTTCATATTACTAAATATTAATGATATTAATATTCATATGATATGAAGTATTATTATTAGTATTATTAATATTCAAATTAGTGTTATTAATATTATTAATACTAAAATTAGTATTTAGAATTAATATTAATATTAATAATATTAAACCAGTGTTTACTATTAATATTAATCATCTTATTAATATTAATGCTACTAGTAGTATTAATTATTTATATTAATAGTAATAATACTAATAATATTAATATTAAAAAAACAAAGACAAAGGTTAGAAAAACTAAGAAGAGACTGCGAGAATCCAGCAGCTACTGATTTTCCGACCGTAATCCCTATTAATATTACTGGAAGGCCTTTCAATTTCAATAGCTTCCCTAAATTTAGGGTGATGCAACATGCTCGACCAAAGCCGAAGATTTCGTCCTCCCAAAGATTTATCTTAGAGTAAAATATTATTTCAATATTAAATGACGTAAGTTTTTTTTTTTAACTATTCCAAAAAAACATTAATGAAAAAAATTGATAATTCAATTTTTTAACAAACAACTCCTATGTACTTCAACCGTCTTCATCATAAATATTGCATGACCAATATATTCAAAGAAAATATTTTAGGTACGAAAGGTTATATTAAAGAAATTATTTTATTTACTAAAATTGTTTGGGTAGAAATCGCTTAACATAATTTTTTTACTCGAACGGTTTTGAGTCAATTAATTTTGACAATTCATTATGGATCATAAAAGCTTGAATCAATCAATTTCGACAATTCATCATGGATCATAAAAGCCATCAACAATATTTTATATTTATATTTTATAACAATTAAAAATAATCCAATTATAAACTGTCTTTCTTTATATAAAAGTTTTGAAACATTTTAGATCATCACACTTTTAAATTTTTAACATTGATATGAAGTTGTATAATTAATTACACAGAGTTTTACATCTTTCCACATTTTTTCACATAATTCCTAAAACTAGTACAATCATATTAAAAATATTAATGATGTTGCAAGACCAAGAATGTCTTACTAAGATATACATTTACCTTTACCTGATTAAACATGTATAAAAGATTGATTATTGATTATGTGATTTTTGCCGAAGATTTTCTAACAATGTTATGGATCACAGAAGTCTAAATTCCTTAGGAATTACATATCATATGGACTATTTTTCTAAATAAAAGTTTCTTATACATTAATTTAGCATCTAATTATAATATGAACTTGTTAGAATTGGAATAATCTCAAATCCTTAGGAAATTGGTGGGCGGGGAGCCATCCAACACGAATCTAATTTAATTTGAGATAAAAAAAGGAGTTACACATCTTATTGTAAAATTGACTATTTTGGTAAATAAATTTTGATTATCTCTTAATTTCCCCATCTAATTGGAATATGAACTTATTATAATTGGAATAATCTCAAAACCCTAGGAAATTGGTGGCACATGAATTTAATTTAATATAATTTGAGATAAAAAAGGAATTACACATCTTATTGTAAAATTGACTATTTTGGTAAATAAATTCTGATTATATATCAATTGTCCCATCTAATTGGAATATGAACTTATTATAATTGGAATAATCTCAAAACCCTAAGAAATTGGTGTGCAAACACACAATAAATCTATTTTTTTAATTTATTAAAATTTAATGCAATATAACAAACTTTATAACACACTACAACCATTGATAAGCATTAAGAATAAGCATATACTGAACAAATTCCCTTAAAAATTAATCTAGAGATTATCTACCGTAAATTGGAATAAAAAATCTTACACAAAAAAATTACAACCTTTATAATAACAAGTAACAAATTCCACAAACTCCAAAAAAAAAAAAAAAAAATTAAACTCCGACCAATCCCATAAACGCCCCCCACCATTCAAACCTTAATTATTGGATTCCCTCAGACAATAAATTATGTTTAAATGTTCTATTTAATAAATATTTTTAACATTGCCTTGTTATTTCACAAATTACATGGTTGAAATGTTCTATTTAATAAAGGTTTTTAATATTGCCAATTTATTTCACTGATCTGTAACGAGTTCAAAGAATCTAAATAAAATTAATAATAGTTATTATACAAATTATAGTAAATTTTAAAGAAATATAAATTTAAAATATAAAATAATAAAATTATTATTTTATGAAAAAACAAGACATTATTCATTGATATTATTTTTTTAGAATAAATTAAAGTCCATTTTACGTAGGATAGTGTAAATGTAACACCTATAAACTTGAAAACATACGAAAAATATATAATCAAAAAATAATTACATAAAACTATAACCGCTCTTAAGTAATGGACCTTGTCATAGATTACAAGTTATTAATACACTCTTGGTTAAAGTCCATAGCATGGGACAACACTTATACATATTTCGTGTGTGATATTCTATTCTCCAGTTAATAAGGTTTATATGGTGGTTAATATTTAATGCGCACATGGCTTTCGGTGGGTTAGTCATCCTTTCTCAGACTTTTGCAAACTGGCCCTTGTACACTAGGACACACGACATGTCAGTAATCAAGGTTGATGCATGCATTCGCCAATTGGTTCCAATCTCTTGCAGCATCTATCTTGTTTCATGTCCATTGATCTCTTCCGGATGATCTGATGGTGGGGAGGGTTTAGGGTTTAACCCCTAACTAAGTTTTTGCGTCCGACAACTGGTGCAGTCATTGTTGTCATCAGCCCGTGGTATCATGCTGCTCTACAATGGTATGGTCTAGTGAGCGTTTTAGGCCAGCAACTGATCCTTCTGAGGTTTGGAATGGGTGTTATGGTTAGTCCTGCGAAGGCTGGTAACCCCAACGGATTGTTATTATGTGATTTCAATTATCTATATTGTGTGAATTTGGCTTTCGCTTGGAGTGTCCATTTGGTGCCGAATTTAATGGACCGCCTCTGTTATCAAGGGGTGGCTCGATGGCCTTCTATTATTGCAGGGAAAATTTTTCTCCAAAGATCATCTCCCGAAGGTAAACCCACAGACCTTACAGTTCTGAATTTTGCAAAGGTTTTCCTCTAGGTTGCTGATAGACTCTAGCTTCCAAATCGTTTTTAATGAACATGTTCGCTGTGAAGCAGGTGGGTTGCTCAAGGCTAGAATCCTCCAATATCAGGTAAAATGCCCCTCCTCTCGGCGTCGTTATTTTAACATATGATGCAGGTTTGTACGCATACTGACTCAATGGTTTTGGGCATTTGTGTGCAGGTACTCTTATATATTTGTTCAGATAGTCATGTGACTAGGACAGCATCCCTTAAGGCTTTAAGAGCTTACGACGACCATGGTTATTTCTAGGTTGGAGCATTTACCTCTGGTGCATGAACATTTAGCTATAAAATGGTTAACTATTCAGAGATAGAGACTGAGTATTGAGCCAAGTTTTAAGCCGAGACTTGCTTAAGCTTGTTTTTTAATTAATTAGCTGTATAAAGGAAATTGCCAAACCCTGTGCAGGACACATGTAATTTTGTGAAGGATTAGCACTTGATCGATTGCGAGTTTTTATGGATATTCTCTCTGTTATACATTGTTTTGAGTTAGGTTATACACTGTATGTTCTTTTAGGGGTTTTGGTGATGTCAAAACATTCACGTTGTTGAGCCGTTCTGAAATGTAGCATTTTTCTTTAAGTTATTACTACAGTAAAATATATTTAATCAACTTAGTGCATCTCATTATTTGAATGACAATGTAGTTATTTTATCTCTGATTTTATGGTGGGCGGAGAATACCTCTGTTTCCTTGCTCAGGGTATTAGTAGTTTAGCGAGTTTATCTTAGTTCGTTTGACATTTCCAGAATGATTCTTTTAAAGATTTATTATACAATGAGTCATCTAGATTACTCCTGTAATGGCTTGTGTTATATTACTCATTTCATCTCTATAGTAGTCCTGTAGCTTTTCACATAGTTTATCTATATGCGACTTTATAGCTTAATGCATAGATAACTTCTTCATTAATCTTATAATGTTTCATACAGATTGTTCCACTGCTTTATTATAAGAAAGTTATCTTAACACTTAAGAGTGTATGAATGTTTATTTGCTACATGAAGTTATTTCTCCGTACTATACTAGTATTACTTGCTACCTTTCATGCATTGACATAACATACTGTCTACTGTTTTTTTATTGTGAAACTTGAAATTTCTATTCTTTTAATGCATTTTCAAGGAATTTATTTCCTTAGTTTATTTTTTCACTTGAGTAATTCCTCCAGCATTAATTCGTAACAAAAAGTTCTATTTTATAATTTAGATAAATTTCCACATTCCAACACTAATTCGTAATGGAACTTTATATAATACTTATCTGTTCAATATTAGCAAACGTGTAATATTCAATCCTTTCTGTAAAGTCTCTCCTCCTAGCCACAAGCCTTACAATTACGTCCAGACTCTCCCCCGGGCACTTTCTTTTGTTTCACAATTAAGGTAATTCCAGCCATAGTCAAGTACCTTAGGCCTCGGGACTCCTGTCCCGCCTCAAGTCCTGTACTTTTTTACTTACTGTTCTTGAGAATTATCCCACTAGTTTATTCCACCAGCTTTAGGATATCTCCTGGATTCTTTGCCCCATCTAAATCTCCCTTCAGGGAATATGGGTAACTGTCTTTTGTAACTGTTTATTTTAATTAATGTAAACAATTTCTATTTTTGTTAAAGTATCTGGACTCCTCAATCATTTATTATTTAACATCATAGGGAAATAAAACTAAAGTAATAAATGGCAAAGATCAAACTTAGTAACCACAATAATTTTTATGCATCTTGGGGTGTTAGAGTAAATATAAACAAAAAAAATCAAAATGATCTATTCATCTTATTCAATTTGGTTTTCGACTGACAGATTTCTTGCCATGAGTGTTTCCATGTCTCCAGGTATCGCAGGTCTTCATCTGCCTCTCAAAAAAATAGGTGCAATGGTTTTTAGGAGAGCATAGATGAAGACACCGTTCATAGCACACTTGGGGATGTAGTCGATCAAGTGTCTATGAACTTGCCTACCCATGAAGACATCAAGTTGTGCATAGACAAGCACATCAAAATATGATGGCAGAAACATCACAAAACCATGAATAGCAGTGGAAGACAACATACCGGAAGCAACGAACACAAGAGGAAGATTGTTGAAAACAGAAAGGAGGAACAAAGTTGCAAGCTCAAGAAGATTCACTTGTGAAAGCAACTTTGGAAAATCAAGCTATGAAGTGACGACGCAACATGAAGATCGTGTAAAAGCAGTGAACAAAATAGAAAAGGAGTTACATGTACTCAAATAACAACTCAAGGAAGAGCATGAGCTGCATAGACAAGAGAATGAGTTGCAACAAGAATAGGTACAACATTGGGCACAACATGCACTCATGGATGAAACTGTGCCCATACAACTTAAAGATCCATCCCAACAGCTAGCACGAACCAGACATGGTGAGCAGTGTTGTTGATCACATGCAAGGGAATTCAATAGAATGCATGTCATCATGTGCACGCATGCGATCCCACCCATTAAGCACACTCACCGTGGCAAAGACAAGAAGGAAGTCCAACTGGAGTTGAACATTTAGTTGACAGCTGATGCACATAACCACCAACACGCACTGGAAGATCAACACGTACATTATGCATCAGTGTGTTGATGGTTCATTCGCACCCAAGAATACCATGCACATGTTAGAAGATGAGTTGGATGGAGGAGCCACACAAATGCAACGAGCTGCAACAGAGGAAAGAGTTCATTTTATCAAGATCACGAATGACCCAGCTTGGCATCAGCTCAACACCTTCAACATCACAAGCTTGTCAAAGAGTTTCTCTCATCACAACCATTTTGTCTCACATGAGCACATGTGCATTGTAACGTAACGTCTTGTCAAGTGTAAGTCAAGTGTTGATAGTTGGATGTAACATTCATAAAGTAGATGAAGAGTCATGAGGGTAGATGAACCGTCACAAAGGGGAATGTGAAGGGTCACCCCACCCTTTGCTATAAATAGAACCTCATAACTCATTTTAAGGGCTTTTTGGTCAGCCAAGATTCGATAGGAGTATCTTATAGAAAGCTAGGACAGTATTGTAACGAGCCTTGGCTTCTCCACTATGCAGAGCTAATACATTTATTTGGAGGAGAAGGCAATTGTGGTTGTAATGTTGTGCTATCAGAACTAGTGGTTGGACATGGATGTATTGTATGGCTGGAACTTACACTTCTTAATATGACAGAGCCAACATGTTTCATGCATATATTTTATTTTATTCTATGCTATCTGGTTTAAATGATATATGTATTTGTTTGCTTTAGCATGCATGTATGGACTATTTTGTATAAGTATGTATGAATCTTTCTTAAATATGTTGTTGGTTTAACCATCACTTTGGATTGCTCGCTAACTCTCTTTCCAGCTTGTGATGCATCCTCGCTTGTGTGTTCACTTCCAAGCCAAGTACTATTAAAGGTTTCCATGGGGCGCACTCACCTCACCCTCAGTGTCTTAGAAACTCTCATGCACCTTCCTTTACTTATAGTAGCTGTCACACCCTTGCTACCAACTGGAACATATTGCTTGCCTCTGTGTGAAATCGCGGTCAAGGCATTACCATACGACCCACTGCTGGGACTCCTACACCAAACGGTCTGAGGTCTAATTAGGACTTCTTATAGGGGATATCCCCATACATGTTGGCGGGTCCAACACCGTCAACCTTTTGGCGCTAGAAGGAGGGCCAGATGACAAGATGAGTCCTCACATCTGTTTTGAATCTCTACATATCTATCATGACTACCTACAGAGTTTCTTTTCCACAATGCATGTCTGATGGAAACGACTTCATTATTTCGGAAAATCTGTCGGATAACTTTTCTCGTAAAACATATGATGGTGAAGGCCACATATCCTTGTTTAGGCACGCGGTCGGCGTAGTAGGCTCATGTGAAAGACATGGATTTTTTGAAGAATACATGAGTTGCACACTATTCATATACACACCTCAAAGGCACCTAATGCACTGGTGTAGCACGTTGCCTGAAAAATCTATTCATTCTCTTGTTCATCTGGCCACAGAGATAGACCGTGCTTTCAATCACTTTGACCATGAAGCACTTGATCAAGAAATTCTAAAATTACGAAAAACACACAATGAATCTATTGATTAGTTTTACACATGTGTTTCTAATCTTGCATACCGTTTTCCTAAAGATGAAATTGATTGGGAATTTCTTTATGGAATATTTGAGTGTCTTCTTCATATATCTGAACCCCGCACAACGCACTTTGGTGATGGAGTTGCGTAATCATAGGCAAGAACAATTTCTTTCACAAGTAACTGTTTACATTCACCTCCCTAAATAGCTCCACCACTGTGTAGTGGTGTGGGAAATCATGCACACACCTTTGTTAAATTGTCACATCCTCCCACCCCACCGGATCTTGATATTTGCACACATTTGGCATGCAAGCTTGTTGGTTGTCACATGGATCCAATCCCTCAACCTCTGTCCCCGTATTTTGTTGATCCTTCGGATTGTACTGTCTTGTGTTCTCCCATTCCGGACTCCTCACTTACTGTGAACGAGGATCAAGTAGTCGACGTAGTTGGTGTTATGCAACCAACCTACGCCATCATTCATGATGAGTGTGTACGGGAATCTAAAGAAGAACCTGTGGTGAGGGATGATTTCCTTCTAGCTGCGCCTCATCCGCTTTATCCTGACATCCCTTGTGATTCTGTCACTGTTGATTTCGCCTGTGAAATCCCATTTCTGAATGTTTCTACTTCCGATCATTCATAGGACACCTCAGATGTCAGTCTGTCATTACAGTACGATCGAGACACATCTTCCTCAAAAAATTCGTCCAATCTGTCATCTATCTTTTCTAAAAACACACAGGATGAACATCTTTGCTTCCCATCTACCCCTCTACCTGATTCATGAAATCATGAGGATGCTGACAAACATCTTGAATTTTCTGATGCTGGTTGTCATGATCTCTCTAATTCTTCATCTGATCACAATGTCGATACAATCGTTTTTAATTAGTATAAGACACTGGGCTGCAATGATCTATATCACAATGAAGTCGAAACCCCGCAGAATGTTGAGGCACTTTAGCCTGAGCTGATGGTTATGTCAGGCCCTTGTTGTTCTCAGGTTGGTTTCACTTCTAGTTAGGAAATTGTTGAAACACTCAAGGCTCCTCATCACTCTTTGCTTTGCATTGAAGATCAACCAAACACCCATATTTCAGTTCTTCCACTCGAACTACATGATCCCATTACTCATGAGTTGGAGGAATCTTACACAGCAAGCACACATGCACAACGTAAGTGGTCTACCTCTCCCACCTTTTCTTTCATATCACAGTGAAGGGAATGTATACATTCAACATATGCATGTAGTGTAGCATAGCACAATGGTAGATCCACAGAATCCATGTCATGTGCTTTCACTCTTTTTTGTTCTGTGGATGCTTTTAAGCTCGGAGTTTGTTACTCCTCATCGTTATATCTTTCATGCTTGTTGGTTTACGCAATTGCGATGTTCGCAAACCATTCCTTCACCAACATGGGTCAACCAATCCCCGGTGGCTACATTGGAAGTATCACTTCACGTGAAATGACCCATGCACTGTTAGCTTAGGAGTAAGAGTAGTGTTTTGTTTCAGTTTGTTTTCTTGCATGTTTGTTTTCTTACTTGCTTTGTTGGTTTGTTTCTCTGCATGCTTGTTTTCGTACTTGCTTTTGTTTCACTTTCGCTTCTGCTTTTGCTTTACATTGTTATTTGTTTTCTTGTTTTGTTCGTAGGTTAGTTTCGTATGAAACCATGTATGACTCTTGAAACAAGATAGGTAAAGTACAAGAGGACTTGTACAACTATCAACATTTGGTTATCTGTTGTCCGCTCTCTTACGTAAGAACTTGTTGTCTTCATTCCATGATACATTAATGGAAAATATTTACTGTTCGAAGTAAACCTTGGTGAAAACACAACGCTTGAGCATTGACTAGTATCACCTACTCTGGTCTATTGTTTTTGGGTTAATCCTTGTCAGCCCAGTCAAGTAGAGTAAGGTGAGGGGGAAAACCTTAATAGGCACGTTAAAAAAATGAAAAAGTAAAAAAAAAATAAAAAATATAATAAAAATTAATGAGGCGAAAGACGAGAAAGGCTTCCTATCTAGAGAGGTGATGAAAGTAACTCCATCGAGGTACTGATGAGGCTCTCTGGCAGCGAAGCCATGCTTGTATTCCTGTGTGACTCTATCGGGGTACTGTCCAGGCTTGCTGGCAGCGGAGAAACACCAAAGATGAAACTAAGACTCTGGCGACTATACTTCTTGTGCACCAATATACGCCTCAACCCCAATCGAAACAACTATGTTGATCTGGCTTGGAATGTGTGTTAATCGACCAAGAGCTTGGAAGATGCTACAACCACCCTCCAAAATTTTTCCTTAGCTTCGTTTTGGAGCCTCCCTACCAACCTTTCACAACAACATATCTTGTTTCATGAAGTACAAAATCTTCAGTGATTTTCTTTCAGAATGATAGCCTGTCCATTAGAGCTTGTTGTATTCCCCTCACACGTTGTTCCTCCCAACTTGGTCTAGCTGCAGGCTGAGCAACTCCCTCAAAAAATTTCACAATTCTGGAGGGCGACGAGCCTTCCCTCGAGAATTTGCCTAATTTTGTTTGTCAGCCTACTCGACTCTAGAATTAAGTAATTCTGTCAGTCATGCTTCATCTAGAATATTGCGCAATTCTTCCTAGCAGGGCTGCTTAGCCCAAGAATTGCATAATCCTTGGAAGAAGTTAGCTGCTCTACCTAGAAATTGCGCAAATCTCTTGGGTAGCCAACCCAGCTCCCTTCCAGAAATGTGCATTTTACCCCAGCAGTTGAGCAACATATTGCATGTGCAGTTGAGTTGATCAGTACCCTCCGAGACTGAGAAAAATTGATTTTCATGCATGGACTGCTCCTCCCCCGACAACATGCAAATTCATTCCTTCTTTTAGGGATCTATTTTTAGTCGTTGGTGGTTACATGCAAGGGTCATTTCAAAAACCTCCCACTAAGTGTCGATTTTCTTAGATTTGTGGCATGCGCATCACAACCTCGATTTCATCAAACTCCTGAACCAGATGCTGCAGAGCTCATTCCTCACATCGACCTTGCAGCTTTGACATCCCACATTGCATCTAGGAGTTGTCGACACATTCAACTCAGTTGTTTTGGGGTAAGCCTACCTTCAATGTCTTATGTTGCATTTCTGGCGCTTTTTGTGTTTTTCTTTGTATGAATGATGTCTTCTTGATTTTAGTGAGTGCTTGTTGTTGTTTTGATACATACTAGCTTGTACTTGTATCGTTTCAGTTTTCGTTAACATCTCACTATTGTCACATGCATGAAAATATTTTTCATGAACAGTCGTTGATTCAGCGACTCACCTCACCCACATGCATGTTATTCCATTTTCTGAATCCTTCATTCACTGTTTTCATGCATGATCGTTCACTTATGCTTACACTCAATATCACCATGAATTCACATTTACGTTCGCTTTCAGTGGCACGTCGACTGATTCTGCCTCACAAAGACAACACTATGCAAATCTGAGAGGAAAGACATTGTCTTCTTCTTCTCAGGAAATGCTCATTTCTGCCTAGTGACTGTCCTCGAGTCTTGCATTTTGTAATTCTGAGGGAAAACGATTGCTGGCCCAGAAAATTGTGTAATGCAGTCACTGAGCCTGCAACCATTGCCAGATAAGATTGTGCATTGCGCAATTCCAATAATTAGCAGCCAGACTAGACTATGCATTTCGCAGTTCCTGTAGTTAGTTAGCCAGCCTCCCTATAGCCCAGACTGTGCCTTGCGTAGTCTTACAAGTCAGTCTCCCGAACTCCCAGCAGAATTTGTGCAACCTTCATGACCAGCCACACAGGTAGGTTGCAAGTCAATTCTCAAGTTCATTTTGGTTTTCAACTGACATATTTCTTTCCATGAGTGTTGCCATGTCTCTAGGTATCGCAGGTGTTCATCTTCCTCTCAGAAGCATAGACACAATGGTTTCAAGGAGAGCAGAGATGAAGACACCGTTCAAAGCACACATGGGGATGCAGTCGATCAAGTGTCTATGAACTTGCCTACCCATGAAGACATCAAGTTGTTCATATACAAGGACATCAAGATATGATGAAAACAACATCAAAGAAAGAAGCACCATGAATAGCAGTGGAAGGCAGCATACCAGATGTAACAAATGCAAGAGGAGGATTGTTGACAACATAGAGGCGGAACAAAGTTGCAAGCTCAAGCAAATCCACTTGTGGTGAAAGAAACTTTGGAGACTCATGCTATGAAGTGACGACGCAACATGAAGATCACGTGAATGCAGAGAATGGAATAAAGAAGGAGTTTCATGTACTCAAACATCAACTCAAGGAAGAGCAGGAGTTGCATAGACAAGAGAATGAGTTGCATTAAGAACAGGTACAACACTGGATGCAAGATGCACTCATGGATAAAATTGCACCCATACAAGTTAAAGATCCTTCCCAGCAGCTGGCACAGAGCAGACATGGTGAGTAGTGTTGTTGATCGCATGCAAGGGAATTCAGCATCATGCATGTCATCGTGCACATGCATGCGATCCCATCCATTCAGCACACTCACCGCGGCAAAGACAAGAAGCAAGTCCAACTTGCGCTGAACATATAGTTGACAGTTGATGTGCATGACCACCAACACACACTAGAGGATCAACGCAGACACTATGCATCAGTGTGTTTCCAATTCGGCCGCACCCAAGAATACCATGCACATGTTAGGAGACGAGTTCGATGGAGGAGCCACACCAATGCACTGGGATGAAATGGAGGCAATAGTTCGCTTCAGCAAGATGTCACTATGGAGTGCATGCACACCATCACAGATGACCAAGCTTGGAATCAGCTCACCACCTTCACCATCACAAGCATGTCAAAGAGTTGCTCTCATCACAACGGACCAAGTTCAGTGATGTCATGCATGGGTTGCTCAATCCATTTTGTCTCACATGAGAAAATGTGCATTATAATGTAACGTCTTGTCAAGTGTAAGTCAAGTGTCGATATTTGGATGTAACAATCATAGAGTAGATAAAGTGTCATGAGGGTAGATGAGTTGTCACAAAGGGGAATGTCAATGGTCACCCCACCCTTTGCTATAAATAGAACCTCATAAATCATTGTAAGGTCTTTTTGGTCAGCCAAGCTTCGATAGTAGTATCTTAGAGGAAGCTCGGACACTATTGTAACGAGCCTTGGCTTCTCCACTACGCAGAGCTAGTACATCTCTTTGGAGGAGCATGCAGTTGCAGCTATAATGTTCCGATATCAGAACTAGTGGTTGGACATGGATTTATTGTATGACTCGAACTTACACTTCTTAATATAACAGAGCCAACACGTGTCATGCATATGTTGTATTCTATTCTATGTTGTCTGGTTTACTCTAAATGATATATGTATTTGTTTGCTTACACATACATGTATGGACTATTCTGTATAAGTATGTATGAATCTTTCTAAAATGTGTTGTTGGTTTAACCATCACATTGGATTGCTCGCTAACTTGCTTTCCATGTTGTGATGCATCTTCGCTCGTGTGTTGCCTTCCAAGACACGTACTATTACAGGTTTCCAAGGGGCGCACTCACCTCACCCTCAGTGTGTTAGAACCTCTCATGCACCTTACTTGACTTATTGCAGCTGTCCCACCCTTGCTACTAGCAAGGACATCTTACTTGCCTCTGTGCAAAATCGTGGTCAAGGCATTACCATATGACCCACTGCTAGGACTCCTACACCAAAAGGTCTGAAGTCTAATTGGGACTTCTTACCGGGGAGATCCCCTTACATGTTGGCCGGTCCAACACTGTCAACATAAGAAAATTTTGGCTTGTAAGTCTAAAGAAAATAACTTGACTACTTCTAAGGACTTGAATTCCAACTAATTTTTGTTTTTTTTTTCATGTTGTCTTAGTTTCATTTGATGCTTGACCTGTAGCTAGAGAAAGCACCACCAGGGTTATCTAAGCCATCAAAATCACCTTGGGATCACACCTGATCTAGGTCACAATAACCCTCAACATTGTTGGAATTTTTTCGATAGAGTTTCGAATCGGTGATTGTTTCCCATCACAGAGTGACATAATAGTGCATGTCGTCATTGTGTGTCCTATGTCATGTGGGGCATTGGAATTCATACCTTAAAAGTCTTTACACATCACCTTTTTCCATTAATGCCATCCTGTCTTTTCCTCTAGAGGACTAGGTTTTATCTATGGAATACATAGAGATAGTAGTTATGAAACTTATGGAAAACCTTATTATACCACATACCAAGAAGATAAAATATTAAAAATGAGAGGGTTTATATTTAAATTTGATATTTTTAAAAAGATACGTGCCAATGATATAGAAACTTCTCGGGTGTGGGTGATTTTCTTCCGAATAAAAAATACATCATATTATTGTTTTTTTTAATATGTATTTGAAATTATGGTTTTCGTATTGTGTGTGGTTTCTTTTAACTAACTTATTTAGATGTAAGTATGAATAATTTTTTTTAAACCATCGCATTTATTTTTTATTAAGAATTGTTTTTTATTAAAATTGAAATCATTATTTAAAAAGATAGTTTGAATTATTGTAATTTTAATATTAAATTTTTTATATAACAAATTATTATTTTTAATTTCTAAATTATATATATTTTTTTCTAACTGGAATATTGTTATATATATTATAAGATTGGTCAAATTTATAATTGCAATATATTTATTAATTATTATTTATATAAAATAGATCAATTTAACATATAAAAAAAATTAAAAATATATTTTAGTAAATATAAAACTATATATATAAGTCCGCTCCCATTAAAAAAGCAAAAAACATATAATAAATATGATAGTGTCATATATATTAATGGAAACGGAAACACATCGGAAAAACTGGGCAACTGAGACTTAAATTGATATTAGGCAAACCTGCACTTAAATTTAAATTTAAGCTTTTAACTTAAATTAAAGGAACTGGAAGACTATAGCACTTTCAAGGAACTTAAATTTGAAGGAACTTGAAGACTACTTTGAGATCTTCAACGGAGAGTCCATAACAAAGTCCCCAAAACGAGAACAAGCGAAATTATATTTAAATTTAAATTTAAATTTCGTGGGTCAGGCAAGTTAATCGAATAGAAGTCAAATATGAATAAACCGAATTCAAATGAGCGCCTGTTCTTAATTGTGTAAATTTAGTGTGTACTATAAATTTACATTTAAATTGAAATTGCATATAGGAATCAAATTTAAATTTAACAGTATTTTTAGTCCCTGCCATCTGGCAATGGCCAGGGACTATAGTAATCGTTTAGGCCGATCTTAGCATGAGTTCACCTGCTTGTGGAATTCACTGATTACGATATAACCAAAGTTTTTACACAAACACCGATTAGCGACCCAAAGTTTTTCAATGCAGATATATTCTCCTTCTTATTTGGCCTCTTCCCGAGGCTGAAGACCAAAAGCATATGTTATAAGTAGTATTTGGTTTCGTATTTTATACTAGCGAACTTGATGCTAGCTTAATGCTAGCTATTAGCTGAGCACATATTAAATGCCAGTTTTGTTTCACCGGCGTACATAGGAAAGTTTAATATGATTCCTTTGGTAGCTTCCGTTTTTGACGTCTGGATCTTTACGGCGTGTGGATCTTTCTGACACTGACATTTGGATCTTTGTAACAACTATGTGGCGCTGGGATCTTCAGAGTTGAGTTACTAATACCTTATTGCTGAGAATCCCAGGTCTCTGTCTTCATTTTGTAGACTATGCCAGGCCAAATTGGTTGCCTCCCGCCGGAACTGGTCCCTGTCAATGCCTATAATGCCTGTGAAGGTCGTCTGCGGAACCGAGCAGCTTATGCCCGAAGTAAACTGCCTCACTCTTGCCTTTTCTTAATCTGTAAGTACCCCTTCTTAATCTGTAGGTAAAAAGCAATCAGACTTCAGAGCAGTTGCATAATTCTGGCCAGTCTAATGATTTTTTTGCCGCATAGGCTGCTAGAATAATAATTATAGCTCTAAACTATGAATTAAATAGATTAATACTCCATTAGCAAGACAAAAATTTTCAAACAACATACTAGGTTTGTAATAAACGGTAAATATAGTCTGAGTTGAAACAGCAAGAAAGAAATACATTTCTATTTTACGTTTTCAGATTAATCACAATATGCGGTATTTTATCCCCACTAAATGGCAGATTAGAGAAGTATTACTTACCCGTTCGCCGCTAAGAGCTGCTACTACTCTCCACCAGACTTGCATGTGTTAAGCATATAGCCTTGCCTGATTTGGTCTAGACACGTTCATCGATTTCTTTTCATTGTTCTCTGGCTATGGGCATCGGTCCACATGAATCAGAATGCTTGAAGGGGAATGCAAGCCGAGGGGATGAAAGGGTAGGAATCTCTCTCTTAAGGCCGGATACCACGACAAACCAATACTGGAGCAAATCATGTCGTATAGCAATGTTCGAAATCGCTTTTGTGTGGTTCATTCTAAGTAGTTAACATAACACAATGCCCGTAATTGCAGGCATGGAGTGGCAGCTCTTATCCCTTTACCTTTACCAAGACGCTACCTTTGCTTCTGTCCCAGCGTCTGTAACCTCTGTGGTGGCCTTGCTCCTGCTTCTGGAAATTGCTGCATCTGGTGGAACTACTCGCCTTACTCGCCTTAAATTGGGAGCGTCTGTAACCTCTGTGGTGGCCTTGCTCCTGCTTCTGGAAATTGCTGCATCTGGTGGAACTACTCGCCTTAATTCCCTAATTTGCTGCATCTGGTGGAACTACTCGCCTTAATTCCCTAATTTAGCTTCTTTGGCTGGATTTGCTTTGCCAAGCAAAAATTCACAGGTTCAAAGTTCAAACCCCAGGCGCCCGTGGAAAGACCATTTAAACTGCCACTGTTGAAGTATGTCTATTTATCGTTAGCGCACACAAACCAGGCAGAATGAAATAACCAGAAGGATGATTGATGCTGTCCTCTGCTGATAAGTATAGCGTTTAATTTGCTTGCTCTCCTTCGGGCTTAGCGAGAAATCTTTCTGCCAGGCCGGATGACATTTGAAAGAAATCTGGATCGGATGTCATCTTCATGGAGATCTGTAATAGTGACCGAAGACAGATGTTTTGGATTGTTACAATAAAGTTGCGAGCATGCAAGCCACGTGTTATGGCTCTACCTCTGGCCTAACATCCTTTCTAATGTAGAGTCGACCATAAAATATTTGCATGCAGAATATACGACACGTGACTACTGCATTGAGACAAGTAACTCAAAATTTTATGCGCTATGAAGGTTTTCATGATGTGTTTATCTCTAACCTCAAAATTACCCTTTGCCTGTTGGTTTTGTATTTTATGTTTGAGATTTTGCATCTTTCATACGAGCATACTGACTTATTGCATACTTTCTGCACCTCTACACATTGTTATATCTGTGCTGAACACGGGGCCAGGCTCAACAGACATGTTTTTAACTTGCTTTTCGAGTAATCTTTTTAAATGAGGTTTTTATTACCTGTGTACTTGAATATAGAAAAGTCAATATGGTGCTTTGTATATATTGCAAAATTGTCAGACTGCAATCCACTATTATGCAATTTAGGGGTCTAGTTTATTGTCTTCAGTTTTTCCCGGTGGGTTGAATGGTCCATTTTTTCTAACATTAATTTCTGTTTTCATTTTTCAGTGGTGCGTTGCAGTTATATTCGTAGATTGTAAATCATATATATGCGTTGCAGTTATATTCGTAGATTATAAATCATGTTATGAATATAAATAATTACTAATATGAAGGGGTATCTGCCGGGTTATATAAACGGACCCTCATTTGTGATCAATGTCATATTATATCCCTTGTGAATTCACATACACACATAATTATTACATATCCTCTGATGGATACTTTCATATTCCATATTTTCTGAATGTCTTGCTGCTTATATGAACTTTTTTCATTACACTGCACTTCTCACAATTTTATATCTGTGCCGAACATAGGGCCCAGGCTCAACAGATATGTTTTTGACTTGCTTTTACTGTATTCTTTTTAAATGAGATTTTTATTACTTGTGTACTTGAATATAGAAAAGTCAATATGGTGTTTTGTATTTATTGCAAAATGGTCACACTGCAATTCACTATTATGCAATTTTTATTGTCTTCAACTTTTCCCGTTTGGTTGAATGGTCCATTTTTTCTAACATTACATAAAATCATGTTTTCATTTTTCAGAGGTGCGTTGCAGTTATATTCGTAGATTGTAATATATGTATATGTTAGGGTGTCCTCCCTTCATATGCTTTTAATAATAATCTATTGTTTTTATTGTCTTAGCTTGAAACATTTGAAGGCCACAATTTCCTATAAGATGTCCTAAAATTTCCCATTAGTCCTAGTTGGGTTTGAAATGTATTTCGATAAATTTATAATTAATTGATAGAGTTGTTCCGATGGTTTCTAAATTCTTATATTTCCTTTATTTTTCTTAACTAAATTTTTAACTGGTTGTACAGCATGTGCTAGAGCATGGGAAACCCCATGAGTAAGCAGTGTAGAATCGGGTACGTGATAGCGCAGGCCGAGAACGCAGCTACCCTTGCATACAAGGCTATAGGTGCTTTGCACTTTGGAGGTTGTTTCGTTGGGAAAAACTATGCGAACTATGTGCAGGGACTCGCTGCGATGCAGCCTCCCTTGTTTAATAGATGGAATTGTTTTCACCAAACTGCAGTACATGAAATTCGTTAAACGAAATTGAATTCGAGCTATACGAATCTTGGGTTTTGCCGTTGGAGATTGGAATCTTTGCTTTTAGCCATTGGATATTGCACAATGGAGTGCTTTAAAACTATCCTGAGTTAATTATCCTTTATCGTTCGGCCGAATTTTAATCCCTTGTCTCCGCGGATTCTTTTCCTTTGTCCCGTACACTTTTACCGCCGGGCCGCTCGTGAAAATTCTAAATTCTGTCTGCCTTCTGTTTGTATGTGCGTCTCAATGTTATGTTTAAGCCCTATAATGGAGAAGGTATCAAGGAAGAACTCTGAAGAGGAAGAAGATGAGGCTAATTAGAGATGTGGAACTAGTATTGTATGGAGATTTTTTGAAGCACTAAGCTAGAAAGATCTTTATGGTGTGGCTATAGTTATTTAGTTAGTTAGAGGCATGTTTGTGGTGTTGGTATAGCTATTTTCTTCTTTAAGAATATGATGGTTTAAAGGAAACTAAGTATTGGCTAGGGCACAGATTTTACATTTGAACTTTTTGCTATGTAGTGTACCATGAAGATTTCCTTTTGAAAATAGGTCAAAGTATTCAAATTATATGCAGAGTCAAAAGTCCTTGTGGGTTCAATGAAAGAGCTATCGTAATGGTCTTTCATTTATAATCTAGGTAGTGAAAATTTACGAGCTAAAATACCAATATGGTGATGTGACGGTACTTCATGCATAGAAGGAAAATATTTTTCTTAGATGTTGGGTAAGTTTATATCCTAGAGGTATCCAATAATAATGTGTTGTGGTTTTTGTCATTTAATATTCTATCATATTCAAATAAAATTTAGTTAATATTTAAAATATATTTTAAGTTAAAAGATATATCTTGGATTTTGTTGTTAATCTAGTTTTCTAAGTTATTAAGTTAAAAGATATATCTTGGATTTTGTTGTTAATCTAGTTTTCTAAGTTACAAGTGTGTTGCTATGAAGCCAAGGCATTATGCTTATTGATTTCCTATAAAATAGGAAAACTTTTTGGGAAAAAACAAACAAAAAAATTCAAAGAATTAATTATTTTTTATTTCCAATTATTTTTTTTACTTCCAAAATGTTTTTAGAATGGAAAATGGGTACACCAAACCCTACCACACATTCGAATAAAGACAGTCTAAAGAAAAAATATAACAAAATATATTAATAAGATAAGTCTAAAGAAAAAGTATAACAAAATATATCAATAAGATAAGTCTAAAATAACAAAATATATTAATACTCGATATAAAGCACGTTTCAAATCAAATATGATTTCTGGAGGCATGTGGGAGCCATAGGCCACACCTTTTTATGTAAAATATCTGAAGCCTTGAGAAGGACGAAATTCCTCATCCTTTAGGGTTTTTTTTCTTCTTGTTTGTATAGGAAATCTTCAAAATGTCAGGAGGAAACAAATTTAAAGCCAGAATCAAGACGATTCTGTGAGGCCTCAGAGAAGGCCATATAAGTAATTTTGCTATATTTTGAATTAAGTTCGTTAAGAGTCCGTGTTGCACAATTCCCAAACTGTGTGTGTTTATCGAAGTCAAACCCTGTGCAGTTCTTGTAGTTTCCATGTAGTGGATATTGTATATTTTCCCAGAAGAAATGAGAGTTTATTGAGGGTTTGATGTCTTGTTTTGTGTTAGACGCTGGAGTACGAGAGTGAGCTAGTTGAGGTAGCTTCGAGAATTCTACCTCCGCTACCTGTTGAGATAACGCAGAGTGAATACGAAAATCTTGACCCGAGTTGCAAGAAAATGGCCCAGTCCATTTGTCAATCTGTGAACCCAAACTCTCGGCAATTTCCAGTAAAGAATGACATGTTGAAGAGTTGGAGGAGATCGGTACATAAGACAAATTGGGTGCATTGATAAGTCACAAGTAATGAAAGTAAGAAAAAACTCAAATTCCCTGAATTCAAGCATTTGGGCTTCAATATAAAATATGTTGTAAATTTCTGTTCATTTCAAACACAAAAAAAAAAATAACAGACAGAGAACAACACTCTGGTTTTATACATGATCTTTATCATATAAAAAAAAATAATAAAAAAAAACTGTTACAGAATTTGTTTTCCTCGACTCAGAGGGATTTACAACAGGAACTTCAGTTCTGGAATATGATTCCACTATCTCATAAAATGATGTCTTCAGCACTGTTGTGCGTTGCAGAGAAGAAAGAGTTCTTCTTGGTAAAATACTCTCTACACGCTACTCGTCTCTGCTCTTGCATCTTATATTGAACAACACACAAATATCTTTCAATACGTGTTGCTTTTGCATACTTCCGTGAAAATAAAAAATAGTAAAATTTAAGATTTCACCTACATTTACCAACCCTAGTAAATGTCATTAATTACACGCCTTAAAAATATCTTGATGGAATTTAATGCATGGCTTATCACACCATCGCATCGCAACAAGAGAGAGGATGTGCCACTGCCTCTACAACCTTTAAATCATGCGATCTGCGATCGCATTGCAAATATCGCATCGCAGAAAATCAAAGCATGCAACGAAGGGTGACGAGGGAAAGTCATTCCAACACTCCCCCTTAATTTTAACTGCTGGGTTTATTCTGCATACCCAGGCATTTCCTGAAATGATCAAAGCTTTTCTTTGCCAATGGTTTTGTCAGGATGTCAGCTAACTGTTCCTCTGTTCTGCAGTTCTGCAAAACAATTTCACCATTGTTAACCAATTCACGTATGAAGTGAAATTTGGTGTCTATGTGCTTTGTTCTTTTATGAAAAACAGAATTTTTAGACAATGCTATTGCTGAGCTATTGTCACAGTAAATGGTTGTGCCCTTTTCCTGTTCATGACACAAATCTCTGAGAACTCTTCTCAGCCACACTGCTTGGCATGCTGCTGCTGTTGCTGCCACATATTCTGCCTCTGTTGTTGACAAAGCCACAACTGGTTGCTTCTTGGAAGCCCATGAGATGGCTCCCGATCCCATATGAAACACATATCCCGATGTGCTTTTCCTATCATCAACACTTCCAGCCCAATCACTGTCAGTGTACCCTGTCAACATGAAACTTTCAGAAGAGGAGTATAAAATACCAAACCCCTTCGTTCCATTCACATACCTTAGAATCCTCTTGGCTGCCTGCCAATGAGTCTCTTTCGGTCTTTCCATAAATCTGGAGATTAAACTCACAGCGTGCATAATGTCCGGCCTAGTTGCAGTCAAGTACATAAGGCTGCCAACTATGCTCTTGTACAATTTTGGATCAAAATATTTGTTGTTGTCTTCTTTGGTCAATTTCAACCCCACTACAGTTGGAGTCACAGCTGCTTTGTTGTTCTGCATGTTAAATCTCTTTAACACTGCTTCTACATATTTATCTTGAGAAATGAAAATGCCATTTTCACTTTGGTATACTTCAATTCCAAGAAAATATCTTAAGAAGCCCAAGTCAGTCATTTCAAATTCACTTTTCATGACTGCTTTAAAATCAGCAATGAGAGAAGCATCATTGCTTGTAAAAATCAAATCATCTACATATAGAACAACGATAAGAATCTTACCGTCATTCTCCTTTATGTAGAGTGTGGGTTCACCATCACACTTGTCAAACCCATTCTTAATCAGATAAGCATCTATTCTGCTGTACCATGCTCTTGGAGCTTGCTTCAGCCCATAAAGAGCCTTCTTCAGTTTACAAACTTTATGCTCTTGGCCTTCAACTTCATAGCCCGGAGGTTGATCAACATAAACCTCCTCTTTTAACACTCCATTCAGGAATGCAGATTTAACATCCATTTGATAAATCTTCCATTTGTGTTGTGCCGCAATAGACAACACTGTTTTGACTGTTTCCATCCTTGCTACTGGTGCAAAGGTTTCATCATAGTCTTTGCCTTGTTGCTGCTTGTAGCCTTTCACAACAAGTCTTGCTTTGTGCCTATCAATTTTGCCTTCAGCATTGCTTTTGGTCTTATAGACCCACTTAACTCCAATGGCATCTTTGCCTACAGGGAGGTCCACTAACTCTCATGTTTTACTCTTCTCAATTGCACCAATTTCTTCATTCATTGCTTCAATCCATCTATCTTCATTTACAACATCTTCAAAATGGACTAGGTCATCAACATGACAATATAAAGCGAATAATGAATTCAGACCGGTATTGTTACTTACCTCTTCTTGTTCATAAATCTCATTCAGATTTCTGAATCTTGGTCTTCTTGGTGTACTTGGAGTTCCATCCGAACTTGAGGGTATATCTGATCCCTGTGGTGTGCTTGGAGAAGCACTTCCTTGACTTCTTAAGGCTGTTCGAATTCCAGTTTGTGGTGTGGTTTGTTGTACTTGCTGTGGTGGAGGAGGAGCCACCAAGGAAGGATTATTTGCTGTTGTCCCTTCCTCTTCTTCTTCGTGAGACACAATTGTCTTCACATTCACTGTCTTCTCTAAGCTTCCATCCCAAGCTTCATCTTCAATGAACTGCACATCTCTGCTTACTATCAATTTCTTGGTGGATGGGTTATAGAGTTTGTATGATTTTGACTCATCACAATAGCCAATAAAGACACACTTCTCCCCCTTACTATCAAGCTTCTTCCTTAGCTGATCCGGTACATGTGCATATGCCACACAACCGAATACTCTCATGTGAGTGACTGTTTGCTTTTGACCACTCCATGCTTCTTCTGGTATTCTGTTCATGACAGCTTTAGTTGGGCATCTATTCAAGATGTAAACTGCGCAAGTGACAGCTTCTGCCCAATACTCATGCGGCAAGTGTTTTGCCTTCAGCATACTCCTGACCATGTCAAGAATGGTCCTATTCTTTCTTTCAGCAACTCCGTTCTGCTGAGGTGTATACCTCGTGGCGAACTGCTTTTGTATGTCATTCTCTCTGCAAAAACGCAGAAAGTCTTGGGAGATGTACTCTCCTCCTTTATCTGTTTTGAGCACTTTGATATAATGCCCACACTGCTTTTCAACAAGAGCTTTGAAGTGGCGGAATTTCTCAAACACTTCACTCTTCTGTTTCAGCATATACACCCATGTCTTTCTGGTGTAATCATCAATGAAGGTTAAAACATATTTATTTCCGGCAAATGATGGTGTTTGCATCGGTCCACACACATCAGAATGAACAATTTCCAATGGTGCTTTTGCCCTTATGCTTTTTCCTGCTGGAAAGCTTTCTTTGTGTTCCTTGCCTAAGATGCAGCCTTCACAAAAGCTGTCTGGTTTCTCGATCAATGGTAATCCCTTTACCATTCCCTTTCTGTGCAACAGATTCAAGCCTCCGAAATTAAGATGTCCAAATCTCAAATGCCACAGCCAATTCACATCTTTCAGTTGTTCCTGAAAGACTTCTTGTGTTACAGCCGCAATAGTTCTGCCTTCCTTCAAATCTGCCCTGAGTTTGAGAGGAAACATTCTATTGTTGGTCATCTGCACCTGTGCAATAATCTTCTTACTCGGAGGTATGTCTCTGATTGTACACAAATCATCTTTGAAGAACACGTTGTAACCTTTGTTAATGAGTTGTCCAATGCTCAAAAGATTACATTTCAGACCAGGTACATAGTATACATCTGGCACAATCATCTGTTCTCCATTTTTTGCTCGGATACTGACTCTGCCCTTACCCTTGACAGATATCGTATCATCAATCCCTGTTGTTACCTCAGATTTCACATTTTCATCCAGATTGGCAAACATTTCAATATTTCCAGTCATGTGATTACTACAACCTGAGTCTAAGAACCAAAAATTTTCTTGTTTATCTTGTGCTATGTTACATGTTAACAGCACGTTCTTTGGGTTCTTATCTTCTTCATTTGCAAAATTAGCATTTTGCCTATTATTCATGTCACTTTGCTTTTTCCTACATTCATTGGCATAGTGCCCATATTTCTTACAATAATCACATTGGACTTGGGATTTGTCATACCTTTGTCCATGAGCTTGTTGTTTGCTTGAACCTTCATCTTGGTTCTGATTGCAGCTCCTTCCGCTTGTGCTTGCAGGATAATTTCTGCCTCTGTTTTGGCCTCTTCCACGACCTCTGTAATTTTCACTGCCTCGACCTCTTCTTTGGCCAAAAGACATCTGGGTCTTGAATGCTTGCTCAAAAGAGGAATCTGTTCCTCTACTCAGTCTGTGTTCATGAGACAAAAGAGAAGCACTCAGCTCATCTACTGTGAACTGTGAGAGATCTTTTGTTTCTTCTATTGCTACCACAATAGATTCAAACCTTGAGGGTAAACATCTCAAGTTTTTCTCTACAATCCTTCTTTCTTCAAGAATCTCACCATGAGATCTTATCTGGGTTATTAGGCCAATAACCTGAGTGAAAATGAATCTATTGTTTCAGATTCATTCATGCTGAGATTTTCAAAGTATCTCCTCAACATCTGCAACTTTGCAGTCTTCACCTTCTCCATGCCTTGATAGACAGTTTTGAGAATATCCCATGCCTCCTTGGATTTTGTTGCTGCTGCAATCCGCGGAAAAACACTTTCATCCACTGATTGGAAGAGGAAAAAGAGGGCTTTGACATCCTTCTTCTTGTCACTCTTCAACTGGTCTTTTTCTGTTGTTGTCAAAGCAGCCAGTGCTGTTGCGTTTGCTGGTTCAGCATAGCCAGTTTCAACTAGCTCCCATATTCCTTGAGAAGCAAACAATGCTTTCATGGTTATGGACCAATAACTATAATTTTTCCCATTAAACTGTGGCAGTTGGGGATTTGTCAAACCAGTTCCAGCATCTGCCATCTTAACCTGTGTAAATAAAGAAGAGATACTGAACTGTATAAATAAAAAAAACAAGCAAAAACTTTCTCTGCTGGAGAAAATCTGCTCAATAAGCTTCTTACAGCTCCTACAGTGAAAAAACCACCTATGTTTTTTTTTAACTCACTGAGTGCCTAGACTAGCTCTGATACCATGTTGTAAATTTCTGTTCATTTCAAACACAAAAAAAAAAATAACAGACAGAGAACAACACTCTGGTTTTATACAGGATCTTTATCATATAAAAAAAAATAATAAAAAAAAACTGTTACAGAATTTGTCTTCCTCGACTCAGAGGGATTTACAACAGGAACTTCAGTGCCGGAATATGATTCCACTATCTCATAAAATGATGTCTTCAGCACTGCTATGCATTGCAGAGAAGAAAGAGTTCTTCTTGGTAAAATACTCTCTACACGCTACTCGTCTCTGCTCTTGCATTTTATATTGAATAACACACAAATATCTTTCAATACGTGTTGCTTTTGCATACTTCCGTGAAAATAAAAAATAGTAAAATTTAAGATTTCACCTACATTTACCAACCCTAGTAAATGTCATTAATTACACGCCTTAAAAATATCTTGCTGGAATTTAATGCATGGCTTATCACACCATCGCATCGCAACAAGAGAGAAGATGTGCCACCGCCTCTACAACCTTTAAATCATGTGATCTGCGATCGCATCGCAAATATCGCATCGCAGAAAATCAAAGCATGCAACGAAGGGTGACGAGGGAAAGTGCGATATGCGATCAGATCGCATCGCAGCGAAAGTCCAATCGTTGTTTAGCTCGCGGCAGTTTTAAAATTATCATTCCAACAAAATAGGCATAAGGAATTGTGCTTGAATCCTAGAGTTTGTTGGAACCCGGCATAAGAAAGATCTGCATCCATCCGCCATTTCTATTATTATGTAATAAGATAAATTTGGTGCACTCATAATTCGAAAGCAATGAAGGGAGACAAAAACTCAAATTCCTCGAATTCAGGTTCGCGCTTTAATATAAAATAGACTAGGAATACTGCATGAACTCTCGAGTTTGTTGGGACCCCAATGGGGAGAGTTGGACTCGTGTCTGAGCCCTCAAGTTAACAAATGGTGGACATTGTTCAATGTCGGACCATACTCGAGCCTTAGGACACAAAAAAAAAAAAAAAAAATATGAGCGCAAGGAAAGGAAAGGAGATGAACCTTGATCACCCGTGGGATCGACACTTTTTTCTTCGTCGATTTCGCCGAGCAATTATGATCATTTATTTGAGGAGGAATCAAAGTTGGAAAAGTGCTTCGGTGGCTGGGGTAAGAATCCCAGCACCGTCGACTAACATTTAGTAAAGATCCCAACACTTAGTTTTTGAATGGAATATCTCAAGGGTGGTTTGAAGGAAAGAATAATGTTGGTCTTTTGCATGGTTTTTCCCACAAACGGAATATTAAGCTTGCTGACGCAGATTAATTGCTGCAGAAAGGCAAGTTTTGTGGATTGACATTCTTCTCATCAAGTGGTCTATTCAAACTTCTAGGATCGAATTTGACATCCTTCTCATGACGTGGTCTATTTAAACCTCGAGGATCCAATTTAACATTCATCAGATAATATATTCATACGATAACCGTTATACATTTTAAACAAATAAAAATTTATATATTTTTAATATAAAAAAATCACTTATAAATATACTAAATATTAATTTTAATGTAATTCACCAAAATACTAATGTATATTTGATTTAAAACATTTAATATTGATTAAATATAAAATAAAACACACATACTACTTATATATACACGCCTTTACTTAAATAACATGTAATAAATTTTAAAAATACTTTCTATATTAAAAAACCATAATAAATATATATATATAAAAAGCCATTCTTAATTTACGAATAAAAATATTAAAATACATATTTATTATTTGTTGCGTGTTTTATCATATTAAAAAGATATTTATATTTTACAGAATGGAATAAAAATTAATTTTAATATTTAATTTTATAAATAAGATATTAAATAATACAAAAAAATAAAATAAAATACTATTAACGAAACAATATTTTTAAAAAATATTAAAAATCAAAATATGTAACATAATAAAAAGTCACTGGAATCAAATTAAATTTAACTAGAAGAAAAAGAGTAGTCTACCTAGGCGGAGGAATTCCCGGCCGGGCAATGGTAACCGGTGGGAAAACATTCGATAACGGAGAATGGCAAATAGCGATTGACTAAGATAGCCACCTCGACGTGTGGACCCATCCGGCATCCGATGACCGGTCCTATCTCCGGCCACGTTTGCGTGACCTCCGTTAGCTCTGGCTGTTAGTGATGTGCACCATGCTCATTCATGCTAATCATCATGTTAGTGATGGCGGGGTAATGAAGTTTTGAAATTAAGCCGCACCTTCTTCTAAATACCAAATAGAGATAATTCGGCTCTGGTGGATTAGGGCATCCTCGACTTAATTCTGAGAATACACTTTTTGTATGGGTTTTCCATTATTCGCCGAAGAGCAGTCTGTGCCCTCGATTTAATGGTAGAAGTGTCCTCAGACACGTAATTTTATTAATAAAAAAAACAATTACATAATTTATTTTGCAAGAGTTTACACCCGAACAACACAAACACTCTTGCAATGAGCTATTTATAAGCTCCATGTCCTAACTACCTCTAATTATGGATCACTTATAACAAGTGTCCATTTACAATAAATGCTATTCAAACCAACTAGCTAACTAATCTCCTAAAATAGAGCCTAATATACGACACATTTGGAGAGTCATATCCAGTTACAACAATATGCTAATTCTAAAGTCTCCATTAAATAATTAAACATTCTAGAATAATAATTATTAACTTAATATCTTAAATTAATAATTATTTTATTCTAATTTTATAACCTATGATAAAATTGTATTTTGGATCATCTAACATTCCCCCCTATGATCCAAAGATACATTAGAACAGATACCAAGTTCATCCCTGAACTTAGTAAATTTTATTCTGCCAAGCGGTTTCGTGAAAATGTCGGAGATCTGATCTTCGGAAGGACAATAAACTGGCTTGAGGACATCTTTGGCAATGAGAGATCTGATATGATGATACTCGGTGTCCACATGCTTTGTCTTTGAATGAAAAACTGGGTTCTTGGCAAGTTTGATGGCTGACTGGCTATCAATGAATAATGATGTAGCTTCTGCCTGAGAAATGCCCAAGTCCTGCAAAATTCTGCGTAACCAAACAATTTCACATGCTGCTTCCCATGCTGAAATGTATTCTGCTTCTGCTGAAGAAGTGGCCACTGTAGCTTGTTTCTTACAACTCCAAGATACTGCTTCTGACCCCATGTTCATTAAATAACCTGATGTTGATGCTCGATCATCAATACTCCCAGCAAAGTCGGCATCAGAATATCCATCAAGTACAAAATTTTTAGTCTTTTTGTAAAGAAGACCAAAACCTTTTGTTCCTTGGATATATCGAAGAACTCTTTTGGCTGCATTCTAGTGACTGTCTCATGGTTCCTGCATAAAACGTGAAAGAATACTGACTGCATAAGATAGATCAGGACGAGTATTTGTCAAATAAATCAAGCTGCTAATCAACTGTCTGTAAGTTGTACTGTCCACCTTTTCCCCCCCTTCAAATTTTGAAAGTTTCAAGTTTTGCTCCATGGGGGTGAGAACGGGCTCGCAATCTTGCATGCCAAAGCGCTAAAGAACCTCTACTGCGTACTTACTTCGAGAAATGAAAATATGATGTGGATGTTGGAAGACTTCAACTCCAAGATAGTAGTGAAGTAATCCCAAATTTGTCATCTTAAAACCTGCATGTAACTCCTTTTTCACCTGTGCAATATGATCATCATGATTGCCAGTGATGATCAAATCATCTACATACATAACAAGAATGACCAAATATTTTCCCTGTTGTCGCACATACAAAGTATCATCAGATTCACTTGCTGAAAACAAACTTTCTTAAGGTAGTCATCCATCTTTGAATACCAAGCTCGAGGAGCTTGTTTTAATCCATATAAAGCCTTAATCAATTTGCAGACTTTATGTTCTTGTCCTTCAATTTCAAAACCTGGCGGTTGGGTCATATACACTTCCTCCTATAAATCTCCGTTGAGAAAAGAACTTTTCACATCCATTTGATGAACTTTCCATCCTTTCTGAGCGGCCAATGCAAGTGTTAATCGGATGGTGTTCCATTTAGCTGTTGGAGCAAAAGTTTCTTCATAATCAATGCCTTCCTGCTGTGCAAAACCCTTTGCGACAAGTCGTGCTTTATACTTCTCAAGTTCACCCTTCTGATTATACTTAATTCTGTAAACCCATTTACATCCTATGGGTTTAACATTTGCTGGACAATCAACAAGTTTCCAAGTGTTTTTATCAATTACTGCTTGATATTCTTCAACCATAGCCTGTTGCCATTCTTTATGTTTTACTACTTCTTTGTATGTGGAAGGTTCAGTAAAACCATTTGCTATCAAGGCAAAATTGCCTTCACTTCTATGTGCCCTTCTGGTGCCAGTTTTATTCTGTTCATCAGGCTTTACATCTTTCAAAAGTTGAACTGCCCATTTCGGAAGTTGGTGCTCACTTGTTTCTGCTTCTGTAAAGTCCCCATCATTGTAAAGAGGATTAATATACACTGATGTTCATAGTTCAGGTGAAGAATGTGGAGAATCACTGTCAGAAGAACAACTGCTCCTTGGAGATGCGGATGAACTGCTAGAAGACCCAGATGATGTTGTTGATGTAGATGGACTGGATGACTCATCTTCAGAGGAAGGAAAATCAAGTTCATACCAATTTGGTGAATTTGGTTGACTTTGCATTTTTCCATTTATTTAACTTCCTTTAGTTTCTAACTTGTGAAGAAGATTTTCAATTTCTTCAGCACTCTTACTCTCTGTTTCATCAAAAATGACATCCCTGCTCACAATGAATTTTCCATTGGTCAAAAGACGATACCCTTTCTTCTCATCAGAATAGCCAATCATTGTGCATTTTAAACTTCTTGAGTCAAGGTTAGTTCGTTTTTCTTTAGAAACTAAGGCATAACACACTGACCCAAAAACTCTAAGATGTTTAACTCGAGGTTTGAAACCACACCAAGATCCATAAGGTGTGATTCCATCTAAAGAAGCAGTTGGAGATCTATTTCTTAAGTAGATAGCTGTATGGATTGCTTCTGCCCAATATGTTGGACTTAACCTTTTGAAAGTTAACATGGATCTCGCCATGCCTAACAAAGTGCGATTCATTCTTTTGACTACTCCATTTTGCTGTGGACTGTAAACATTAGTAAGATGTCGTCTGATGCCATTTTCACTGCAATAAGTTTTGAATTCATTTGAAGTGAATTCTCCCCCATTATCTGTCCTGAGAGTACCTATCTTTTCTTTGACTTCATTTTTGACAAGTTGGCGAAAAAGTTTAAACTTATCAAATGCTTCTAACTTGTTCTTCAAGAAGTAAACCCAAGTCATTCTGCTGAAATCATCAATGAATAGTAAGAAATATTTGCAACCACCAAATGAAGTTTGTAGTGGACCACAAACATCACTGTGAACTAGTTGTCGTCGCTTGTTTGCACGCCATGAACTTGTTGAAAAACTTTCTCGATTTTGTTTGCCATAAATGCAAGCTTCACATTTTGCATTTTCCCTTTTAAATGTGGGAAGTCCTTTAACCATTCCTTGTTTCTGCAATTGAGAAAGACTCTCAAAATTCAGATGTCCATATCTTACATACCATAGTCTTATAGGTGAAATACATGTAGTCACTGCCCCTGCAAAATCAGAATGCCTTGGAATAATTGTCCCTTTCATCCGTAACAGTTTTCCATCTTCATAACCTGTCATGACTGTTTTCAAGTTCTGTTTCACTGAATTAATCTTCACTAAACCATCTTCCATAATCACCTGATGTCCTGCTTGTCGAATCGTGACTAAAGAGAGCAAATTTTTCTTGAAACTGGGTACATACCATACATTGGAAACATTTTTTCTCCAATACCAGGGAGAAAAACTTTTACTACTCCTTTTCCATAAGGAGTATGTTTTGTATCATCAGCAAGAAAAATGGAATTAAGTTGGCAATCTTGAAAATTCTAGAAAAAATCACGTCGACAAGTCATGTGCTGAGTTGCCCCAGAATCCAAGATCCAGGCATCTTCATAGTCACTTCTAAGATGGGATGAAATTTGTGATGCTGGTGAGGAAGTAAAAACATATTCTGAGTTATCTTCATCTTGATCATTTGCAAATTGTGCTGAATGCTGCTGAAACTTGGGAATTTTATTAAGTGATGTTCAACAATCTTCAGCATAATGGCCAACTTTGTTACATCTTCGACACACAATTTGACTTAAGTCTCTTCCTCTTCCTAAAGATTGTCCTCTGCCTCTGCTTTGACCTCTATTTTGAGATTGTCCTCTACCTTGATTATTATATCCTTGTCCTTGAAAATTGCCTCTTCCTTGGTTGTTTCCTCTACCTTGAAAATTATTTCTTCCTCCTCTGTTAAAATTGTTGCCTCTGCTTTGGCTTCGACCTTGATTATGTGCTGCTTGATTCTTATTCCATCTGCCTCTGCCTCGAGAACTATCGGCTGATGACTTACTAGTGCTGGCTTCTGTGAGAAAAACATCTTCACCAACTTTCTTCTTCTTCCCAAAAGTTTTATCATGTTGAGTTAACATTTCACAGAGTTCATCAAACTTTAGTTTCTCTAATTTCCCAGTTACTTGTAGAGTCTCCAAAAAATGCGTATAGGAAGAAGGAAGCCCAGCAATTACAATTCTGACCATAAAGCTATCATTAATTGCGGGAAACCCAGCATTAATAATTTCTTGCTTAATATTTTTAAGTCTTGAGATATACTCAAGAACATCACCGCCTTCAGTTAATTTTTGTTGCAACAATTTTAATTGTAGATCAACTTTCTTTGATTCAGGCTGTGTATCAAAGAGGTCTTTAAAAGTTTTCAAGGCAGACCATGCATCTATAGCATTTTCTATATGGACATACATTTCATCATTCACAGACGATTTAATAAGAGCTAAGGCTTTAGCATTCTTGATTTCCCATTTTTTTAGTGCAGCTGCATCTGTGGGTTTATTCGACTTAACATCTCCATCACATATTCCCTGCCATAATTAATTGTAAATGAGTGTGCTTTTGATGAGACGATGCCATGTTTTATAAGATTTGGTGCCTTCAAGTTTTCCGGAATCAGAAAACAAATTAATCAACTTAGACATTTTAGCACTGAAGCGTCACACCAAGAATCAGAACAGAAAGGACAAGATAGTCAACACAACACACCACGCAAAAAACACGATCTATCGGGGCTTGGCCTTGACCCTCGAATAGTCGTCAAAACAGGAGAAAATTGACTGAGCTTTGCACTTGGCTCTAGTCAATATCTCAAATTTTTACAAGGCAACTTTCAGAATTTGACTTTTTACAATGGTGCTTTTGCACAATATGGTAAAAAAGAAATTACCCCCCCTCAAAGTAAAATTACTTTGAGTTACAATGTGATGATACCAAAGAACTTCTTAAAAACAAATTGCCCAACACACCTTATCTCTCCAATTTACAAATTACAAATAAAACTCCTTATTACTCCAAAAATTTACAAAACACCTTATTACTCCACAAACAATAAATTCCAAAAAAATAAAAAAAAATCACCAAATCTCCCCAAAAATATAATGTTCCTTATCTCTCCAAAAAAAATACAAACAACCCAAAAACCTTATCACTCCATTTACAAAATTAAAAAATATTTCTTATTGCTGGCATGCTGGCGTGTTGCTGGTATGCTGGCTCACACTGGCTTGACGTTGGGTTTGCTAGCTCTCTCATTTATTTATTGACCATATCTTAAGCTTCCAGGTCAAGGAGACACTATTCAGCTCAGCTCATCAGCGCAAGAATTGCCTGCCATTTCCATTACACGGATTCGCTATCTTAGAGGTGTCCGCCATAGGGGTTTCGTCCAAAGAAGAATCTCCAACCGTCATGTAAACACTTGCTGAGAAGATGGAAGTTCTTGCAACAGTGGTGGCGTCTTTGAAATCAGCAACGGCGAGGGACCAGCAGGACAACAACCGTGAGGGACCACGAGGACAGACAACTTTGTGGATGCGTTAAAAGAGCAAGACTTATAACCACGGATCGTGCGACATGAAATTCAATTCGGATGTTTCTACTCTGGGAGCTAAGAAGAGCTAAAACTTAAATACAACACACAAGCCACTAGCCATTCTTTCAGCCACTGGACTTAACTGAGCTAATTCAATACAGATGTTTCCAGTATTATATTATACTAAGCACCAACAAAGATATGTTTGATTCAATTATTGCCGGCAAAACCCGACATCCTCTTCCCGGTATGTGGCCGAGATCTACCACAGCGTTAGCTCGGAAGGGTAGATGCAACTTCACTATTCCCAACCACACTTGCAGGGGAAGGGGCTGGAAAACATCATACTCCTTTAGGTACTGCATTCTGCTGCCATAGATTTATGGTTCCACGTATCACATGGATACCTGTGCTCTTACACGTTTATTGCGTTCCACGGTGTATGAGAACGACATGGCCAAGGGGAATAAGAAGAATTCAATTCTTTTAACTCTTTGATAAAGAGCATTTGTGCTGATTATAAGTGATTTTGGTTTCTTCTCACTTCGTATTCGTGAGATGCGTGACTATTAAGCACTGTTCCACCACATTTCCAGAGATCGGCTTCTCGGTTGCTCCACGTGAAAGATCGATCTGCCATATGCACAATCCCAGTCTCCACCATTGGCACTAATCACAACAGAATCAAAGATCTTCACACTGATATGATCCACACAAGAGAAATTTGTTGTATCCAAGAGCCATTCAGCAAGCATTCATCATAAATGAGTACAACAGCCATGAGGGATCTCTAGCGCTTTCGTGCCAAGGCGATCATGGCCAACATCATATTGAAGCGGAGCAGATAACAAAAGTTCCAAAAATAGAGGAAATTTTTGATAATACTAAAAAATGATTTTCAGATTTTTAAAAATCTAAAACCAGTAAAACAATAAAATTTCTTCCCTTTTGAACAAAATTTTGACAAATTTCATACCAATTATTTGCTGGGCAATTCAATGGAGTTTTGCACAAACTTGTAGGGCTGGAATCTCCTCTTCACATCCACTGCAGCATTACTGGAGCTCTGATACCACAATAATGGCAGAAGTGTCCTCAGACACGTAATTTTATTAATAAAAAAAATAATTACATAATTGATTTTGCAAGAGTTTACACCCGAACAACACAAACACTCTTGCAATGAGCTATTTATAAGCTCCATGTCCTAACTACCTCTAATTATGGATCACTTATAACAAGTGTCCATTTACAATAAATGTTATTCAAACCAACTAGCTAACTAATCTCTTAAAATAGAGCCTAAGATTCGACACATTTGGAGAGTCATATCTAGTTACAACAATATGCTAATTCTAAAAGTCTCCATTAAATAATTAAACATTCTAGAATAATAGTTATTAACTTAATATCTTAAATTAATAATTATTTTATTCTAATTTTATAACCTATGATAAAATTGTATTTTTGGATCATCTAACACGATTTTTTTCTCGCATTCTTTAAATGTCAGGGTCAGGGAGAAGGAAAACCTCCTTCATGTGATCACGAGATCGATCTTCTCTGTGTGAGTGAAATTGTGTAACATTTTATCGTTTTTGTATTCTGTATTTTGATTATTTATGCCAAATGATTTTTTTTATTTTTATTTTATTTTCATAAAAGACAAGTCAGTTTTATAGATTTTTTCCATTGCTTGTATGAAGCTGATGATACGAACACTGAAACGTGGATCTCACAGGGATTCTTGCAATGTCATTTGGCATATCCCTTATAAGGCGTGAAGATTGCCGCCAATGATACAAACGCTGAAATGTGGATCTCACAGGGATTCTTGCGATGTCATTAGACATGTCCCTTATAAGGCGTGAAGATTGTGGCCGATGATACGAACACTGAAATGTGGATCTCACAGGGATTCTTGCGGTGTCATTTGACATATCCCTGATAAGGCGTGAATATTGTGTTGTGGTTTTATTGATCGAGATTAAAGGCTACTTTCTGGTCTTTTTGTAATGTATACGGTTCGGTTCGGTAATGTCAAATTGTGATGTAATGGAATGCCAATAGAATCTGGTTCAAAAATTTAATAAGTTACTGTTTTAAATTTTCAAATGCCAACATACCCTGGTTCGTTAATGAGGTTGCCAAGCGTGGAATCTATCATTTGCTTGCCCCAATAGCTTGGTCGACAGACATTTCCAACCCACTGACGGTGCAGTTTTGCATTTCTTTGCCCTTGCTTTTGCACAAAAGGGGCACGGAATTGATGATGAGTGTCAATGGCCCTCGTTGACATTTTCACAGCTTCTACAACACCCTTCTTGTATGGGCACTTCGCTCTAATCAGTTCAAAATGGATTACAATTTGATTTTTTCGTGTTCTGTTGCTCGTCGTGGCACCAACTATGGTTTTCCAGCAAAATTTCAGCGGAATAAAGCAACTGAAAAACAACACAACCATAGGGTGGCTTGTTAGGATTTAGCTTTGAATTATGTAAAGTTTCAAAATACAAAGCACAAGTTTCACTAGACCAGGCATCACATTTTTGGAAATGAATGAGTTGTTAACATCTGTCTTTGTATGGTTGGTTCATTTCCTTTAAACAATTTCGATTATTATTAAATCATTTTAAATTCTTCGTATAAAATTATGGTATTATGGTATACCTATCACGTAGATTATTCAAATTCTAGTCATATTATCTAAAACTTTGCCATCCAGTTATTTTGAATGGAGTTGTCTATAATGCGACTTTTTGAGATTCCGGTGACGGAATCCGGCGGAAGAAATTGAGATGAAATCATGATTTGTTGCAGTTAAAATGGTTTTTTAACTGCATATTCGGATTCAGCACCCTGAAAAACCCCTGGGACGCTTTCATTGTGCATAAACTAGTTATCAAACTTGGATTTCAATAAATTACTGCCGGATTTTCACCGGAAAAAATCGCCGGAAAGGCTTTCAAAAAGTCGCGTTAAAGACTACGGCATTTTGAATAAAGAAATTTTATGTATTAACTTTGTTATTTAAAGTTATTTTGAATAAAAAAGATTTATATATGTACAAAAAATATAATCAAGAGTAAATATAATTTTTTTGAAAATTTATTATAATTTAGCTATATAATTTTTTGGAAAATATATTATAATTTAGTTATTAAATTTTTTATTTAGAAACTTATTTTTAATGAAGAATATTTATGTATATAGATAAAAGGTAATTAACTATAGATATTTTTTGGGGGGAAATATATTATAATTTAGTTGTTAAATTAATAGTGGGATAATTATTATTGGTTGCTATTTGCCAATATTCAAAGAAAACCACGTCACCTAGAATTACTGGTTAGTGATTAGTAAACCCCCATGTATTCACTCTTGCGAGATGTCTCTTAGACTTAGGTTGTTAACTTGTTCATTCATTTTTTATTTTTTTTTCTAGTTAAGACTAACCTAAGTACCCACGGGGGATTTGAACCGGTGACCTATCGCAAGGAGTGCCTTAACAACGCACCCATTCACCGTCAATCCAAAGCCCCGTGGGCCTTGTTCATTCATATTAAATCACTAGATTTAATTTAATTTTTAATTAAATATTTAAAAGAATTATAATTTTAATTCAATTAAAAATAATAAATGAATTTTATATTTAAGTTTGTTTTTATAAATAAAATTATAAATATTTTTTTTAAAAGACTTTATAATATTTATGACATTAAAATAAATTAAAATAATAATTATTTTTATTCATAACACTAATATTTCAAAGAATATATAAATTTTTAATAATTTTAATTAATAAAACCTATAGTAAGAAATTTAATATTTATATATAGAAAGATGTGAAATATATATAAAACATAAATAATAGTTAAAAATTAAGATTTATTTTATCATATTTGTTGGGTTTTGAATTGATAGTGAATAAATTTACTACTAAAAAAAGTGGCTAGTTCAAATTCCTCCATAGTTAACCCCTCCAAAAAACAGTTTACCATATAATTAAAATAATGATTCATGTTCATAATTATTATATTTTGCAATTTCATATTTTATTTTAATATAAAAAAAAAATATAAAAACTTATACTTATAATAATCTTTGGTCTAATTTCCCTTTAAGCATGGTACACCATTAAGACTTTCGTCTACATATGACTAAATTATGAATCAATGAAATGTAGCAAATTAATCTAGAAAAAAAGATACTTGTAAAATATATATAAGGCTCTAAACACATCATCTAGGTTCAAATCTCCACTAGTGACATGATGAGTTATAAGACATTGATGTAATAGATTTGTGCTTATTAATATTATTGTATTGACTTCAAACCTTATTAAACTTTTAATGCTATTTTTACACATTATATATATGTGTGTGTGTGTGAGTGAGAGATTTTTTTTTCTTTAATTTCATCTTATTTTATTTTATGAATTAATATATTATTTTTATTATCTATTAATATGACTTTTAATTTATTGATATATTTTTTATTCCAAAAAAGTATATATTATATTGTTGAAAACCACATAAAATTTTTCAATATTATTTTTAAATATTAATAAGAAAACAATATTTCTATTAAAAAAATCATATACAATTAATTTATATATATATATATATATATATATATATATATGAGAGATAGCAAGTTAAACATTTTACTTATGTAAAATAAATTATATTTCCTAATAATCTTTAGTCTAAGTGGGAAAACAAATCATTGGCAAAAGTAAGATTCTAAATATATAAAATGCCTAATGTTTATACTAGAAAAAACAATAAAGATTTCAATAAATTCATGCTTAATGTTTATACTATAACAAGATAATAAAGATTTCAATAAATTCATTTTATGTTAATTAAAAAAAGTAATTTAAATTCTAAATATTTTAATACATTTATTTTATTTTTAAATAAAAATATAATTTTAATTTTAAATATGATTTTATAAGTGAGTAATCAAATTAGATAAGTATAATTAGTAAATCGTTTGAAATCATTTTTAAATAACTATTTTTCTAACTCAAATAATTGTTCCATGCCACATTTTCAATGAGATTCAAATTTGTCATCTTCTTCCATGCAAGAAAGTTTGAACCAACTTGTTTCTTTCCTTGAAAAAAGACATTTTGACAGATTCATATGTAGAAATAAATATACTTAATTGTGAAAATGCTCCTTCAACTTGTTGCCTTCTTGAATTTGATGTTGATATAGATAATAGAAAACTTCTCCTTGATGAAGATAGTTTTCGTCAAGATTGATCCTTGGCTCCAAAGCGAGGGAGATCACCTTAGAACTTTTGATGATGATTATAACGTCCTTATTGATGATTATGACAACAACCTTGATCTCACTTCTCTTGGATGAGTAGACTTCAAGTTACTTTGATTTTAAAAGTTCTTCAACTTGAGTAAAGCTAGGGTCTTTGTGGCCCTTTTCTTTGTTGATAACTTGGCCGAGGATCTCAAGACTTCTTCAGGTGTAGACTTCTTCTTCGATCTAGGCTTTTGACACTTCCTAGTAGATCTTGAATTCAAGGTTCTTTTAGGATGAGATGATATTCTAGATCTCCTTTGATGCCCTTTCTAGAATTTCGATCCTTGAATGCTTGATTGTCCCTTGATTAAATTCCCTTCCTTTACTTGTTACCTTAACTCTAATACCATGTTGAGAAATATAGGGCAGAGATATTAGACGATTTCTCTTATAATGATAGGTGTGTGTGAGGACTTTCTACTTTTCTTAATTATATTCTTCTTGTACTTGACTTTTATTATGTGTTATTCTTCATCAAACAACTACAAAACCATAAATAACAATGAGACAAAGGACAAAAACTGTAGGCAATAATCCAAGTCCAAAACGTCTCCAACCTTAGAGGAAAACCCATAAGAATTCTTCTTCTGATAGAATCTTTAATTGACGAATTACAAGACCTATACCCTTGACCAAGAATCCCTCCAAGACCAAGTGAATGCTTCTTCATTGAATAGCTTCTCCTTTCAACAACTTCGACCTATTCAGCAACTACAATTGCAACTATAGCTTTGACTTGCCCAGAAACTGCAACTTCGACTTTCCCAAAAACTCTAACTTCGACTTGCCCAAATATTGTAACTTCGACTGCAACTTTTATTGCAACTTGAACTGCAACTTTGCTTCATTTCTTGGGTAGATTCTCCTTCTTAGAAAACGTGACTTCCAAAATAACTCTTCTTGATGACCTAACTTTATTTCTATAACTTGACTTCACTGCAACAATATGTGCCTTCATTCCTTCGCACGTGTGGATATAAGTAGTCCAAAATAAACCCAAAACTTTGAATTTTTCTAACTCCTTAGTCTTCTTCTTCACTTTTTTTTCGTCCTTATAATCGAACTTGTGTGAGTGAGAATGTGTTTTCCAAATGAGGTTGAGTTCCCTATATATAGGCTTCCTTGATCCTCCTGTTAAGCAAACTTTTTGCTCCATTAGGCCAACTTGATGCTTGCATGTTTGACTTGGTCTTGGAGGATATTTTGACTCTAATTTGACTCAAATAATTTTTCTTACAATATGTAACATGCCCAAATGGGTCTTCAATACATGACAATGATTCAATTGACTTTATGACAAACCTAGAAGCACTAAATGGGTGCTTGATTTAACAATAAATTTTCCCTTGAGCATGAAACCCATGCCTCGAGAATAAAACTAATAAATTTAATTTTCTCTTTTCATTAAATACATAAAATCATGATTACGTATGCCATTATGAAGACCAAACCTAGTTACATATTTCAACACCTAGAACTCTGGAATTGGATAAGAGGGGAGTGTCACATTCCACCTCCCTACAACAAGGGGCTCGGAAAAGGAATCCATGGAACCACTGCTGCTCTAGGGAAGAGTTCTTTATCTGGTTGTTTGCTTCAGTTTTGTAATACCTGCCTCTAGTAATGCCCCGAGTACATCTGACCACTGAACCTCAACTATCTAATCTGGCCTCTAGCTTATCATAATTCCATCTATTATCAACACATAGGGTCTTCACGCTCACTAGCTGCTCCTTCATAATTCAAGGAAACAACACTTTGAGACTTCTGCCCATTGTTGTTCCTCAAATCTTTTGGGACTTTTCTTCCCACTACAATCTTCCTGTGCTACTCCAATGAAAACTAACATAGGGCAGGAGGGTTGCCACCTATCACCACCAAATGTCACTTCTCCAACAATGAAAATGGGCTATAACAAATTGCTCCTCTATCTTGCCAAACCTTCAGCTGCCACTCCTAGAAACCCTTAGAATCCATCCCAAGGTCTTCACTTCTACTCACAGATGTGGGTAAAGGGTTATTCGTTGTAGTTCATTGTTCACAACTCGATTCAAAAGAACCTCATCGTAGTTGAGGTCATGAAGCAGTTGGTCCTACTGATGACATTACACTTGCAATCATGCACCATAAAAAAATAATGAATTGAAGTTCGATGGTGTACAACTGTAGGTGCGGTGTCAAAAATATTAAAATGAAATAAAATAAATGTATTAAAATATCTATATATTTCTAATTTAAATTACTTTTTTTATTTAACAAAAAATGAATTTATTGAAATCTTTATTATTTTGTTATAATATAAACATTAAGAATTCTATATACTAAGAATCTTACTTTTGCCAATGATTTTCTTTCCCATGTAGGCTAAAGATTATAAGAAAAAAAAAATATTTTTACATAAGTAAAAATTTTAACTAGCTATATATATATATAAATATTGAAAATTTTTGTGGTTTTTAATAACATATTATATATATATATATATATATATATATATATTGGAATAAAAAATATATCAATAAATTAAAAGTCATATTAATAGATAATAAAAATAATATATTAACTCATAAAACAAAATAGGATGAAATTAAAGAAAAAATGATATATAGTGTGTAAAAATAACATTAAAATTTTAATAAGGTTTGAAGTCAATATGATAATATTAATAAGCACAAATCCATTACATCAAATGCCTTATAACTCATCATATCATTAGTGGAGATTTGAACCTATATGATGTGTTTAGAGCTTTATATATATTTTACAAGTATCTTTTTTTCTAGATTAATTTCCTACATTTCATTGATTCATAATTTAGCCATATGTGAATGAAAGTCTTAGTGTTGTAACATGCTTAAAGGAAAATTAGACCAAAGACTCTTATAAGTTTTTATATATTTTTTAATTAAAATCAAATATTAAATTGTGAAATATAATAATTATGAACATGAATCATTATTTTAACATGAATTATTAATTTAATTATATGGTAAATTGATTTTTTTGGGCGTTAACTATGGAGAAATTTGAACTAGCCACTTTTTTTTACTAAACTATTCACTATCAATTCAAAACCCAAAAACTATGATAACATAAATCTTAATTTTTAACTATTATTTATGTTTTATATATATTTTACATATTTTTATATAAAAAAAAATTAAATTTCTAACTATGTGTTTTATTAATTAAATTTATTAAAAATTTAGATATTCTTTAAAATATCATTGTTATGAATACAAATACTTATTATTTAAATTTATTTTAATGTCATAAATATTATAAAGTTTAAAAAATATATATTTATAATTTTATTTATAAAAACAAAATTACAATACAAAATTCATTTTTTATTTTTAATTGAAATAAAATTATAATTATTTTTAGATATTTAATTAAGAATTAAATTAAATCTAGTGATTTAACATGAAGAAAACAACCCAAGTCCAAGAAAATCTCTCAAGAGTGAATACATACGGGTTTATTAACCACTAAATGGTTATTTTAGATAACTTGATTTTCTTTGAATATTAGTAGATAGCAACAATAATGATTATTCTACTATTAATTTAACAACTAAATTATAATATATTTTTCCCCCAAAAAAATATTTACTATCCGTTCCATTTTATCTATATACATAAATATTTTTTATTCAAAATAAATTTCTAAATAAAAAAGTTAATGCTATTAAAATTTAAATAACTAAATTATAATATATTTTTCTCAAAAAATTATAATTATATTTACTTTGGATTACAATTTACCTCTATACATAAATCTTCTTTATTCAAAATAACCATGAAAAAATTTATTCAAAATAAGCTTGAAAAAGTTTTAAATAATATGACTAGAATTTGATTTATCTACTTTATACGCATACAAGAATACCATAATTTTATACGAATAGCTTAAAATTTTGCCCAAGATTTTACAAGATTCCACTACTTCGGAAGATTTAAAAGCTTATTAATTTATTGAACTACTCGAAATTTTACATACAATCTTTAAAATATTTTATTTTAAAATTCTTCTTTACCAAATTCGAAGTGCACATGATACCTTCCTATTCATCCTACACTCACTAATAGTAATCGAAATAGTTTGCGGGAAACGAACCAACCATACAAAGACAAATGTTAACAACTCGTAACAACTCATTCATTTCCAAAATGTAATCGGCATTTGAAACTTATGCTTTGTATTTTGAAACTGTACACAATGCAAAGATAAATCCGAGCAGCAAACCATCCATTCGTTGTGCTATTTCTCAGTTGCTTTATTCTGCTGAAATTTTGTTGGAAAACCAGAGTTGGTGCCACCGCCAGCAATAGGACAGGAAGAAATCAAATCGTAATCCATTTTGAACTGATTACAGCCAAGTGCCGATACAAGCAGGGTGCTGTAGAAGCTGTGAAAATGTCAGCGAGGGCCATTGGCACTCATCATCAATCCCGTGCCCCTTTTGTGCAAAACCAACGGCAAAGCAACGCAGAACTACACCGTCAGTGGGCTGGAAACGTTTGTGCGGTAGCCATTCCACCGAGATGAATGAGACGCGCTATAGGGGCAAGCAAATGACAGACTCGACGTTTGGCAACCTCATTAATGAACCAGGGTATGTAGGCATTTGAAAATTTAAACAGTGACCAATGTAGGCATTCGAAAATTTAAAACAGTAACCTATTAAATTATATGTAGAAGGTTTTTTTAACCACATTCTGTTTACATTCCATTATATTATCATTTGACGTTACCGAACCGTATACATTACACAAAGGCTAGAAAGTAGCTTTTAATCTCGATCAATAAAACCACAACACAATCTTCATGCCTTATAAGAGATATGTCAAGTGACAACGCAAGAATCCCTTTGAGATCCACATGCCAGTGTTCGTATCCTTGCTTTTATACAAGCGCATGAAAAATTCTATAAAACCGACTTGTCTTTTATGAAAATAAAAATAAAGAAAACAATCAAGTGACATAAAGAAGCAAAATCCAGAATACACAAACGATAAAACCTTACACAACTTCATTCACACAGAGAAAAGATTGATCTCGTGATCACATGAAGGAGGTTTTCCTTCTCCCTGACCCTGAGATTGAAAAATGCGGGAATAAAATCGACAGCACATACAGTACTACCCTGCGAATAATGGAAAACCCATACAGAAAGAGTATCCTCAGAATATCGTCAGAAGCCATAATCCGCCAGAGAGCCGAAATATCATTTGATTTTCGCAAAGAATGGAGTCTTTAGAATAAGTGGCCAGATTTCTGATTTGGTTTCTAAAAGAGGAAAACGCGGCTTAATTTCAAAATTTCATCATCCCGCCATAACTAACGTGATGGATACATTATGTTTAACATGAATGAACATGGTGCACATCACTGACACGGATAGCTAACAGAGGTCGACGCGGAGATAGGACGGGTCATCAGATGCCTGATGAGTCGGGACGTCGAGGCGGCGATCTCGCGGGCATTTCCTCCGCCTAGATAGACTACTCTAAAAGAAAATAATTATTTTTTTTTACCATTTTTATATAAAAAGATGAATCACATTAGGTTATTCTAAATCATTTATTATATAATTAATCCAGAAAATACTCTAAAGACAATCATTTCTTTAAAATATTCCACCTAAATTGAATTAATATTATTTTTATATATTTATTTAACTTTTGTTTAGGTATTCCATTCAAAATACTAATTTTGAAAAATATATATAAATTCGTAACGGTTAAACCAATTAAAATATAATTATATAAATTCAATAGGAGTTGTCTATAATGCGACTTTTTGGAGATTCCGGTGACGGCGGAAGAAATTGAGGTTAAATCTTGATTTCTAGCAGTTAAAATGGTTTTTTAACTGCATATTTTGATTCAGCACCCTCGAAACCCTGGGACGCTTTCATTGTGCAGAAACTAGCTATCAAATTCGCGATTCCAATAAATTCCTGCCGGATTTCGATCGGAAAAACCCACAAGAAAAGCTTTCAAAAAATCGGGTTATAGACAACTGCAATTCAGTATGTATTTAAGACTAAAAAACGGATTTTAGGCCTGACATACATGAAAGCGACGTTCCGTTCACATCAAGAAGAAAGTGGCGACAGATTTTTAATGAAAGTGATAAATAATTAACCAATGTAATGATATCATGACATTGTGGTTCACATCGTGTCGAGAGGAATGTGGAGAAGTCTTTTTAATGAAAGCGACAGATCATCAACCAAGTTAATGATTTCATGTAACGGTCACGGAGATAACAAAAAAACAACCACTATTTTCTATGATTAAGTCACGCGGCTCAAACATTATTGTTATATTCCAATTATCATCCTTGTAGCATAATTATTATCAGTACGGTTTGTTTTTCAAATTTGTATGAAAGCGCTTCCATTTCATCTTGATCGTGAGTAGATTTATATGCTTGTTTTTATAGCCATACGATAAAGGAGAAGGAACAAAAACAAAACCACTGGAAGCGCAGGAAAAGAAACACAGGATGTTTTTTCTACCCAATTCTTGTTTGATCAAAATGAGTCAAGTATTTATCTCTAGTTGGTTGAAGGAAGCAATTTGTTGGAAATTTCCCTATCATTTTAAATAAAATCATCAAAAATGTGTGTTAATCATTTGTTTAATATTTTGGCATATTAAAAAATATTTAATTAAATTTTATATTAAAAATTAATAATTAAATTTTATATATTCTTAATTTTATCACAAGAAAAGTATAATTGAAGGAATTTCTTTACAAGTTGGTTCTATTGTATTCTTTGTTTTTCCAAATAAAATTTTAATGGACGTCCTTTCAAGCTTACTCTAATATATTTTTTTATTGTACCATAAAAACCCAGCAGATGCTACTTCTGGATCCCTCTTTATTTGGCCAAAATCCTTTGAAAAGATCTCCAATACGTATTTCCGAAGGATTTCATCCATCACAGATTCTGTTTCGGATTGTTGACAAGTATGGAGCTTTCCTTTAAGATTCCGTTTCACTTATATTCCTCACTTTTGAATCTTTTTTTTAAGATTTATCTTTTTTTAACCCAAACACCTTTTCCTTTTTTTTCATCAAATAAGCTCCAATCATACGACTTAAAAAACTATATATATTTAAATACATATAAATTAGTGGGATTTTGCATCCGACCACGTCATCACTTGCTCTATTCGTACGATTATCGTTACACTTATGACATAGGGAATTGGCATCGCTCGAGAGTTCAACAATTTTTCTTCTGATCATTTCTAGGATCTCCACTAGAGAGATTAAGTGCCATTCGAAGTTCATCGGTACTTTTAACAGGATTTTTGTTCCTTCAAGCATTCGACCTTACATGGAAAACAACCTAATCACATACCAAAGCAAGTGCTTGACCTTTATGAATTTTTCACAACCATAAGTATAAGGTCATATGATATATAACATTATGATGATAGTGTCGAAAAGATTAACCGATACAATTAATTCAAGATGTGAAGCACTTTTGATAGATTAGTGACACGAAAGGAGAAATTCAAGGAGATCTAACAGAATTGTGGATGTAACAACGCTTTAATTACTAAAGAGGTTGAATATATGAGAAAAGTAATAACTACAAAGGGATCAACCTCGGGTATTTGACAAATTTATGAAAGATATTGTAGCAATTCTTTGGGTGAAATATTTTAGATGCAATTTTTAAGCTTGCTAGTTTGAATCAAAGAGATATGCATTCAGCCCATACATGAATTAGATATAGGAGGCACGAGATAGTAATCCCAATGCAAAAAACATTTAAAACTAGATCGGCGAAGAGTCTCATGAATCGCTGAATTTGAAAATGAAAGATTTGAGCTTGTAGAAATTGATATAGGGTAAATCTGAATAGGTGGAGCTTACATGCCAGTAAATGAAGTTTTTGAAATTATTATGTAATGATGTTATTAGCTCTGCAATGGTTATTTCAAGCTTTGGAACCAGAGGATGGCGATGGTACAGAAAAGTGATCCATGAAACTGAGGATGTAAAGTTAGGTTTTACTCGCTTGGAATAACTTCTTGTCTGCTTGGTTTGAGAGTTCTAAAGCCAAGTCTGTGTCCAAGCTCGTGCAAATGGGGAGGGAGTTCTCGCGCGCGGTTTTGGAGGTGTTTGAATACCGGCCACCAACTCGGGAGAGCCCATTGCCTGCGGCGAGATGTGACCAAGAATCATCAGGACCCCTGGATTTGTCAGACGATCCACCGCAATTAATGTCGAAGGGTGGCGGAATTGCCGATTGTCGAAACTGGACATTTTTCCGGGCAGGAAGGGAAACCAGGTAATTCCTCCGCCTTATTAGACTACTCCATTGAATTTGACATTCTTCTCATCACGTGGTCTATTCAAACCTCTAGGATCGAATTTGACATTCTTCTCATGAAATAGTCTACTTAAACCTAATGATCCAATTGACATTCTTCTCATCATATGATATATTCATACTATGGCGGTTATACATCTTTAACAAATAAAAATTTATATATTTTTAATATAAAAAAATCAATTATAAATATACTAAATATCGATTTTAATTTAATTCATAAAAATACTAATATATATTTGATTTAAAACCGTTAATATTTATTAAATATAAAATAAAACACACATACTACTTACTTTTATATATATATATATATATATATGCCTCAACAGAAATAACTCTTAATAAATTTTAAAAATACATAATATATTAAAAAACCATTATTATAAACGGGAGTGTTAATTTAAGAATATATTTTTTTTAAATAAAAATGTTAAAATCTATATTTAGTATTTGTTACATATTTTATTATATTATATATATATATATTTTATGAGAATGGTTAACGTCTATTAAGACCAAACTTTGGTCTATTAGACCTAAAAAAACAAATTATTTAGTTTGATCTAAGATTTTATTCCTATGCTCAAAAAAATTGGAGAGAGGCGTCACAAGCTCACTATAATTTTGACATCGTAAAAGGCTAGGGAGGTCAGTGTTGCGACAAAGATTATGAAACTGAGATCTAATGTGAAGATTTATGAAACTGAGATCTAATGTGAAGATTATGAAACTGAGATCTAATGTGGTTGTACGCAGGGCAATTTAAGAAGAAGTGGTTTTCATCCTCGATGTTCCTATTCTCACAGCCATGGTGTTTTAGGAACTGCCGTACTACTTGTTTCACTATGGAGCTCATGAGAGCTCATTCTAATCTTCGCTATGTTAATTTTCTTATCTGAGCTAGTTAAAAGAGAGAGATACTTTTGATCTTCTAGGGTGGGGTTGATAACCTTCTTATAATAACTTAATTTTCTTTTAGCTACTAAATCTTTCTCACACCATATTTTTTCTTTGAACTTAGAGGTAACAATGTTTTTAATTTTATTTTATTTTTTTGCTTTTTTTTTAAGTATGGGGGATTTTCGCAGTGCATTATATTAGATATCATTTTTGGGATTCAACTGCGTTAAGTAAGTCATTCAAAGTATGACCATTTCCATGAGAGGTAGTCGTAAAGTGACTAATTTCCCATGATTTTTGAATAGTTCACTTAGCACTCATTGCATCGGGTGATGCTCACAGGGGTGAAGAAGTGGGATTGAAACTAGTGAAATGTGGAGAACGAATCACATAGCATCATTAATGTTATTAATTTTTTGCAATGCATCATTCTCGTTGATCTCCCAATGGTTTAACCAGGCCCTCGTGTCTTTATACCACCCCCATTTCAGCCTTAAGTAGTTTTGGGTAGAATTTAAAGCTAGCTTAGGAAGTCTATGATCTCCTATGTTATTAAGCTTGTGCTTGTATAACAGAAGCCTAGTCATAACTAGGCTCTCAAATGGAATAAATATTGATTTTAATAATTTTATAAATAAATTATTAAAATAATACAAAATAATAAAAATTTAAATATATTATTAACAAAACAATATCTTGGGAAAATATATAAAATATTAAAATCAAAATATTATATAATTTAACATAATAAAAAGTGTGGTTGGAATCAAATTAATTTTAACTAAAAGAAAATAATCTCTTTTTTGCCATCTTTATATAAAAAGATGAATGGCATTAGATTATTCTAAATCATTTATTATATAATTTAATCCAGAAAATATTTAAAACACAATCACTTCTTTAAAATATTTCATGTAAATTGAATTAATATTATTTTTATATATTTATTTAAATTTTATTTAGATGTATAATCCAAAATAATAATTTTAAAAAATATATAAATTCGTAACGGTTAAACCAATTAAAATATAATCATATAAATTCAATATTTATTTAAGATTAACAAACGGATTTTATGCCATACATACATGAAAGCCATGTTCCGTTCACATCGTGTCAAGAAGAAAGTGGTGAAATATTTTTAACGAAAGCAATAGATAATTAACCAATGTAATGATATCGTGACATTGTGGTTCACATCGTGTCAAGAGGAATGTGGCGAAATCTTTTTAATGAAAGCGACAGATCATCGATCAATGTAACGATTTATGTAACGGTCATTGAGATTTAAAAAAAACCACTATTTTCTATAATTAAGGCACGCGGCTCAACATTATTATTATATTCCAATTATGCATCATCTTTCTGTAGCATTTTTTTTCTCAAATTTGCGTGGAAGCATTTCCACTTTATTTTGATCGTCACTAGATTTATTCTTTTCATGTGTGTTGGGTTATGTTGTCACGTATATTTATATGCTTGTTTTTATAATCATAGGATAAAGGAGAAGGAACAAAAACAGAACAAGTGAAAGGGAAGGAAAAGAAGCACAAGATGTTTTCTCTACTCAATTCTTGTTGCATCAAAATGAGCCAAAGTATTTATTTCTGGCTGCTTGCTTGGTTGAAGGAAGCAATTCATTGGTAATTTTCCTATAATTTTTAGATAAAATCATCAAAATGTGTGTTAATTATTTGTTTAATATTTTGGCATATTAAAAAATAATTAATTAAATTTTATATTAAAAAATTAATTATTAAATTTTATATTAAAAAATTAATTATTAAATTTTATATTACAAAATCAATATTAATGGAATAAAATTTATAACTTATTTAACAACACTTTTCCAAACAAGCATTAAATTGGAATTATAACATTGTCCATAGCTTCTCCCAGGCAATCTAAAGTCGGAAAAGATGGAGTTGGGGATCTCTATATGGGTTTCTTCATGGTTTAGGGTTTCTTGCAAGTTTTTGAAGCACATTTACCGTGACATTATGGAACCCCGCCGCTCTTACCCACCCATACACCTCTGCTATTACTTCCCTGTAATTGCCGACAATCGACTGCAGTTAACACATTCTCTCAGCGGTTTAGCCTTCCAAGCCCTTATCTATTCGTTACTATTCCGGGTCATTGAGCGATGGGCTCCCCAACACCTCGAAGGCAGCTGGCGTGGGTTTTTAGTGACATATATGGAGAATATAGTAGATTGTTCAGCGAACCCTTTGGAGGGAATCTCTATTTGGACACATCCACATTCATCCCTGGCAGGCGTCTTCTCTTTTGACTATGAACTCTTCGAGGCCGTCGAAGCACTGCCATCTATCTCGGGGTCCAAAAGCTCGGTAATCACCCTCCAGGAAATCAACCCCACCCTGCCTGACCTCACGGATCAGCCTCTGTCGCCCTCTACTCTCCAATTTGTGGATCATCCTCCAAACCCTAGCAGTGAAACCCTAATAGCAGGACCTAGTTCTTTCCCTCCCTCGGCTAGCTCCCGGGCCTCCTAAATTGCTTAGTCCCTCAATCCTGTGTCTCAAGTTGATGCCCATCATCCCTCGCTGCCTCTTCCTCCCCCTGCATGGGAATTCCTCCCTTATCTGGTGTCTTCTCCTCGGTGCCTAACCCAGACTCTACTATCCCTGGAACTAGCTCCCCTTCGACTGCCTCTCAGCGACTCCCACTTGATGATTGGACTAGGCCATAAAAAAAAAAAGGTATTTGAAGCCTAAGGCGTGTGAGGTCTTCCTTAGGCTAACCAAGGATACTCAATTGTTTGATTCTATGGACATAGTAGATAGGGTTATGATGGGCCGTGTCAGGGGACACAACTATACCGCGACAAGACTGAAGCAATGGGCAACTGAGATATGGGTCATCACTTCGCTAAACCTCCTTCCGTCCAAACTTTTGTTAAGGGATGGTTTGCCCTATGTTTTTCCAGGGTCCAACACACAAACTGGGTGCTCTCAATTGTTTGGCACATAGAACAGGCGCCAACGCTCCTTTGCAGATGGACTCCCCTGTTTGATCTTGAATAAGAGAGGCTTGAAGCTAGCCCCCTCTCGGTCCATCTTCCCGAGTTACCATTATAATTCTGGTCTGAGGACATCTTCAAACACATTGGGAATGCTCTTGGCACTTACCTAGAACATGACAAATCCTACCTCACTACAGGGAAGATGGCCTACGCCAGGGTCCTGGTACATTTGGGTACCACTGGCGGATTACAGGAGTTCATCACTATCCAATGGAGGAATTTCTCTCAGCAACAGACATTGGATTATGAAGGAGTTCCCTTTAGATGCATAATATGCCATAAGGTAGGGCACCTATTTCGGGATTATCCTCTTAATGGCAAGGCACACATAGGGGGTTCTGGAAGGGTGATCCCATAAAAGTCACCACTGAAGACGGGAGAACAATCCCCTAGAACGGACTCAGAGGTTCAAATAGAGCCAACTACTAAAAATCATATCCCCGCACAGGCATCCCCGAAGAAGTGAGGTAGAACACCTCTTCTGCCACCCTCTCCTCCTCTCACAAGGGCTAGGGAGGCCGCTGGGACTACAGATGCATTGGGTAAGAACTCTCCCTCTACAATTTTTTCTCATCTGCTCTCTAATGCAAATGGTAATGTTTCTTCTGCTTCTGGCATTATTCATGGCTTGGTCGGACTCTCTCTGCCCCCTTCCTCTTTGGCCTCCTCCCTTGGCCCCCCCTCATCTACTTTCTCTTCCATTCCCCCTTCGTTCCCGGATCCCCCTCCTCTAATCCCTTCTGCACCTAAGTTGGGGCCTTCCTCCCTGCGATATCAAACCTGATCCAAGGAAAAAAGATAGGCCCTGGACCAGATTGACTTAGATCTGATTACTTCCCCCTTCTCCCCTAAACTCCCTCGTGGGCGACCCTCGTCTCTCTCCAAAGCGCAGAGCCTGGCAGGAGATGAGATTGCTTCTGGCAAACAAGCAACCTTTCATGGGGCACTTAGAGCACGGACCCCCCTAAAGGAGCCCCCCCCCCCCATGAACATAGTCTCCTTCAACTGCAGAGGGCTAGCTAGGCTCGATAAAAAACTAGCACTTCGAAGAATGATAGCCATAGAATCGGTGAATGTCATCTTCTTACAAGAAACCCTTGGAACAACGGAAGCTATCACTCACCTTCTTGAATCGATGCTCCTTGGATGGAAATTTCTTGGCCTTGATGCCAATGGTAGATCTGGTGGAATCACCTTAGGCATCAACCTGCGCACCATTATTCTCCACAACTGTTGGGGTGGATCTGGGCATATTGGGGTGGATTTATTCATAGGTGACCTAGGACTGGAGATTCGGTTTTACAATGTGTATGGGCCTTGCCACCATCGGCCTGAATTATGGGATCAACTCTTGAGCTCTAAGCTTCTACAAAACGAATACCTTATCATGGGAGGTGATTTAAATTTCTCCTTATGCCATTCTGAATCATGGGGACACCGAGCTTAGAGAGATCCTCTATCTGATTACTTTGAGAATGCTCTGAATGCATATAACTTGATAGATATCCCCTCTGCAAAGCTGCAACCCACCTGGAGGAGTAATAGGATTGGGGATGACAGTCTAGCCCGCAGACTTGATCGATTCCTGATCAGGGAAAAACTGCTTGACCATGGCTTTAATCATAGACAATGGGTGGGATCAGGAGGCATCTTTTATCATTCCCCTATTTATATGGAAATATGTGGTGGGTAGGGGAAGCCTAAGGGACCATTTAAATTCTGCTCGGCATGGTTAAAAGATGCTTCCTATATACGCATGGTCACAAATTTTTGGAAGAGAAATCCCCCAGATGTTGGAGGAAAAAAACATAAAGGTTTTGCTCACAATCTCATTGAGTTGAAGAGGCTTTCTAAAATATGTGTAGAGAACAAGAGGGTCAGGGATGATCAAGCCTTGATGCAGGTAGAAAGTGAAATAACATAATTTGAAAATGATCAGGGCGAGTTATACAGCTCCATCGAACACAAGAAAAAAATCACCTCTTGCTATGCAGTCCGAGGGAAAATCTTAAAGGACTGATAAGAAGCTTGGAGATTGAGGAGCAGTGCGATCTGGATGCAAGAGGGAGACGATAGCACTAAATTCTATCATAAATTTTCAAATGGGAGGAAAGAAATAAACACCATATGGAAACTCTCGTATGAGTGAGGAAAAACTGTAAATGCTTTCCCCTAGTTGGCTTCACTAGCATCCTCTCATTTCAAAAAGATTTACAGAGATCCCCTTGATGTCAATCTAGCTGAAATAATTCAAGTAGCTCAGATTTTTCCCCACTTTGTGGAACAGGAGGATGTGAGAGATTTGACTATGAAAGTCTCCCTAGAGGAACTGGAAGCCACTCTCAAATGGTTTAATAAAGGGAAGAGACCTGGGCCGGATGGTGGTCGATAGAGTTCTATCTAGCTTTCTTTGGGATTTTGGGTGCAGACATCCTCAAAGTCATTGAGGACTCGAGACTTAACGGTAGAATGCATGCTCCCTTCTCCTCAAACTTTATTGCACTTATCCCCAAGACCGATAAGTCGACCTCTTTTGATGACTACAAATCGATTTCCTTATCTAATTGCATTTATAAAATCATGGCCAAAATTATAGCCAACAGAATGAAACCTATCTTATCCAATCACACATGTCTGGAGCAATTTACCTTCCTACAAGATCACCAGATCCATGAAGCCGTGGGAACATCTCAGGAGGTCTTGCACTCCCTGCATGTCAAGAAAATCAAAGGTATGATTCTTAAGGTAGATCTCTCAAAGGCTTTTGACAGAGTTTTTTGGTTGTACTTAAGAATTTTGTTAACCCACCTAGGTTTTCCTTTTGCTTTCATTAAATGGATTATGAGTTGTAACACTAATATACCATTTAATGTTCTGGTTAACGGAATCACATCCCCATTATTTCATTCTGAAAGAGGCCTACGCCAAGGATGCCCTCTATCACCATTGCTTTTTCTCCTCATTATGGAAGGGTTCAACAGATTAGTCAAAGAATAATTCAGAACGGGCAGGTTGCATGGCATAAAAATCACAGATGACTGCATCTTGACTCATCTGTTATTTGTGGACAATGTCTTGATATTTGTCAACGAAGGCATTGGGGACCTGACAAATATGAGGAATATATTTTCCCTATTCAAATCAGGCACTAGAATGACTATTAATTGCACCAAGTCTACTTTAACAGTGGCAGGATGCTCCCAGCACGAAATCCATTATGCTCTTCAAAGATTTCAATTCTCCCATCTGGGTCTCGAGGAGGCTCTCAAATATCTTGGATACAAGTTGAAACCTCTGGGCTACAAAACAATATACTGGATCTGGCTTATTGCAAAGATAGCAAAGAGACTCAATATCTGGTATCATAAATATCTATCCAGGGCAGACAGGCTTGTTCTCATTAAAAGTGTACTGGAGGCCACCCTGGTCTATTGGATGACCCTGACATGGATCCCCAGGGGAATTCTCTCTAGGATACATGCCTTATGTTGCAGATTCCTTTGGAAGGGTAGTCAAACAGGGAAATTTTTTGCATGGGTCAAAAGGGACGCTCTAAATCTGCCAAAAAAATGGGGTGGCTAGGGGATTAAGAAGTTGGAGGATTTATCCTCAGCACTAGCAGCAAAACTTGGTTGGCAGCTCATTACTACTAGTAGTATTTGGATAGAGGTGGTTGTCTCCAAATACATTGCCCCATTACAAGTGATGGATTGGCTCAGACTTCCTCAAAGGCTCTCCACAGGGATCTCAATAATATGGAAGGCGGTCATCAAGTCTATGGACTCCATCAGAGCAGGTATTACTTGGAAAATACAATCTGGATTGGCAGTGAGGATTGGGCTAGACCCATGGATTGGTTGTGGTAATGCTCACAGGTTGCCAATTGAACTCACAAACCATGCAACGAAAATCACTCACATTAGTCACATTGCAGACTCTGAGCATTCAACTTTATTTCAGCAAGCATGGAAATTGCCTCATCGTCTGAATATCCCAAATCAGTGGTATCATACGTAGAATGATTATATCGAGGCTCTTATAGAAGCACACATCCGAATAAGTGAGGGTGAAGATGAGGTAATCTGGGCTCTTTCGAAGACCGGGAGATACTCTCCAAAGGAAGGCTACCTTGTTTTGGCAGAATCTTGCAGACCTCTAGACATAGAGTCACGGTGGAAAAATATTTGGAAATTAAAAGCACCTCCCAATGTAGACTCCTTAGGTGGACAATCTTAAAAAACAAAATTCGAGACAACCTCCTCAAGCATTATAAATATGGTCCATATTGGTGATCTCTCTGTAAATGTTGCAGTGAATCACTTCCTCATCTATTTATAGAATGCATAGTGGCACAAGAACTATGGCAATCTCTTTTAACATTGGTGGCACCACATCGAAGGTGGACGACAAAATCTATCACAAAAGCATGGTCCGATTGGTGGACTAATGCCATCCCGACCAAGCTTAGGAACCTATCTCCCCTTCCTTGCTGGGCTCTCTAGATCGAAAGAAACAAACTCATATTTCAGAACACTGCCCCACACTCGCCCTCCATTCCTACTCGTGTTTTGTCTAATTTCACCCTCCTTCTGGATGACACCGAAACCGCCAGACTCCATATTACTGAAACAGAGTCTATTAATCATCGGTTACCTTGGGCCTATTTTGATGGCTCCGCCCAGGAGGGAGGATATGGTGGGGGTGTCATTCTTCATTTATATGTTTCCCACCAATACAACATTCAAATGGGATTAGGGAGGGGAACAAATAAATTTGTTGAATTAACCACCGCAAAATTTATTATGTAATTCTTTGGATAAACATTGCAGAGATCTACAATTATTTTGGGACTCTAAAGTTGTTTGTGACTGGTTAAACAAAACTACTAGATGTTCTGCTTTTAAACTTGGTTAAACAAAACTTGGTTGGGATCTCTACTTGAATGGTTCATGAGGCACAATACTTGCTAAGGTTTTGCAAATGGGGTAGCAAGCTAAGTGGGCTTGATTGTGGGAAAAACTCCACAGTTAAGCGCGCTTGAGCCAGAGGAGTTCTGGGATGGGTGACCTCCTGGGAAGTCCTGGTTACCGGGTGCAAGCCCCGGAAGTGATGATTGATGCTATGTGATTCGTTCTCCACATTTCACTAGTTTCAATCCCACTTCTTCACCCCTGTGAGCATCACCCGATGCAATGAGTGCTAAGTGAACTATTCAAAAATCATGAGAAATTAGTCACTTTACGACTACCTCTCATGGAAATGGTCACACGTTTGAATGACTTACTTAACGCAGTTGAATCCCAAAAATGATATCTAATATAATGCACTGCGTAAATCCCCCATACTTAAGTTCTGCTTTTTCATTGAGACATATTTTGGATGAGGATCTGCGACTTATCTCTTAATTTTACTCTTTTACATGCCATCATATCTACAGGGAATGGAACACAGATGCCGACAGACTATCTAAGGAGGCTGCGGACAGGCCTCTAGGCACTTGGTTAATTCAGGAACAGAGGGAAGGTGCTCATTATCAATACTTCCATCAGCCATATATGGACATAGCTGTATAGCACCGGCTCAATGGCAAACAGGACTACTTCATATGTTTTTTTTTTCGTCGTCAGTCTTTATTCCACCTGTAAAAATACATATTTTCTCTTGAAATGCTCAGCACTATTCAAGTCTTGGTCTACTTATCTTGGTAAATTATCATATAGTATATTACATGACATTGTTTCCTCCCTGCGTGGATGCAAGGCATCAATTTTTTTTTGAAGAAATACACACCTGAACATTAGTTTTGGACAGGAAGTGCCTCTCTTATAGGATATGCATCATGCATTTACAACATATAATTTTCCTTCCTTAATGAAAATTACGATTTTTCCAAGGGGACAAAGTAATAGTTTAGTTTTCATTGTGTTAAGTTCTTTTTATCAAGAAAAATTCGTTTTCGTACCATTGTTTTTTAACCATTGTGTTCAGTTTGTTTTCGTACCATTTTTTTTTACCATCGTGTTAATTAAGGGATTTTCCTTCTACGTTGAATGCAAATATTCTTAATTTAACCAAAGAAAAGAAAAGTATAATTAAGGGAACTTCTTTACGAGTTGGTTCTAATGTATTCTTTATTTTGCCAAAGACATGTTTAATGGATGGAATTTCCTTTCAGGCCGATTCTAACATATTCTTTATTGTACCATAAAACCCCCTCAAATGTTACTTCCAATACGTATTTCTGAAAGATTTCATCCATCAAAGATTCTGTTTTGGATGGTTGACAAGTATGAAGAGCTTTCCATCAAAATTCCCTTTCACTTCTATTCCCTCCTTTGAATATTCTTCCTCTTTAGATTTATCATTTTTATTTTTATGATAGCTAAACCACTTTTCCCCTCTTTCATCAAATAAGCTCCAATCATACAATTGAAAAAACTATATATACTTAAATACATATAAATTGGTCGATTTTGCATCCGATCACGTGGTTGTACGATTACCGTTACACTTGTGACATAGGGAATTGGCATCGCTCGAGAGTTTCATGTGGGTAACCATCATGGGTTCGTATGTTGATCGTTCCACATGGGACGTAGGGAATTGACATCGCTCACTGGGTTGATATGGATACAATTATTATCAACTTCATTTGTTTTGAACATGGGCGACATAAACCACCATACCGTGTGACTTATTGGACTAAATACTTATTATTTCCTAGAAAAAAAATAGAAATTAACCATTTAAATAATGGATAGTTTAATTATTTGATCTAAATATTTAGAGTGGAAAGTTAACCCAAAAAAAATGAAAAAAACACACCACCTCATCCTGACACATATCGTGTCCATTATCTGCCTGAATCATAGCCAAACACATATACACAAAAATGAAGCATAAAATTTCCGTGATGAATGAAGTAGTAAAGACCTTTATAGCTTATAGCAGAACATACTAGTAAAAAGACAAGGCACATTAATGAAAAAACATAACAATACTCATCTCATTTTTGGGAAATCTAGAAAGACCGGAATCATCTAATTTTTTGTTACAACAGAGGGGGAAAACTTAATCTATGAATCTATAGAATAGTGGGTGGTTTTAGAACAGAATGAGAATACCAAGAAAATTAAAAAGAAGAAGACAGAGAAGGGGAGAGTTCAGTTCTCAAACTATTCGATGGGATTTTTTGATGGAGCAACTCAAGGAGGTAGATGGGGGAGTAGCTTTTGCTTAAAATTGACAGAAGAGCAGGAATTCTTTAGTCACTGATATGTGGGAGAACGAACAAGTATGAAAGCAGAAGCTGCATATTTATGGGGTCTATTATGGTTTATGAAGTTCTTGGATATCCCTCAAGTACAAATTTTTGGGGATTCCAAATGTATAATAGACAATGTTAATGGGAAGAACAACAATTAGCAAACTTCACTACAAGGACGGCTAAGAGGTATAAAATGTATTTGGAGTTCCTTTCAGAGTTCTTCCATTGAGCACATCAACATGGCACATAACAAATCAACGGATGAATTATCGAAAAAGGGACTACAGGACACAGAAGAAGGCATGCACAGCATGATGAAAATGGGAGGAGAGGAGACAGAAGTTGAAAATCTAAAAGTGCTTGGATAGACCACTGAAGCGGGATTAGAAAAGCATATCCTCATAGCAGATAAGTCCATATTAAATTTATGTCTTTTTTTGTTTTAAATTTTGTATAAATTTTGTAACTAAGTTTGTATAGAAATCATATAAGAAAAGAGTACACTAAGTATGCGATGTTCAGAAATGTAAAGGATCTGATCCACTTATTAGATTTTGTGTAAACTGCAAAAATGGATGAAAGCAAATAGTACCATTATGTTGTAACTTTTAGACAATAGTACTAATGGATGTAAGTGGGGAAGCTTTTTCCAAGGCAGTTTATCAAGTTGTGTATATATCAAGATTTACAAGGACAATTTGTCCGTCATAAAAATGTACTATTTTATCCAAAATATTAAAACAGACTAGTTTTTTTAAAACATAACAATAACATGTAGTAGTGTATGTTAAATGAAGAAAACAAATGGTGAGGAAAAGGTGAAGGGAAATGGAAATATTAAAGAAAGAAGAGAACCAATGTTATCATATTGAAGTCAAGACTCCAATTTTGATGAATCTTCTCTTCTCTACCATGATTTTTTGTCAGCTGTCTCTCCCTCACTGGTCTGAAAGGTCAATGGAGATCATGATGAAGGCCAAGCTAAAACTTCTACCTCAGAATCCTAACAAAGATCTGCATCCATCCACCATTTCTATTATTATGTAATAGAAAAAGACAAGACAAAAACTAAAAAAAAGAAGGCATATCTCACAAAACACAAACAGCTAAAACTTCTGCCTCAGAATCCCAAGAAAGATCTGCATCCATCCACCATTTCTATTATTATGTAATAAAAGCAGAAAAGACAAAAAACTAAAACAAAGAAGGCATATCTCACAAAACACAAACAAAAACTGCACAACACATCACAGCAAAGACGGTATGCCAGGAGACAAAACGAAGAACGCGAGTGCAAAAATTAGATTAAAATTCACCCAAAATGATAAAGGAAATGCAGTCAGAGAAACTTTAAATATTTATGTTCTCCTCCCCACATGGTAAAATACAATATTCAGATCGTTTCAATTTAATTTTGGTTCTATGTATAGCACATTCGCATATTTTCAAATTTAAATTCAACGGTCAGTTCAAATTTGTTTCTGTATATAATGTTGAACACGTCAAATTCAAATTTAAATCTAAAATTATTTTAAGCATTAAATGTATTTAAAATTGTATATGCAAAATATGTAGAAAATAGATTTGAATTCATATTTCACATTAAATTAAATTAAATTTGCATATTCTATTCCTTCCACACCCTGATATACAAATGGTGGAAGTCTGCCTTGAACTCCGTGTACTCTGGCAACTACTCATACATAGTCAGCGAAAATCGTGGCCACTGATTGATGGCCATGTGAATACTTGCCTCCATTAAAACCTAGAAATTTTTGTTTCCATCACCCACGCGTGGTCCTTCGTGGCCCAAAGGGAGGCAAACTGTGCAGCCTCCAACAATTCTTTCTCCAAGGGAGGAAACCGACTGTCCGCCGACATCTCCTAAGCAACCAGAACAATAGAGAGTAGAAACCACATCTAGTGGAAGGTTTTGCTATCATCTTGAGCCTCGCGACAATTCACGAGGAACTCGTTACATAGGTAGCACGACTAGTAAAATTGCACGCCCTCCGCGCACTGTGCAACTAACGAGATCACAGGCATCGGAAACTCGTCCGCATTACATTTCCTCATGACCTTACTAGCTAGGATATACATAGCAATTTTCACCATGGAGTCGATGATGGATGTTATGAAGTACCCGCGCGGCTTCTTGACAAGCTCAAATTTCTTCTTCATCTTCTCTTCCAAGTCTCGCTCGCTTGTATTTCCATTGAACTCCTTGGCTGGATTCAAGCCTTTTGTTTGCACAAGTGTGATCTGGTGGATAATCATGTCCGTGATGGGGATAGGCGCACCAAGTCATAAACACCCATCATGCACCAAAGTCAGCAGTTTCTTGATACCGATGATCTTGATGTTGGAGTGGTGATAGTGGGGCACCAACAACAGGTTCAACAACCTCGATTGATTTACCCCACAAATCCACCCAACTGGCTCCAATGCAGTGACACTAGATTCTTTGTAAAACACCAGTTTCATGTAATTCTCTCTCGTGAGGTGGGGAACCTCTCATGATCAGCCAAGTCCCAGTCCTCCATATTTAAAAGGGGAACCCTCGCTAGGCGCGGACCTTCAAAGGTTATATTTTCTGGCAACAGGGTCGTGTGAATGACGAATTTCTCTGCATTTGGGTCCTTGGTGATATTCACCTTTCCTTTGCACGGAGGAGTATACTATGACAACTTTGAGATGGGCTCCTTGCCCTCGACATCTATATCCTATGCGCCCTCTTCGGCCTCTAAATCGAAAACCTTCTTAGGTTTCTTGTCTTTCTTCTGTGCTTGGGTAGCAGAGTGCTTTCTCGGCGACTTGTGTACTAGCATTGGCCTCTTCTGTTTGTATTTCTTTGGCTTATGAGTCTCGCGCGCTAGTGTAGGCTTCGGGCAAGGCGACCTCAGCATTGTAGGCGCAAGAGTCGGAGCCTCCATGCTCACTACTTTTGGAGTGGCTCCTTCAGAGGCAATGGTTGCTCTGGTATTTTTAGTCTCCCCTGGTCCTGACATAGTGTTGCGAATGAATTTCTGGGTATGTGCAGGCAGAGTATCAAACATAGATCTTACAACCAAATTTGCGAAAAATTGAGGATTCATAAGTGACAGACAACACAACTCAAAAATTCTAAGGGTGTAAAGTGTTTTCTGTTGGACTGGCACGTGTAATTTATATGCCAATTTAAATTCAAATCCAACTGTTCTGCCCAAAATTCATTCATTAATGTTGATTTGGCTTAAGGTCTCCAAATATTTTAGCCTTAAATGCCAGTTGCCCGCTCCTCTTAACCGTCTCCGAACTGTCACACCTTAAACAGTGACTGTAACGGTCACTTTCTATCTCCCCTATGGAGCATCCCTCCCCATAGCACAACTTTCTTCATGCCACTCCTGGCACTGTGACATCTCCCTTTATCGCACAACCCCTCGTGCACGTTGTCTCCACAACCAAGCAGTGTAGTTTATAGTCTCGTGCTCCCTTGCAACTACCTGATGCACTAAGACTGTGCTATCGTCATTTAGTCATTGAGCTGGATCTTCTGCATATGGTTTCAACTAGCTCCCATTCACATTTCTAGGAAATGGTTCTCCATTCAAGTTTGTGAGTTGAATTGCACCACCATTTATGATTTCTTTGATAACATATGACCCCAGCCAGTGCATATGAAACTTTCTTGGAAATTTAGCGAACTTACTATCATATAACAATACCAAATTGTCTACCTTGAAGGTGCGCAGCTTGATGTGGCAATTGTACCAAGCATTTTCACGTCTGTTCTAAATATGTTGATGGAATCCACCTAAGAATATGTCTTCTTCAAGTTCCATTAGTTAGTCTGCCATTCCTGTGAAAGCTGTTATGCATAGACTAGGCATGATATACTCCATGGGCATCATAGCTTCTATGCCATAGACCAATTGAAAAGGTGTCTGACTAATCAGCTTTTTGCAAGTAGTCATATATGCCCACAACACTGCTGGTACATACACGTCCCAATAATTCCGCTACATGTTTCAAACCTTTGTCAGCACATTTCCCAATATATTATTGAACATATCCACTGTTCCATTAGCCTGAGGATGATATGGTGTACTCTTCTGATGATACACCTAAAACTCTTTTGTCAGTGTGCTGATCGTTTCATTGAGGAAGTGTGTACCGCGATCACTCATCAAAACCTTCAGGAAACCAAACCTAGTTAACACATAGTCAAACAGGAGCTTCGAGTCTGTAGCCCTTGTACAATCCTTCACCAGTTGTGCCTCCACCCATCTATTTAGATATTCTGTCGTAGTGATGATCTAGCGCGCCCCTGTCTTCTTTCCCAGGGGCTAAATCGGCCCCAAAAATTCGATTGCCCATTTCTCAAATGGTTGTAATGATACCTAAGGGTTTAGAGGCAGCTCATCCCTTCGCGATGACCTACCCATTCTTTGACATGCATCACACACCCTACAATATGCTTTAGAATCTTTATGCATTGTAGGCCACCACAACCCTATGCGCAAAATCTTTTGCGTTGTCGCTTTTCCTGCATAATGCTCTCCTGAAACTGACCCATGAGCCTCTACAAGGATGTTTCTTCATCCAAAATCAGGTACATATCGTCAGAGTATCTCGTTCGATCCCATCTTATACAAATGTCCTGCAATAACCGAGAAATCTGTCGCGCGCACTACTAGCTCCCTCTTCTTCTGGTTGGTGTATTGTTCAGGAGCTGTCCTAGTAGTCAAGAAGTGGATAACGTCCACAAATTTGTTATCCTCTATGCGCATCACGAAGAGATGTGCGTCGGGCATACCTTCCTCCAAATTAGTAGGCTCCTCCCCTGTTTCAATGCACGACAGATGGTCAGGTCCTGCATTCAACCTTCCAAGCTTGAAAATTACCTCAAAGTCGTATTCTTGAAACAATAGCAACCAATGGCATATCTTGCCCCCCAACACATGCTTATTGAATAGGTAATTCAATGCAAAATGGTCTGTGTACATCTTGAAAGGTCCACCTAACATATAATGTTTGAACTTTTGGAGCGCATACACCATAGTTAATCCTTCATGCTCTATTGTTGAGTAATTCTTCTCATCCTTTGACAAATTTCTACTTGAAAACGTTATATGGTGATCCATCTCTCCTTCGCTAACGTTTGTCAATACTGCTCCTAATGTAATACATGAGACATCACCGTGCACATGGAATTCATTCTTCCAATCCGGGAAGACCAAGATTGGTGCAGTGACCATCTTCTCTTTTAATACATCTAAACTACGTTGACAATCTTCTTCCCAACAGAATGTAGCATCCTTCTTTCATAGCTTCTCCATAAGCGCGGTAATCTGAGTGTAAGCCTTGATGAAATTTTGATAATATCCAGTATGGCCCATCGTTGCGCGCAACTATTTGACACTCCACGGGGCATCCAAATTGATTATTATCGCGAGCTTGGCAGGGTCCACCATCAGTCCTTGCTTTCATACGACATGACCCAAAAAAATCCATGAGGGGACACAAAACGAGCACTTGTTTAGGTTCAGCACGATCTCATATCTTCTACGAGTATCCAACATTAATCGCAGACTGGCTACATGGCGCTTTACCAACCCAAACATTGTCCAGTCATCAAAATATACCTCCAAGAATTTGTGAATAAACTCTTTAAATGTCGCAATGACTACGCGAGAGAATATCGTCGACGCATTCTTGAGTCCAAAGGGAATCACTGTAAACTAAAAACATCCCCATTCTATTACAAAGGTTGTTTTACCCCTGTCTTTTGGAGCGATCTTGATCTGATGGCATCCATAGAACCCATCAGTAATTGAGTAGGCCTCCTTCCCTCTAACATTGTCCAGTACCTCATTAGTAAACGGTGTCAGGAAAGGATCATGAACGCAGGCATCATTAAACTTTCTCAGATCTACGTAAATCCTTATTTCTGCTTTCTGCTTCTTTTTCTGAACTACCATTGGGCTCACTCAATCAAATTTCTCCACTGGTTCAATAATACGTGCCTCAAGCATCTTATCCAACTCCAAGTGGAATTTTTCTTTATATTTGGGATTAAGGCAATATGGCCTCTGCTTAACAGGCTTCATGTCTGGTTTCAAAGTTATTTTCATCACTCCCAAATTGCCTATGATACCTTTCAAGTTCCAAATTTTTGTAGGAAAAAGATCCTGGTACAACTAAGAAGAGAGGGCCGGAATTTAGCACCTACTGTTTTTCTAGCCGTCATCCCTATTAATATTACTAGAAGACCTCTCAATTTCAAAGGCCTCCCTAAATTTACGATGATGAAAGTGAGGAATCTTAGTGATCACCTTAGCCTCCTCATGCATATATGATGCTTGGTCTTCTTAGCATGCTTGGCCAAGACCAAATATTTGGTCCTCCCGAAGATTTACCGTAGAGTGAAATATTATTTCAATATTAAATGACCTATTTTTTTTTAAAACTATTCCAAAAAAGTCATTAATGAAAAAAATTGATAATTCAATATTTTAACAAACAACTCCTAACTACTTCAACCTTCTTCATCATAAATATCACGTGCACAATATGTTCAAACAAAATATTTATCTACCAAAAGTTTTTTTTTTTTAACAAGATCGAGTACTTATGTATTATAAAAAACTGCAAAGAGCAGAGGAAGATACATATATGCTGGAAGAAGAGTGAAAGAGAGGAAACTAAACTGGGACGCAGCCCTGGAAGCCTTATAAATTAGCTTGAAGAAGAAAAACTGAAAAAGATGCCTGCTGTACTGTCTTACAAAAATGCCATCTAATAGGCAGACTTTACAGGTCATGAGATTAACACCAAAATTGATTGACGGTTTCCTCCATGTGGTCCTCTTGTTGCTGTTCCTTTTGACTTTCCTTAGTGGGGACTTCTGCCTGCATACTCGCTGTGATGGACTGAATGTGCTTGAGTGCCTCCTCTAGGTGGTCGCATCTGTCCTGAAGGTTCTCTATTTCCTTCTTGCGCTTCTCTAATTTCTTACGTTTGGACCGGCTATCCGCGATGAAGTCTTCACGCAGGCCATTGTGGTGCTTCATGAAACGGGAGATCAGATAACAATGGTCTTTGCACAGTGCGCATGCATCATTTCCCAAGACTCTTTCGAGGGGGTTCTCGCGGGGGCCTGCCCTTCCCTGAGCTTCCGGTTGCCGTCCCTCTGCCATGTCTGCAAAACAGATTAACAGCGAGCAACCTTGCAAATAACTTTTGATATACCTGATATCTTCGTGGAGAGTCGGGTTGCTTGTGATGTCTTGCTGGTTTTCTTGATGACTGCTTCCTGAGTGAGCTAGGGCGGGGATCCACTTCTTGCTCCCTCGGAGTCTGCTGGCCTCAGAGAGAACTTCACACCCAAAGTGCTTCTCGGAATGCTGGTGGAAGGGGGGATTAGGAGGTGGAATATAAGGACGAGGGAGAGGGTTAACATAATGATGATGCTCAGGATATTTCCGAAGTTTTGCAGAGGGGAGATCGGGTAGCAGATTTAGGGATCTCATATCACTGCGATCGAAATGATGTATGCCCAGAAGAAGCGTGAGATTGTCACGATGAGGGGAGGTTTTGAGGTTGAGAGGGGATGGGAACACCGGCATAATGTTGTGGATTTGATGATCGCGGGTGTGTGGATCGTGTTTCTGACTTTTCCTGGTGAACTCTGCCCTGTGATCAGATTGGCAGCTGCCGTCCTTATGGGATGGGTCTTTCATATGTTCTGGTGTTGTCTCTGACCTGTCCCTGCTTGCGATTGACCGCATTGTTTGCAAGTTTATCCGCCTCTGCGTTATGTTCCCTCAGCACGTGCTTTAAAGTAGTTTTTCCCAAGTGGCTGAGGGTGTCGTTTATCCTTGCCTTGATACGGTTGAGAGAGGCTTTGCAAAAATCTTTGCCTGTGTTCATCGCTGCTATTATTATAGCTGAATCCCCGAGGATTAAGGCATCCTGTAGACCGAGCCTGTGTAGGATTGATGTGCCTAAAAGTAAGCTGTAGGCTTCCGCTTCATTGTTGGTTGCTTGCCCGAGACCCCATTCGTAGCAGCTTACTGTGATCCCCTTCTGATCTTTTATTATTCCTCCAGCGCCTGCTTTCCCGGGATTGCTCTTTGATGCTCCATCAAAGAGGAGGATGGGCCGATTCTGGGCTGTGATCCAATTATTTACTTCTTCTTTGTCCCCCCTAAGTTTCCAATTTTGCCCCTTCTGCCTGATTTTGATCTGAGGAGGAAGATTTTGAGAGTGGCTAAGATTGAATCTTTTGTACCAATCCATCTCCTCTTTTGTCCATCCCTGCTGATCAGGGAGGGTTATGTGATTCGCACTGATTGCCTCAGAGATCCCAGCTATAGTCCTTGCAATTATCTTGTCAATTTTGATCTGCTCGTTGTTAAAAATATAGTGATTTCTTGCCAGCCAGATATTCCAGCAGAGAGTTGCTGGGATACAATTCCAAATTCGGAGAAGATTTCTTTTACCTTTCCTGCTCAGAGGGTAGTCTTTTTTCCAGTTTCTCTGAAGGTTGTTTACCTGGTCATTCCTGCTTCTGGTTTCTAAAGGGCTAAGGAGCTGGTTCCAGCAGTTTTGAGCGATAGTGCATTGGAGGAAAGTGTGAAGAATGGATTCTTCCTCGGCTTGACAAAAGCAGCAAATTGAGGGACCTTGTATTCCTCTTTTTCTCAGGTTTTCTGCAGTAAGAATTTTCCCTTTTAGAAGGGCCCAATTAAAGTGCTTTACCTTGGGTATGCACTCATTGTTCCAGGCTGCCTTGTGAAGGTTCCAGCTTGCACTGTGAGTCTTGTCTTGCAATGATTTGTAGCCCTCACGCATTGAGAAACTGCCCCCACAGGTGTCCCAAATGTAACTGTCCTCCGTCTCCTTATTCATTGGCGCAGCTCCGGCTAGTGAGATTTTTAGTTTATGCCATTGATCTCTGAGATCCAGGGGCAGGTTTAAGACCTTCCAATCTGACCATGTATTTTGGGACCATATAGAAATGTCGGATAAGGAGGATATGTTGTGGGTCTCCATCCAAATTTGAAGGGGTCTTAATTCTTGAAGAGATTCTCTGGGACTTGATCCCATGATTCTGTCCAGCCATATTTTGACATTCTTTCCACTGCCAGGTTTCTTAGAGACATGCTCTTTAAAGTGAGGGAGAACTTTTTTAACCAGTCTCCACATTGGAGTGCACGGCCTATCCACGATTGGGTCTTGGAGAATGTTCGAGTTCGGACCATTAAGGTATTTCCTTTTGATTATTTCGACCCACCAAGATCCTTGTCCTGAGATGATCTTCCAAAGTAACTTGAGCCCCATAGCCTGATTGGATAGACTCGGGATTTTTACTGACAAACCTCCTTTGTCATACGGGAGGGTGACTTGATCCCAATTGACAAGACTGAACTTCTTTGAGTCCTGTTTTCCTCCTTGCCAGAGGAAGCTTCTCATGATGATTTCCATATGCTTATGAATACTTGCAGGGGCCATTATTATTGCATACTGATAAATAGGAAGGCCGGATAGGACCGCTTTGATAAGAATAGTTCTACCTGCCAGATTTAACCAGGAAACGCCCCAGCTCTGCAATAAGCCTCTCATCTTCTCAATATGTTTAGACCAGACCTCTGCTTTAATATGCTCCTTGGCCAGTGGGAGGCCTAAATAAGAGAAGGAGCTCCAGCTTCTTTGGAGAGGAATATCTAAGATTTGAGAAATCCTTTGTTGAATCTGAAGAGGGACATTCCATGTATAAATTTTGCATTTTCTATTGTTTAGCTTTCCTCCCGAGGCTAGAAGGAAGGCATCCAGAACTCCTTTAAATCTTCTGGCCATCAAGTTGGATGCTCCTCCAATCAAGAGGGTATCGTCCGCGAAGAGGGAGTGATTGAGCTCCTTTGTTCCCCTTTCAATGCGGATACCCGTGATTTCTTTTTTGCTTCGGAGATTTTCTAGATGAGCACTCAGTGTCTCAGCCATTATGATGTAAAGGAAGGGGGAGAGGGGGCAGCCTTGCCTTAGCCCCCTTGAACTTCTGAAGTAATTACTTGGCCGTCCATTGATCAAAGGCGCGGTCCATGGATTGGTGATGCATCCTTTAATGATGTTTACAGAAAGGGAGGAGAAGCCAAATTTAAGAAGGACTGCTGTGAGGAAGGTGTGGTCCACTCGATCAAAAGCGTTAGCCATGTCTAATTTAATGATCATTCCCCTTTCTCCTCTATTGAGGCTGCTATGAACGGCTTCCTGGACTAGGATGACGTTGTCAATGATCTGTCTGTTTGGGACAAACCCACCCTAGTTCTCAGACACTAATAAAGGAAAAAATTTCTTAATTCTGTTGGGAAGGATTTTGGTGATGAGCTTGTAAGAGACATTGCAAAGCGAAATGGGACGAAATCTATCGAAGGTTTTGGGGTTTGCCTCCTTAGGAATTAAAGCAATATGGGTGGACTTTGTGTTTTCCCCTACTTTTTGATTTCTGAAGGCGTTCTTTACCATTCTTACCAGATCCTTTTTTATAGTTTCCCAGTGCCGCCTGTAGAATGCAACTGTAAAGCCGTCCGGCCCCGGGGCTTTGTCTTGTTGCATGCTGAAGATGACTTCTCTGATTTCCTCTTTTGAGGGTTCTTGTTCCAGCTCCTTATTGTTCTCCTCTGTGATTTTGCCTTTGAGAATGTTGAGGAAGGTCTCGCTGTCATGATGATGATTGTCTGCTGTTAGAAGGTCCTTGAAATGATTGTATGCTGCCCCTTTTATTTCATCTGGACCTTTCAGCTCAACCCCCGCTACTTCGATTTTATCTATTTGGTTACATGCTCTTCTGAGCTTGATATTATTATGAAAGAAGGAGGTATTTTTATCTCCTGCCCTTAGCCAGAGACAGCAAGATTTTATTCTGAGTTCCTCTTCCTCTGCGCGGTTTTGCCGGTAGAGCTCTTTGTAGAGAGTCTTTTCTTTTTCAATATCCTCTGCCTTGTATTGAATTTGCTCCATTTGAATGTGCCAACGCTCCATTTCGTTTAGCAGGACTGTTTTTTTTTTTCTTATCTATTATTGCTTGGTCCCTTGCCCATTGTTTTATCGCTGTCCTAAGCTGCTTCAGCTTTGTTTCCCATACATAATATGGCGACCCAATCACTTCTCTTGCCCATTGAGTTTGAATAAGTTGACTGAAATCTTTATTGAGGTCCCAATTTTTATTGTACTTAAAGGGAAGAGGGCCGAGATTTGGGCCTTTGTCCATAGAGAGAACCACCGGTTTATGATCCGATGCTGAACCATGGATTAGTTTACTTCTAATTGAGTAGCTTTCGGTTACCCTTTCTTGAATTAGAAACCTGTCAAGCCGTTCCTTAATGTTGTGAGCACCTGTCCTTTTGTTAGACCAGGTATATTTCCCATTTGACAGAGGGGTGTCAATTAGGTTGAAGAGCTGTATTATATTTTCTAGTTTGTCTCTTGAGGGGTCTGAGTGATACTTCCCTCCGTATTTTTCTTGCACATTCCTTATTAGGTTCAGATCTCCTCCAAGAATCAATCTGCTGTCTTGTATAGAGGAGATGTCTTCTTCTAAGGTGTTCCAGCAACATGCTTTATCCCTGTAGTGGTTGGGAGCATAGATGTTGTAGATATGATAGACTTCCTGTGAGCTTTTGTTCTTTAGATCCGATCTAATCCACCATGTGCATTGATGAGAGTTGTAGATTTCCCACTTTGTTTTATTCCATAGTGTTCCAATCCCTCCTGATGCTCCATCTGAGTCATTAGATAGTCCTGAGAAGTTTTTGAATCGCTGTGTTTGTTGAAGAAAGTCCTGATTAGTGAGTTTGGTCTCCTGAATAAGAAGGATATCTGGCTGCTCCTGATTAAGAAGGTCCTTGATGGCTTTTAGTTTTGGAGGGGTGCCCATCCCCCTGCAGTTCCAGGAGACCAAATTCATTATTTACCCGCTGAAGGGTGGGATCCTGCTTTCTCCTTTGTTTTCTCGCCGCTGCCTTTTGGCCGTCCCAAATACGAATCTAGAGGTTGTTGTGTCCCTGTGGCCATTTCTTTTGCTGCCGTCTCGTCCCTGAGATCCTTGTTCGATTTCCTACCCACTTTCCTTGGTGGATCTGATTGTTGGTTGGTTTCTTTTGCTTTGTTTCTGGTAAGAATTCTTTCAACTGTGTGAGGAGGGGAGGGGGGGGGTTTGTGCAAGGAGAGGCAGGCCGAGGGGATTGAGGAGGCGAAGAGGGAGTTTCAGCAGTTAGAGATTCGAAGGGGTTTGAGGTCGAAGGGAAGGTTGAGATGGGAGGGGGAGGAGGCGGGGGGGGGAATGCCTGAAGCTGGGGGGACTGAGGTACTGAGGCCCTGGTTTTGAGAGGGTTTCTTTCTTTTGACTTGTTCCCATGGTCCCTCTGTGTGTTCCTCATTAATATCTATTTATTTTACTTTTAACTTACTGCATCTATTTGCAAAATGGCCATACTCATGACATACCTTGCATTTGAAGGGGAGTTGTTCGTAGTCCAGCTGCTGAATGTGCATCCACTTGTCCACCTTGATTTTGATGGCTTCTGGTAGTCCTTTCCCGAGATCAACTTCAACACAAATTCTTGCGCATGCGTGCATGTTTTCTCTTGGTTCCGATCTATCAATGTATTTTCCGAGTACATTGCCTATAGCTCTTACCGATTCATCCCCCCAGCAGTGAAGTGGGAGATGGGGGAGGCGAACCCAGACAGGAACAGCGTTTGGGATATCCATTTCCGGATCAAATTCCGGGGTCCATTTGTTCAGGTATAAGCCTCTTGTGTCCATGAAATAGGGCCCATTGCGGAAGATGAGGTTCTTATCCTCCTTTGATTCGAACAAGAAAGTGAAGAAACCACGTCCACAAAATCTTATGGCGATCTTGCCCTGTATCATTGGGCTCCAGTTACGTTCCACCCATTTCTGAACCGTTCTTGGTGATGGCCAAAGCCCAGTAAATTGGCCAACCAGTCCTCTTTCTGCGAGAGCTATTGCTGATTTCCTTGGCAGAGCAGGGGGCAAATCCACCTCAGGAATCTCATCCAGCTTTTTGATAAACTTAGTTTGAGAAGGCCTTGGTCTTGGATCTGAAGATTCAGACAGCAGAGAGTCAAAAATTTCTTCGTGGGTCTCAGGGCCAAGAGAAGGAGAGGCGGATCCTGCCATGGCAGGCCCGCTGGGAGAGCGGAGGGTCAGGGCAACGGCGACGAAGGGACCCGAGGGGGTCCAAGCAGGGCTCTGCTAGGGCGAGGGCGAGGGAGCCCAGCCAGGCTAGGCCTGGGGGCAGGGCGGGAACGCGCAGCGTACGCAGGCAGGGGCTCTCGGCAGCGGCTCGCGGCAGCAGCAGCGAATCACACTACTTCTTTGGGAAACCTTCTACCAAAAGTTATTATTAAAGAAATTATTTTATTTACAAAAATTATTTTGGTAGAAATCACTTAACATAATTTTTTAGTCGAAGCATTTTGAATCAATCAGTTTTGGCAATTTATTATGGATCATAGAAGCCTGAATCAATCAATATCCACAATTCATTATGGATCATAGAAGCCTGAATTCAACAATTATTTTATATTTATATTTTATAACAAATAAAAATAATCCAATTATAATCTATCTTTCTTCATATAAAATTTTTGAAACATTTTATATGATCACACTTTTAAATTTTTAACATTGATATGAAGTTGTATAATTAATTACACAAAGTTTTACATCTTTCCACATTTTTTCATATAATTCTTAAAACTAGTACAATCATATTAAAAATATTAATGATGTTGCAAGACCAAGAATGTCTTACTAATGTACCCATTTACCTGATTAACCATGTATAAAAATTTATTGGGTCAACTTCAACTTGAGAAAAAAAAAAATACATATCATATGGACGATTTCGCTAAATAAAAATTTCTTATATATTAATTTAGCATCTAATTAGAATATGAACTTGTTAGAATTGGAATAATCTCAAATCCTTAGGAAATTGGTGGGCGGGGAGCCATGTGGCACAATTTTAATTCAATTTGAGATAAAAAAGGAATTACACATCTTATTGTAAAATTGACTATTTTGGTAAATAATGTTTGATTATATATTAATTTCCCCATCTAATTAGAATATGAACTTATTATAATTGGAATAATCTCAAAACCCTAGGAAATTGGTGGGCACGAATGGAGTAAATATAATTCTTTAAATTTATTAAAATTTAATGCAATCTAACAAATTTTATAACACACTACAACCATTGACAAGCATTAAGGATAAAAATATACTGAGCATATTCCCTTGAGAATTAATCTAGAACTTATCTACCTTAAATTGAAATAAAAAAAGTTAAACAAAAAATTTAGTACATTCGTAATAATAACAAAACTTCGACCAATCCCATAAACCTCCCCAAACCTTCAAACCTTAATTCATTGATTCCCTCAAACAATAAATTATGTTGAAATGTTCTATTTAATAAAGATTTTTAATATTGTCGAGTTATTTCACAGATCACATGCTTGAAATGTTCTATTTAATAAAGGATTTTAATATTTCCAAGTTATTTCACCGATGTATAACAAGTTCAAAGAATTTAAATAAAATTATTAATAATTATTATACAAATTATAGAAAATTTTAAAGATATATAAATGTAAAATAAAAATTATTATTTTATGAAAAAAACACGAAATTATTAAGTGATATTATTTTTGTAGAATAAATTTAAGTCCATTTTATATAGGATAGTGTAAATGTAACACTTATAAACTTGAAAACTTATGAAAAATACATAATTAAAAAAAAATTACATAAAATTATAACTGGTCTTGAGTAATGGACATTGTCATAGATTATAAAAGTTATTAATGCACTATTGATTAAAGTCCGTAGCACCGGACAACACTTACACATATTTCGTGTGTGATATTATATTATGCAGTTAACAAGGTTTATATGGTGGTTAATATTTAATGCGCACATGGCCTCCGCTGGGTTAGCCATCTCTGCTTAGACTTTTGCAAACTGGCCTTGTACACTGGGATACGTGGCATGCCGTAACCAAGGTTGCTGCATGCGTTCGCCATCTAGTTCCAATATCCTGCAGCATCTGTCTTGTTTCATGTCCATTGATCTCTGCCAGGTGATCCGATGGTGGGGAGGGTTTAGGGTTTAACCCCTTAACCAATTTTTCGTGCTCGACAGCTGGTGGAGTCATTGTTGCCGTTAGCCCGTGGTATCATGCTACTCTGCAATGGTATGGTCTAGTGAGGGTTTCAGGCTGGCAACTAATCCTTTTGAGGTTTGTAATGGGTGTTATGGTTAGTCCTGTGAAGGCAGGTAACCCGGACGGACTGTTATTACATAATTTCAATTATCTGCATTGTGTGAATTTGGCTTTGGCTTGGAGTGTCCGTTTGGTGATGAATTTAATGGACTATTTCCGTTGTCCAAGCCAGGCTCGATGGGCTTCCATTACTGTAGGGAACACTTTGCTTTGAGGACCATCTTCGGAAGGTAAACCCACAAACCTTACAGTTCTGAATTTTGCAAAGGTTTTCCTCTGGGTTGCTGATAGACCCTAGCTTCCAAATCGTTTATAATGAACATGTTCGTTGTGAATTAGGTGGGTTGCTCAAGGCTGGAATCCTCCAATTTGAGGTAAAACGCCCCTCCTCTCAGTATCGCTATTTTAACATATGACGCAGGTTTGGATGCATACTGACTCCATGGTTTTCAGCATTTGTGTGCAGCTACTCTTATATATTTGTTCAGATAGTCATGTGACTAGGACAGTGTCCCTTAAGGCTTTAAGAGCTTACGACGTGCATGGTTATTTCCAGGTTGGAGCATTTACCTCTGGTGCATGAACATTTAGCTATAAAATGTTCAACTATTCAAAGATAGAGACTGAGTATTGAGCCAAGCTTTAAGCCTAGACTTTCTTAAGTTTGTTTTTTAATGAATTATCTATATAAATGAAATGGCCAAACCCTGTGCATGATAGATGTAATTTTGTGAACGATCAAACCTTGATCATTTGCAAGTTTTTGTGGATATTTTCTCTGTTATACATTGTTTTGAGTGAGGTTATACACTCGATGGTCTTTTAGGGGTTTTGGTCATGTTGACACATTCAGGCTATTGAGTCGTTTTGAAATGTAGCACTGTTCTTTAAGTTATTACTACAGTGAAATATATTTAATCAACTCAGTGCATCTCATAATTTGAATGAAAATGTAGTTATTTTATCTCTGATTTTATGGTGGGCCGAGAATACCTTTGTTTCATTTCTCAAGGTATTTGTAGTTTAGCGAGTTTATCCTAGTTCGTTTGACATTTCCAAAACGATTCTTTTAAAGACTGTTTATACAATGAGTCAGCTAGATTACTCATGTAATGGCTTGTGTTATATTACTCATTTCATCTCTACAGTAGTAGTGAAGCTTTTCACACAAGTTATCTATATGTGACTTTATAGCTTAATGCATAGGTAACTTCTACAATAATCTTATAGTGTTTCATATAGATTGTTTCACTGCTTTATTATAAGAAAGTACTCTTAACACTTAAGAACATATGAATGTTTATTTGCTACATGAATTTATTTCTCCATACTATACTGGTATTACTTGCTATCTTTCATGCATTGCCATAACATACTGCCTACTGTTTTTTTTTTATTGCGAAACTCGAAATTTCTATTCTTTTTAATGCATTTTCAAGGAATTTCTTTCCTTAGTTTATTATGTCACTTGAGTAATTCTTCCAGCATTAATTCGTAATGAAAAGTTTTAATTTATCATTTAAATAATTTTCCACAGTGCAACACTAATTCGTAATGGAACATTCTATAATACTTTTCTGTTCAATATTAGCAAACGTGTAATATTTAATCCTTTCTTAAAAGTCTTTCCTCCTAGACACAAGCCTCGTAATTTCGTCTGGAATCTCCCCTGAGCACTTTCTTTTGTTTCACAGTTAAGGTAATTGAAGCCACAGTCAAGTACCTTAGGCCTCGGGACTCTTGTCCCGCCACAAGTCCTGTACTTCTTTACTGATTGTTCTTGAGAATTATCCCACTGGTTTATTCCACGAGCTCTAGGATATCTCATGGATTCTTTTCCTCCATCTAAATCTCCTTTCTAGGAAGATAGGTAATTGTCTTTTGTAACTGTTTCTTTTAATTAATGTAAACAGTTTCATTTTTGTTCAAGTATTTGGACTCCTTAGTCATTTATTATTTAACATCATAGGGTAATAAAACCAAAGTAATAAATGGTAAAGACGAAACTTAGTAACCACAATAATTTTTATGCATCTTGGGGTGTTATAGTAAATATAAACAAAAAAAGTCAAAATGATCTATTCATCCTATTCAATTTGGTTTTCGACGGACAGATTGCTTGCCATGAGTGTTGCCATGTCTCCAAGTATCGCAAGTTTTCATTTGCCTCTCAGCAACACAGGTACGATGGTTTTCAGGAGAGAAAAGATGAAGACACCATTCAGAGCACTCTTGGGGATCCAGTCGATCAAGTGTCTATGAACTTGCCTACCCATGAAGACATCAAGTTGTTCATAGACAATCACATCAAGATATGATTGTAGCAGCATCACAACAAGAAACACCATGAATAGGAGCGGAAGACAGCATACCAGATGCAACGAATGCAAGAGGAAGATTGTTGACAACAAAAATGAGGAACAAAGTTGCAAGCTTGCTTTGCATCCTCTCCTTATTAGTCAAGCCCCTCTCCTTAACAGTCGAGCGTTCGTACCTCACCCTGTCGGTCCTCTCCCGGTGGTCGAGCAACTAAAGTTCCTTGCACTAGGAAGCACAAGCCCCTCCGTGTCCTTGCTTTCCTAACGTCAAGAAAGCAATAAATTTCAATTTACTTATTGGGTGGGGGGGGTGTTGGTCGAGCCCTGCCGGAGGCATCCTCTCCTCTCCCTCTCCTTAATAGTCGAGCCCCTGACGGACCTTTAGGTGCTCAATAAGATACACTTGTGGTGAAAGAAACTTTGGAAAATCAGGCTATGAAGTGACGGTGCGACATGAAGATCACGCAAAAGCAGAGAACAAAATAGAGAAGGAGTTGCATGTACTCAAACAACAACTCAAGGAAGAAAATGAGCTGCATGGACAAGAGAATGAGTTGCAACAATAACAGGTACAACGCCGAGCAAAACATGCACTCACGGGTGAAACTATGCCTGTATAAGTTAAAGATCCATCCTAGCAGCTGGCACAAAGCAGACATGGTGAGCAGTGTTGTTGATCACATGCAAGGGAATTCAACAACATGCATGTCATCATGCACACGCATGCGATCCCACCCATTTAGCACACTCACTGAGGCAAAGAAAAGAAGAAAGTCCAACTGGAGCTGAATATGTTGTTGACAGCTAATGCGCATGACCACCAGCTGTTATAATTTTAACCCGGAAATATTATAGATCTGATATGAAAATATAAGACAATGCAAATAAACCCAAGAAATAAGATGAAATGATTCTTTATTAATCAAACCATTTAGGTAGGGAAACACCATACATTCACTCCTTAAGGAAGAAGAACACTCCACAAGCCATATGCCTGTTCACACAATAATCCTTCACTATCCTTGACATGGAGTCTCTAGCCTCTATATAGGCCTCATACATACAATACCATGGGTCATTACCATGGTTCCCTCATACCATCAACTAATATCATGGGCCCATTAAATTATTATTAACTACTTGTGGTCCCTGTTACACAGTAATTTGTCACCGTTGGTCACCGTCCCTGTTACCCCTTTCCCGCACTTTGGAGGACTCATTCCGGGACCTGTGAGCAGTGACATAACTTAAAAACACTTGCATTATGTTCCCCTAAGTATGGACTTCATGTGCCTTGAAGACATCTCCTGCAAAATATCCCTGAAAAGTGCCCTTTTTCCATTAGCATGGGTCCACAATGTACTACCCGCGCCAATGAGGGAAATCCTCAAAAGAGGGCACGCCAGTTGGCGCTCTGTCTTAGAGTTACACCCGCGCCAACCGAGTTTGGAAAAGATTTTTAACAAACGCGTGCCCGGATGTTTTTTCCCTTCAAATCATGAAGTTTTTGAGGATAAAGCTAATCTCTTGGATGTCGAGATTCATCATCTATCCCTTACATCTATCCACAATGGCTTTTTGGGGATAATGCCAATCCATAATGGGTGTCTTGATTCATTGTATCTTCTTCCCCTTATCCATCTGTAAAAGTCTGTCCTCATGCATTTGACAAGCTAGTAGTGATAATGCTAGTTTTGAGTGATAGTAAGAGTCTTGGAGCATAGGGAGATTATACTGTCAGAAGTCTGAGCTGTGCATTCATAATCAAAGAGAGAGAAAGGTTTATTGCAAGACATATGTAGTTGTTTGCCCAGCCAGAGGAGGGATTCAACGTCAGAACTTTGGTTGTACTTTTCTCTATTGATTATTCATTAATAAACGACTATCATTATGGTTCCGATCTTATTGTTCATTATGATAATGTTTGATCTATATCTTTTCTGACCGATATATGGTTGTATTTAGTGTATTTTATGCTTGTATTCGCTTTGTTCTTTGCATGTGTAGGTATCCATTCGCGAAGATTGTGAGGATCGTGACCTGCCGGAGCAAGGGGACGGGAGTATCAACTCTTCCACGACACTAGCGTTGGACTCCAGGTTGGTTCTCCTAATCCACTTTCAATTTGCAACTAGGAACTTGCATGGTAGCGTTGATTGATTGTTGCTAGACCCATTTTGGGCTAGTGGGCTCACCTCTGTCCGCAGAGGGGATTTACCTCTCCAAAAATTTGGCGACTCCACTGGGGACAACTATTTGTTGTTTGATTCATAAACCTTGAACGGAGCCTGAAGTACAGCCAGGCAGCCTTCGAAACGCTATTGCTTTGCATTAGCGGAGTTGATCAACGCCGCTTCAGTCAATCTCCGGGTTGGTTTACGAACCAAACAGCTTGGAGTTTGTCATGCACCTTGATCTCTCTTGTTTGCTTGCTTAGATGAGTTTTCTGAGCTGGATTTTTATGCTTGGTCTGCCTGTCTGTATATTTGATCTGTCTGGTTTCTGTTAGTCAAGCCGTGGACTGTTGGTCAAGCCGTGAACTGTTGGTTTTTATTTTTTTAGTCGGCAAATTTGATTAGCGCGTTTTTAGGCCTGACAGTCGCGCCAGTTGGCGCAGGTTGCACATTGACAGACCGCGCCAATCCTTAATTAGCGCAGTTTTCTTCCTGACAGTCGCGCCAACCCTGTGAACTTGTTCATTTTTCTTGTTTACAGCCTCCCAAGCTTGGGTTTCCTGTTTTGTTCAATCATCTGAATGTATCAGAGTCTTTTTTGACTGGTTTTGAGTCTTTTTCTGGCAAATTATTAATTTGATTTCCTTTGATCATTACTTGGAGGTTTGTCTCGATCTTTTCACAATTTTGCAGCTTTTTGCTTTTGTTTTTGCAAAAAATTTTCCCTTGGGGGGCTAAATTGTGTATGAGTGTTAATCGCCTTTGAGTGTTTTTAGTTTATGATCTTTGGAACTCTCACCCATTTTTCTTGGTTTGCACTTGATTGGTTCTTAGATTACATTAGAATCATCGTGTGTTTGAGAATTCTCTTGCATAGATCACACTTGCATAATTAGAATTCTCATTTTCAGGATATGAATGAAAAGTGTGCATAGATTACATTTGCATACTTTGGGTGTTTGCCAGTTTCTGTTTCGGTCTTCTCTTGATCCATTCAACTTTTTGGATACTCTTTTTGCACTTGTTCAGTGGTTGTCAAAGCTTTTTATTGCGTTATTAGAGTGATTTACCTCTTTTTCGCTTGGATTTTGCTTGGCTTCGTTTTGGGCTTAGATCACATAGCTTATTGAGGTCTTGGTGATCTTTCTTGGTTTGAAAGATTGCCTTGGTGTTTCAGCGACTTGATTGTATTTTCATTGAGTGAAATTTGTATTTTTATTCTTTGTTATTGTTTCTCAAAATTTGTTTAGTGCATTTTGTCATCGAAAAGAAAACAAACAATCTCTTTTGCATTGCATTAGTTAATGGAAATTAGAGCTTTTCATTGTTATTAGCGATTAGTGACTTTAAAGAAAATTTTCGTTTATTGCCATTAGCTGCATTAGAGTTATTGTTGATTGTTTTATGGTCATTTTGTTTGTGTGAAAGCTCTCAACTCTTCCGTAGCTAGCATTCATCGAATGAAATGATACATTTTGGCGTATAGCTTGCATTGAAGAAATTGTGAGAAATTACATACGGTAAGGCCTGAAAATCGAAACCTAATCAAAGATTAACCATAAAATGAACTAAATGAATCTAACAACGCATTGGAACTTAACGCACACATTTAGAGGTCTAGGCTAGAGATGTGTTCCGGCGTCGTTAAACCTAGTCACTATTGTTTCACATTACGGTTGGGTGATTCCTCCTTTTGTGACTCGGTAGTGGTCTAACATGGATTTGTGCTCCCACGTACCATCGAGTATATGGGGAGACCCCACTAGGTTATCATCCTTTATCCACAGGAAGCCGTGTCTGCGGCCTTACAAGCCGTAATGCACTGAACACATCATTCGGGAAGATTGACTGCCGTACGGGAAGTCCTTGGTTTTCATATGATTGCCAAGGTGTATAAGCAGTTTTACGGATTGTTTGGTAAACCTTTTGCCTAGTTCTCCAGAGTAGTCACTTTTGATCCTTTTCGGACTCCCTAAAAGAAAAGGTTCACCTGAGCATTTTGTCACTTCGGGCTCACTAAATATTCGAAGGAGACTAGAGTCATCTTTTCGTCCTTTTCTCGACTCTTAAAACATGAAAAGGTCAAGTTAAGTCCGTGCGTCTTAAAATTTATTCGGCCACGATTCACATTTACCCAGTTAGATCTTGTTTGCGTTAGCTTGAGTAGGGTTCTTTCTCGTTTTCAATGGCATCCTTCCCTGAGTCTACCAGCCAAGGTGTTCCCCCGGATGGAAACCCTAGTTCATTTCCTTCTTTCGGAAATGTCGGTGCTCCGTATATGGCAACTTTGTCTTTGCCTGGGTTAACCATCGGTTTGCCCGTATGGTTTTTTTCGACCTCGGTAGTCCCGAGTGTGATGACTCATGTTCCGCCGTTTCCTCCACCTGAACAACATCATGTTGATTCCAAGGTGGACCTCTCCCCTTCTTCGCCTATTTCTGCGTCCTCATCTTTTACTTCGCCTGGCGAAAGTCTGGATTCAAGTAACCGGATGGCTAAGAAGAAGAAGAAGAAGAAGACTCCTAAGCGAGAGGTTAAAAGTACAACTCAAGTCGAGCCACCTTCTGCTCCTCCGCGGAAGGTCAAATTTCCTTGTAGGTTGTGCAAGGAGGACCATCTTCTTTGCGATTGTACTGGCATTCCCAAGGTCTTAGAAGTATGGTCTCGTGATCTGGCCCGCCCCTCATCGTCCTCTGAAGCTCACGACGATGCTACACTATCAGTTGGAAATGTTAAGGGAAAAGGGAAGATTCGAATCCCCTGTAGACTTTGTGAAGGCAATCATCCCCTTCACCTTTGTCCGCTCATGGATAAAGCCTTTGTTGTCTTGGAAAGTCTTACAACTCCCTCACCCCAACTTCCCGTTGGTTATCAATGTCTCTCTGCAGCCGCAGATCGTTGCCCTGCTGACAAAGAGATCGACCAAGATTCCTCTCTTGTCCAGCCTCCTCTTCCTGAACCTGGCTCTGCCAAGCCTGTTCCAGACCAACCATTGATCGGAAAGAGTGTCGACTCGAGTTCACCACCCGTCGACCACTCTGTTTCGGAAGAGCATCATTCCCATGTTCTTCTCGTCTCCTCAGATTCTCCTGAGTACGGAAATGACTCTCCTATCCCAGCTGTTCCCGAGAGTCCTGCTTCGGTCCCTTTAGAGTAGGGGGGCAATCATACGATTCCCCCACCAAGTAGTTCAGTCGTTTCCTTCGACTGGAGTCGTTTGACCACCTCCCACCTCCCATCCCATGTGCCTTTCTGGGTTACGGTACACGCCTATAATAAGGCGATACCTGGCACTGTTTTGGATGAGGGTGCATCTGTCAGTCTTATGCCTGCCACTACTTGGCAAGCTTTGGGTTCCCCACAGCTTGTGCCAGTCGCGCCGAATCTGACGGCTTTTGACGGAGGAACTAGTCAACCATTAGGGATCCTTCCAAAGTTCCCTATTACTTTGGGAGGAAAAACCGTCTATATAGACGTATCGGTTACCCAAGGTGCTTTAGATTTTAGTCTTCTCCTTGGTTGTGACTATGTTTATGCCATGGGGGCCCTTGTCTCTTCACTTTTCCGTGTGGTTTTCTTTCCACACGATGGAAGAATTGTGACTATCGATCAATTATCGTTCGTTCGTCCACGGGTCCCTCCTGCGCAGTCGTCATCCCCTCCTGGTTTTCATCCACCAGTTGCATCTACCCCACCACAGATCAACTACGTGGCCACCTATCTCATGCCTGTATCCAGCGATGCCGCCGTCGTGCAAAGTGTCCTGGGGGCATTGGGTCCTGACTTCCGAGATGTTGTCCTTCCACCGGGAGTGGCACTCTTGGAAGCCCCGACTTCCTGTTCATTATGATGAAGTTTGGTCAGAGCATAGTTCTTTTCCTATGTCAAGCTCCTTAAAAAATGAAATTAGGTGGTGGAGCATAGTTCCCTTTCCTATGTCAAGCTCCTTAAAAAATGAAACTGGGTCTGGTCGAGCATAGTTCCTGATCTTGTGTCAAGCTCGTTACCAAATGAAACAAGGGTTATGAGGATAGTTCTTTTACTGTGTCAACCTCATTTAAAAATGAAACAACTCCTATTTTCCCAATCGAGTCTTTGAATAAGATCTCGTAAAATCCAAGTCGAGTCTTTCACAGATCTCGAGAGTGAACCTTCATTCCATCCACCTCGTTGAATGCAATGAAGCTTGGGGGGCATGTACCTCGATTTGCGTCATTATGCTGGGGGAATACGAACTTATAACAAGCATAGTTTTTCGTTTCAAACTTGTGAAAACATGAAACCGAATCTAAGCAGAGTTCTCCATGGTTCGAGCTTGTGTAAAAATGAACCCATACCTGATTTACATCTTGTGATTGCCTTTTATCTGCTAATTCTGTTAGATTAGCCTTGGTTGTTTCATTCCATCGCCACCATCTCTTTGGCTGATCATATGCTTTCACTTGGTTGTTTTTCCTTTCCTGAGGAACCGCAACGATGAGTGGTTTTCTTAGCCAGCCTCTTGACCATTATATGTTTTGAGTAGCTCCACCATTACTGGAACCAGTTGCTACCCTTTATACCACTCGTTCCTCTAGGACGAGTCTCCTTTAAGCTCTTTTCTGACTCGTAAAATATGAAAATATTGCCGAGTATTTTTCCCTTTTGACTCGTTAAAGAGAATAAAAATGGAGGTCTACTTTCAGCTCTTTTCCGACCGTTTAAATGTGAAAAGATCGCCGAGATATCCCTCTTGACTCGTTAAACGTAAATAAGAGGCGGTCGTCTTTAAACTCTTTTCCAACTGTGTAAAAACGAAAAGATCGTCAGACCTTTGTCGTTTTAGGTTCGTTAACGGTTTCGAAACGACATGGTTTCGATCGCTTTTTTACTTTTTCAGGTCGAAATCAATACTTATGAAAAGTACTCCTCGATCGTAATGGTCGGGCAGTTCTTTCGAGCATTGTTTTATACTTTTTCGGGCTCGAGAGACACAACTTTACGAAAAAGGACACCCCTGGAGTTTCCTTTTCTGCTGTCTTTTCAAACTCTCTAAACATGAAAAGACGTTGAGTTCTTCCTTTGTCAGACTTGTTAAAACCTGATGACATCGGATTCCGTCAAAATGACGCCTCACAAGCATATGCTATCCCCATCAAGCTTGTTAAAAATAACTGGGGTACTCGCCAGAAATGGCGGGGAAAAATGGAACCATAATAATTGTCGTGTCGGCAGTATATCGCTCTTGAACATGGCACTTGTTTGCTTTCGTGTCTGGGTGGGGATATCTCATCTCATTTTTCACTTGCCCCCGTGGATTTGGGTAATCCTGTTTGACCTCTCATCTGCTCATTGCCTCGTCACCATGACCTATGATCCATTGATGTCAAATATTGCCAATTCCACTGTCGTGCCGCCAATATGTTCAAGAGAAGTTGACCTCTACAGAATAACAACCTCCTTCTGATAGCTCACATAATTTTGATCCACCACAACATTCTTTCTCTGTCTCGTGTCGATGATGTGGGAAACACTATGGCCCACCTTCGATCAAGGTCACTTCCTGTCGACTTCAACTCATTATCCAGGAAGTTGATCTAGAGACTCCCTTCCAGTGCCTTGGAGCCTGCATGCCTCAATAGCAGGTTCTTCGTGTTCGACGTGAGGTTTTCATCATTGGCCTCCGATCGAATGATTCTACGGGTGTTCGACGCGAGCTCACTAATTCGCATGCCGTAGATTGTACCTATAGTACCTTGAGGGCCATTGTTATTATTGGTGGTACCTCTCACGTCTGTTAACAGTTTTCATTATTGACTGGTAATCAGACGATGTTCATGCATGTTCGACTTCAGCTCATGTATTCGCATGCTTGAACTTGTACTTTTGTTCGGGTCGAGATGGAGCGCAAGACCCTGGATTTTGTCTGTTGCAATCCAGGCGTGATTTTGTGGATTCTTGTTACATGACTCATTCACTGGATGGCTGCGACCATACCTGAGTCTATTCATCGATCCTAACCGGATGGCTGCGCCCATACCATGGATCTAGATTATTATGTACTCTGTTATGGATGGCTGCAACCATACCACATATATCATGTACTTGAGCTATCATTTGTATCTCTCTATGCAGATTCTCCGGCGGCAGCTGCATGTGTTCTTGTAAAGCATTTCACCCCTCTCTCTCTCTCGGGCCTCATGCTTTAGGGGGCATTTGTTACACAGTAATTTGTCACCATTGGTCACCGTCCCTGTTACCCCTTTCCCACACTTTGGAGGACTCATTCCGGGACCTGTGAGCAGTGACATAACTTAAAAACACTTGCATTATGTTCCCCTAAGTATGGACTTCATGTGCCTTGAAGACATCTCCTGCAAAATATCCCTGAAAAGTGCCCTTTTTCCATTAGCGCGGGTCCACAATGTACTACCCGCGCCAATGAGGGAAATCCTCAAAAGAGGGCATGCCAGTTGGCGCTCTGTCTTAGAGTTACACCCGCGCCAACCGAGTTTGGAAAAGATTTTTAACAAACGCGCGCCCGGATGTTTTTTCCCTTCAAATCATGAAGTTTTTGAGGATAAAGCTAATCTCTTAGATGTCGAGATTCATCATCTATCCCTTACATCTATCCACAATGGCTTTTTGGGGATAATGCCAATCCATAATGGGTGTCTTGATTCATTGTATCTTCTCCCCCTTCTCCATCTATAAAAGTCTGTCCTCATGCATTTGACAAGCTAGTAGTGATAATGCTAGTTTTGAGTGATAGTAAGAGTCTTGGAGCATAGGGAGATTATACTGTCAGAAGTCTGAGTTGTGCATTCATAATCAAAGAGAGAGAAAGGTTTATTTCAAGACATATGTAGCTGTTCGCCCAGCCAGAGGAGGGATTCAACGTCAGAACTTTGGTTGTACTTTTCTCTGTTGATTATTCATTAATAAATGACTATCATTATGGTTTCGATCTTATTGTTCATTATGATAATGTTTGATATATATCTTTTCTGACCGATATATGGTTGTATTTAGTGGATTTTATGCTTGTATTCGCTTCGTTCTTTGCATGTGTAGGTATCCATTCGCGGAGATCGTGAGGATCGTGACCTGCCGGAGCAAGGGGACAGGAGTATCAACTCTTCCACGACACTAGTGTTGGACTCCAGGTTGGTTCTCATAATCCACTTTCAATTTGCAACTAGGAACTTGCATGGTAGCGTTGATTGATTGTTGCTAGACCCATTTTGGGCTAGTGGGATCACCTTTGTCCGCAGAGGGGATTTACCTCTCCAACAGTCCCTTACATGACATGGGTTAACCCCCTTATTTATTACTATGGCCCATCTCATTATTAGATTATTACCTTGGGTACCTCCCTTGGTACCCCATATTATCCCCCCTAGGTATATAACATTCCACCCCCCTAAGCATGTTTCGTCCCCGAAACATGGGAAGAACATAAATAATAAGATCTACTCAAAAGAGTAGTCCACTGGTACCATGCACGTGCATCTAGCCATCCAAGAGAAAGGTGAACCCTCGATCTCGCTGGTGCCTTGCTCGCTTGAGATGGAAGTTGACCGTGGCAGCTCTGCTGTGTTGATGTGTAGTGGGTGGATCTTCTCTCCTCGCTATTCGTCATGTGACTACTTGGTTTCCATCTTGATGGTTGTCTTGCGGGGTGATGTGGGTGATGATATGTTGAAGTTTTAACCCACGATGTCTTTTTCTTTAATTCACCCTGCTGTGGTGCTTGTTGTGGTGTCTTCTTTTCCAATATGACTTCAACCACTGAACCCTCATCAGATGTGTCAGCACCTGTTACCTTTTCAGCTTTAGCCTCTGTTTGTGTTTGATTGTCGACCATCATATGCTCATCATCTGATATGTCAGTCCCTGGAATATCTTCTGCGTCAACCTCTGTGGGATCTACCTGTTTATTGATGGAAATATCCTGTAATGTAATTTTCTTCTTTTTATACCAGAGCTTCAGGAATTTCTTTTGCACATTAATATTGACCGTACCCACAGATTCCATCCAAGGATATCCCAAAAGAACATCCATGTTATCCATATTTGAAGCATAAAAATCACCATGAAACACATACTTATCCATAGAAAGCTTCAAATCCTTATAAATTTGAACATCCTTATCATCAACCTGTGTATTTTCAATGTGTTTTGTTGAAGCTTGCAATTTTTTTTGCCAAATTAACATTGATAACATTATGCTTGCAACTAGGATTGATAGAAACAATGATCTTCTCTTTCTGAATTAATCCATGAACCTGCAATAAGGATATACCAATAGAACATAACCCCTGACGTGTTTTATTCTTTTTTCTAGCACAAGACCATTTGTCCATAAAGAGTTTTTCAAATTCTTTATCCGACAAGTCGTCCAACTGTTTGATGCCAAGTGAGTTCCACCATCTGTCAGCCTCTTCTGTCAAATTAAGCCGTACTATAGCTTTCCAACATATCCCATATTTGGACTTTATTCTTTGTATGAATTCTTCAATAGTAGGACCATTATCTTTTCCTGTAAAACATAGAGCCTCCATGAAGAGGGTTTTGGAAAAAAACTTACTTGGCGAAAATTTGAAATTGTCACAGTTTCGTCAATATTTCTCATAATCCCTATTATGAACTATTTTCGGAAATGGAACAATCATTCTGCATCTACCCATGTGATAGAAATCTTGATCCCAGCACTTAAAATTTCAGATCTGCGATGCAACTCTCCCGCCGTCACCAAAATTTCTGCAAAAAAGAGCTGATTTTAAATCAGCGATATCGCCCTCATCCGGACTCCAATTCGACTGATTTTTTTTTGAAATTAGGTATTTTTTCACAAGGATTCTATATCTACAAGTAGATTTTGCATATCGTGCACCAGGACATCCAGATCTGCGCCGCAAACTCGCTGCCCTGAAAAATTGTCTACAACCCCACTGATTTTTAGATCAACGATATCTCTTTCATCCGGACTCCGATTCAACCGATTTTTTTTTGAAATTGGGTATTTTTTCACATAGAATCTAGATCGGCAATTAGATTTTTAAGATCTTGCACCAAAACATACAGATCTGATTTGAAAACTCACCGCCCCCGAAATCCTGCAAAAATTAAAAAAAAAAATAGTGACTCCATGTCAACGATAGTGAAGGATAGTGAAGGATTATTGTGTGAACAGGCATATGGCTTGTGGAGTGTTCTCCTTCCTTATCAATACTGCAGTGGCCAAATCCTCAAAATGTCAATGCGGCCAAAAGTCCTGCGAGAATTATACCTCGGTATAGGAAACCTTCACAACGACTTTGATTTGGTGGATCTGAGAGATCTGAATGGCGGTTCTGATGGCGGAACAGAATTCTTCTACGGAACTAATGGATCTAATAGATCAGAATGGCTGATTTGTGAACTCGAGACTACGGGACTGATGTCTGTTGCTGCTGCACCCTTTTGCACAAGCGGGTTTGGAAGAGATGTTGTGTGATCCCATGATAGAAAAAGGGAACTATGGTCTTGAGGAGTGTCAGGTGCTACAGATCGCAATATACATAAGGGTCTGGCAGTAGTACTCGGCCCAATGTTTTGGGGCTCTAACTAAGGAGGACGATCGTACCCTTAGCCGTACAACCCGACTACCCTATCGTACGGGCGAGTAATCTCCCCGAGTGTTGTTCTCGGTGTACTGTAGCCACAAGACGGCCGACGGTTTATCTATGGCGAGGTTTCAAGGGAGCCTAGGGGGCTTCCAATATACCCAGAGGGTATGTGGAAGACAATCCGTGCGCGATTCTGTCTAATGCGCTACTACTCGAAGGGGTACCAACAGGGGTTACAAGGGAGTCCAACAGACGTGACCACCTCTTGTATTTCCTGCGTGCATGCCTCCCCAAATCCGCAGGTTTATGCGCTCAACAACAGATCCCGTGGTTTAAATACGCCGGAACACGTCTCTAGCCAAATTTTTTTTTGCTCAGAAATGGAGATCCCACCGGCCCTCGAAAGTGCTCTGATACTAGTTGTTATAAATCTAACCCGGAAATATTATAGATCTGATATGAAAATATAAGATAATGTAAATAAACCCAAGAAATAAGATGAAATGATTCTTTATTAATCAAACCGTTTAGGTAGGGCAACACCATACATTCACTCCTTAAGGAAGGAGAACACTCCACAAGCCATATGCCTATTCACACAATAATCCTTCACTATCCTTGACATGGAGTCTCTAGCCTCTATATAGGCCTCATACATACAATACCATGGGTCATTACCATGGTTCCCTCATACCATCAACTAATGTCATGGGCCCATTACATTATTATTAACTACTTGTGGTCCCTTACATGACATGGGTTAACCACCTTATTTATTACTATGGCCCATCCCATTATTACATTATTACCTTGGGTACCTCCTTTGGTACCCCATATTATCCCCCCTAGGTATATAACACCAGCACACACTTGAATATCAACACGTACACTATGCATCAGTGTTTTGCCGCTCAGTCGCACCAAAGAAGACCATGCGCATGTTAGAAGACGAGTTTGATGGAGGAGCCACACCAATGCAACGAGATGCAACAGAGGCAAGAGTTCGTTTCAACAAGATGTCACCATGGAACGCATGAAAACCATCATGGATGACCAAGCTTGGCATCATATCAACACCTTCACCATCACAAGCATGTCAAAGAGTTTCTCTCATCACAACAGACTGAGTGCCAATGATGTCTTGCATGGCTTTCTCAAGCAATTTTGTCTCACAAGAGCACATGTGCATTCTAATGTAATGTCTTGTCAAGTGTAATTCAAGTGTCAAAAGTTGGATGTAACATTCATAGAGTAGATGAAGAGCCATGAGGGTAGATGAACTGTCACAAAGGGGAACATCAAGGGTCACCCCACCATTTTGTTATAAATATAACCTCATAACTCATTGTAAGGGCTTTTTGGTCAGCCAAGCTTCGATAGGAGTATATTATAGAAAGCCAGGATAGTATTGTAACGAGGCTTGGCTTCTCCACTGTGCAAAGCTAGCACATTTCTTTGGAGGAGTAGGTGATTGTGGCTGTAACGTTGCACTATCAGAACTAGTGGATGGTCATGGATGTATTATATGGCTGGAACTTACACTTCTTAATATAACAGAGCCAACATGTTTCATGCATATGTTGTATTTTATCCTATGCTATCTGGTTTACTCTAAATGATATATGTATTTGTTTGCTTTAACATGCATGAATGGACTACTTTGTATAAGTATGTATGAATCTTTCATAAATATGTTGTTGGTTTAACCATCACTTTGGATTTCTTGCTAACTTTCTTTCCAGCTTGTGATGCATCTTCGCTCATGTGTTCCCTTCCAAGACACGTACTATTACAAGTTTCCAATGGGCACACTCACCTCACCCTTAGTGTGTTAGAAACTCTCATGCACCTTCCTTGACTGATAGAAGTTGTCACACCCTTGCTACCAATAGGGACACATTACTTGCCTCTGTGCGAAATCGCAATCAAGGCATTACCATACGACCCACCACTGGGACTCCTACACCAAACGGTTTGAGTTCTAATTGGGACTTCTTACAGGGGATATCCCCTTACATGTTGGCGGGTCCAATGCCATGAACATTTGGGCACTAGAAGTAGGGTCATATGACAAGATGAGTCCTCACATCTGTTTTCAATCTCTACATATCTATCGTGACTACCTTCGGAGTTTCTCTTCTAGAATGCATGTCTTATGGAAACGACTTCATTATTTTGGAAAAGCTCTTGGATAACTTTTCTCATAAAATGTATGATGGTGGAGGCTAGGTATCCTTGGTTAAGCATGCGGTCGGCATAGTAGGCTCATGCAAAATACATGGATTCTTTGAAGAATACAAGAGCTGTGCATTGTTCATCTACATGCTTCAAGGGCACCTAATGCACTGGTGTGGCACGCTGTCCGAAAAATCTATTCATTCTCTTGCTGATCCGGTCATAGAGATAGACTGTACTTTCAATCACTTTGACCATGACGCACTTGATCAAGAAATTCTGAAATTACGAAAAACATTCGATGAATCCGTTGATCAGTTTTACATATGCGTTTGTAATCTTGCATACCGTTTTCCTGAAAATGAAATTGATTGGGAATTTATTTATGGAAGATTTGAGTATCTTCTTCACATATTTGAACCCCGCTCAGCACACTTCAATGATGGAGTTGTGTAATCATAGGTAGGCACAATTGCTTTCACAAGTAACTGTTTGCCTTCACCTCCTCAAATATCTTCACCACCACGGAGTGGTGTGGAAAATCATGCACCCACCTCTGTTGAACCATCACATCCTCCCACCCCACCGGATCTTGATATTTGTGTAGATTTGCTTGCAAGCCTGTTGGTTGTCACATGGATCCGTTGCCTCAACATTTGTCCCCGCAATCTGTTGATCCTCCAGATTGTACTATATTGTGTTCTCCCATTCTGGACTCATCGCCTACTGTAAATGAGGCTCAAGTAGTCGATGTAGTTGGTGTTATGCATCCAACCTGCGCCATCATTCATGATGAGTGTGTGTGGGAATCTAAAGAGGAACCCGTGGTGAAGGATGATTTCCTTCCAACCGCGCCTCATCGGCTTTATCCTGACATCTCTTGTGATTCTATCGCTATTTATTTCCCCTGTGAAAACCCATTTTCAGATGTTTCTACTTCCAATAATCCATAGGACACCTTGGATGTCAGTCTGTCATTACAGTGCAGATAGGACACATCTTCCTCGGAAAAATCGTCCAATCTATAATCTATCTTTTCTGAAAACACAGAGTGTGAAAATCTTTGCTTCACATCTACCCCTCTGCGTGATTCATCAAATCACCAGGATGTCAACAAACATCTTGAATTTTCTGATGTTGGTTGTCGTGATCTCTCTACTTCTTCATATGATCACGATGTTGATTCAACCATTATTAATTTGTCTAAGACACTAGTCTACAATGATTTATATCTCAACAAAGTCGAAACCCCGCAGACTGTCAAGGCACTTCATCCCGAGTTGATGGTTATGCCAGGCCCTCGTTGTACTGAGGTTCGTTTGACTTCCGGCTAGGAAATTGTTGAAACACTCAAGGCTCCTCATCACTCTTTTCTTTGCATTGAAGATCAACCAAACACCCAGATTTCAGTTCCTCCACTCGAACTACATGATCCCATTTTTTATGATTTTAAGGAATCTTACATAGCAAGCACACATGCACAACGTAAGTGGTCTACCTCTCACACATTTGCTTGCATGTCATAGTGAAGAGAATCCATACACTCAACATCTGCACGTAGTGTAGCACAACACCATGACAATTCCACAGAATGCATGTCATGCGCTTTCACTCATTTTTGTTCTGCGGACAGTTTCAAGCACGAAGTGTGTGAGTGTTCATCGTTATATATTTCATGCTTGATGGTTTACGTAACTGCGATGTTCACAAATCGTGCCTTCACCAACATGGGTCATCCAATGCGCCGGTGGCTGCATTGGAAGTATCACTTCACGTGAGATGACCCAAGAACTGTTAGTTTAGGAGTAAGAGTAGTGTTTTCTTTCAATCTGTTTGCTTGCATGCTTGTTTTCTTACTTGCTTTGTTGGTTTGTTTGTCTGCTTTCTTGTTTTCTTTCTCGCTTTGCTTTTGCTTTCACTTCTCCTTCTGCTTTGCTTTGTTATTTGTTTTCTTGTTTTGTTCGTAGGTTAGTTTCGCATGAAACCACGTATGACTCTTGAGACAAGTTGGGTAAAGTACAAGAGGACTTGTACAACTATCAACATTTGGTTATTTGTTGTCCGCCCTATTGTGTAAGAACTTGTTGTCTTCAGTCCATGATACATCAATGGAAAATACGTACTGTTCGAAGTAAACCTTGGTGAAAACACAACGCTTGCGCGCTAACTAGTATCACCTACTCTAGTTGGTTGTTTTTGGGTTAATCCTTGTCAGCCCAGTCAAGTAGAGTAAGGTGAGGGGGGAAATCTTAACAGGCACGTCAGAGGTATAATAAATTACTTCTCTGCAAGAAAAAACCTCTTCTACTCTTAATAAGTCAAGATCCCTTTTACGACTCTAAAATGAATAAGTGTTATGCACAGTTACGAAGATGAAAAATGAAAAAGTTAAAAAAAAAGATCAAAATGAATGAATCGAAAGAGGAGAAAGGCTTCCTGCGGAGAGAGGTGATGAAAGTAACTCCGCTGAGGTACTGATCAGGCTCACTGGCAGCGGAGCAATGCTTGTGTTCCTGTGTGACTCTGCCGAGGTACAGTCGAGGTCTGCTGGTAGCGGAGAAACCCCAAAGATGAAACTAATACTATGGTGACTATACTCCTTGTGCATCAATATACCCATCGACCCCAATCGAAACAACTGTGTTGACTTAGCTTGGAATGTGTGTTAATCGACCAAGAGCTTGGAAGATGCTACATCTTATAATGAAGCAAGTGTGGAAACCAAGACGAACTAAGAACTGAACAACACTTCCGGAGGTGTTAGACTTGGTTTTCATGAACAAGGTCCATTTAGAGAGTTGGAGTTCTACCAGTGTGTCACCAAGTTATTTCAGGCATGATCATTTACTTATGCTTACACTCAATATCACCATGAATTCACATTTACATTCGCCTTCAGTTTCCCGTCGACGGACTTTGCCTCACCAAGACAACATTGTGCAATCCTGAGAGGAAAGGCATTGTCTTCCTATTCTAATCAAATGTGCATTTATGCCTAGTGACTGTCCTCAAGTCTTGCATTTCGCAATTCTGAGGGACAACGACTGCTGGCCTAGAAAATTACGCAATGCAGTCACTGACTCTGCAACCATTTCCAGATGAGATTGCGCATTGCATAATTCCAGCAATCAACAACCATACTGGACTGTGCATTTCATAGTTCCAGTAGTTAGTTAGCCTCCCAGTAGCCCAGACTGTGCCTTGCATAATCTTAGCAGTCAGTCTCTTGACCTCCAGGTGGAAATTGCGCAACCTTCATGATCAGTCACATAGGTATGTTGCAAGTCAGTTCTCAAATTCATTTTAGTTTTCAACTGACATATTGATTTCCATGAGTGTTTCCATGTCTCTAGGTGTCGCGAGTGTTCATCTGCCTCTCAGCAGCATAGGTACAATGGTTTCTAGGAGAGCAGATATGAAGACACCGTTCAGAGCACACTTGGGGATACAATTGATCAAGTGTCTATGAACTTGCCTACCCATAAATACATCAAGTTTTTCATAGACAAGCACATCAAGATATGACGACATCAACATCACAATAAGAAGCACCATGAACAACAATGGAAGGCAGCATACCAGATGTGATGAACGCAAGAGGAAGATTATTGACAACAGAGAGGTGGAACAATGTTGCAAGCTCAAGCAGATCCACTTGAGGTGAAAGAAACTTTGGAGACTCAGGCTATGAAGTGACGACGTGACATGAAGATCACACGAAAGCAGAGGACGTAATAGAGAATGAGTTGCATGTACTCAAACAGAAACTCAAGGAAGAACAAGAGCTGCATAGACAAGAGAATGAGTTGCAGTAAGAACAGGTACAAAAACGGATGTAAGATGAACTCACAAATGAAACTACTCCCTTACAAGTTAAAGATCCTTCCCAACATCTGGCATAGAGCAGAAATGGTGAGTAGTGTTGTTGATCGCATGCAAGCGAATTCAACATCATGCATGTTAGCATGCGCACGCATGTGATCCCACCCATTGAGCACACTCACCAAGGAAAAGACAAGAAGCAAGTCCAACTGGAGCTAAACATGTAACTGACAGCTGATGTGCATGACCACCAACACACACTGGAAGATCAACACAGACACTATGCATCAATGTGTTTCCAGTTCAGCTGCACCCAAGAAGACCATGTGCATGTTAGGAGACGAGTTGGATGGAGGAGCCACAAAAACGCACTATGATGCAATGGAGGCAAGAGTTCGCTTCAACAAGATGTCACCATGGAGCTCATGCACGCCATCACATATGACCAAGCCTGGAATCAGCTCACCATCTTCACCATCACAAGCATGTCAAAGAGTTTCTCTCATCAAAATGGACCGAGTTCAGTGATGTCTTGCATGGATTGCTCAATCCATTTTGTCTCACATGAGAAAATGTGCATTGTAATGTAACGTCTTGTCAAGTGTAATTCAAGTGCCGATAGTTGGATGTAACAATCATAGAGTAGATAAAACGTCATGAGTGTAGATGAGTTGTCACAAAGGGGAATGTCAATGGTCAGCCCACCCTTCATTATAAATAGAAATTCATAACTCATTGTAAGTACTTTTTGGTCAGCCAAGCTTAGATAGGAGTATCTTAGAGAAAACTTGGACACTATTGTAACGAGCCTTGGCTTCTCCACTGTGCAGAGCTAGTATATCTCTTTGGAGGAGCATGCGGTTGTGCCTGTAATGTTCCGCTATCAGAACTAGTGGTTGCGCATGGATCTATTGTATGACTCAAACTTGCACTTCTTAATATAATAGAGCCAGCATGTTTCATGCATATGTTGTATTCTATTCTATGCTATCTGGTTTACTCTAAATGATATATGTATTTGTTTGCTTACGCATACATGTATGGACTATTTTGTACAAGTATGTATGAATCTTTCTGAAATGTGTTGTTGGTTTAACCATCACATTGGATTTCTCGCTAACATTCTTTCCATCTTTTGATGCATCTTCACTCGTGTGATACCTTCCAAGACGTGTACTATTATAGGTTTCCAAGGGGCCCACTCACCTCACCCTCATTGCGTTAGAACCTCTCATCCACCTTACTTGACTTACTGCAGTTGTCACACCCTTGCTACCAACAGGGACATCTTACTTGCCTCTGTGCGAAATCGTGGTCAAGGCATTACTATATGATCCACTGCTGGGACTCCTAACCCAAACGGTCTGATGTCTAATTTGGACTTCTTACCGGGGAGATCCCCTTACATGTTGGCGGGTCCAACAATGTCAACATAAGAAAATTTTGACTTGTAAGTCTAAAGAAAATAATTTGACTATTTCTAAGGACTTGAATTTAAACTATTTTTTTGTTTCTTTTTCATGTTGTCTTAGTTTCAGTTGATGCTTGACCTGTAGCTAGAGAAAGCACCACCCAGGGTTATCTAAGCCATCAAAATCACCCTAAAATCACACTTGATCTAGGCCACACTAACCCTCAACATTGTTGGATTTTTTCCCATAGAGTTTCGAATTGGTGATTATTTCCCATCACGGAGTGACTTAATAGTGCATGGCGTCACTGTCTATCCTATGTCACGTGGGGAATTGGAATTCCTACCTTAAAAGTCTTTACACATCGCCTTTTTCCATTAACACCATCCTGTCTTTTCCTATAGAGACTAGGTTTTATCTATGGAATACATAGAGATAGTAGTTATGAAACTTATGGAAAACCTTATTATACCAAATACCAAGAACATAAAATATTAAAAATTAGAGGGTTTATTCTCTTGGACCTCACATAAAGAAGATCTTGAATTTAGTGGCCAATTATCCTAAAATTTAGATCAAAATCCTAATTGTACTTATTTTTTAAAATGTGGTAAAAGACATCCTTATATCTATAACATCATTAGGATTAGAATTATTTCAAGACATCTGTATGGAATTATTTTAAAAAATAATACTACCATATGGATAGAAACTCATTGAAAAAGACTTAAATGATAAGATAAATTCTCAATCAGCATGTTAACATAAAAGATCATTATGGAGGAGTGTTACAATAAAAAAATCGATCTCCTCCCTTTTTCCCATTAATTTTAGAAAAAGTTTCGAAAATCTTTATAATAAAGAAAGATAAATTATTTAATAAAAAAATGTTATGAAAAAATTATGTGAAAACGTTAATTGCTGATTTTAAAAACGTTGATATTTCATTTGAAGAAATTAATTATATTATTATAATTTGATAATACTATTCATCCCATTTTATTCTTTTTACATGTATATTGGCATACTCACCATTTAATTATTGAAATTATTTCCTAAAATAACTTAAAAATATATCTTACACTCTTTTATCTGAAATTCATACCTTATAATAAAATTATTAAAACTAAATTTCGAATATATAAGTCACTATGATCTTTGTTTTCAAGCAAATACCATAGTCCAGCCATATTTATGTGCCAAGAAGATGTCCACACATCAAGAGTTTATATTTATACTTTAAAGATTTTTTTATTCATCAAATGAAACTCATCCAAGTGGTTACCAAGAAAATTAAAATTATAAATTTAAAGGTTGAAATAAATTCGAAGTTGATTTTAGGCAAACTCACATTTAAATTTAAATTTTATTAAAAATTAAAATAAACGTTGAAAGTACTTCACGAGTCATAGCAATTTCAAATCTTGAAAGGTCGAGAAGAAAGTCCCCAAAACGAGAACAAGCGAAATTATGACATCCTTGAAAGGAGAGTCAAGAGCAAAGTTCCCCAAACAGGCAAAATTATGATTTTTAGTAATATTTAAATTTAAATTATGACATCCAGATCTTGAAAGGAGAGTCAAGAGCAAAGTCCCCAAAACAAGCGAAATTATTATTTTTAGCAATATTTAAATTTAAATATGCGGTGTCAGGGAAGTTTAATTGAACAGAATTCAAATTTATATAAACTCAATTCAAATGATTGCCTGTTTTAATAATGTAAATTTACTGTGTCCCATAAATTTACATTTAAATTTGAAATTCCACAATAGAAAGCAAATTTAGATTTAACAAAATTTTTTAATAGATGGAATTAAGAAAAATTAAATTTTAGGTATGCGAATCTTGGGATTTGCGTTGGTGATTGGAATCTTTGGTTTTTACCGTTGGAGATTCAACCATAGAATGCTTTAAAGCTATTCTCATTTCATTTCCTTTTATAATTTGACCGAATTTTAATCACTTTTCTGCGCTGTCTCTATTCCCAGACCGCATTTGCTGCGATGCAGTGTGGAGTTTTTGTTTTCGTATTCTGTGCGATCAGATTTTTCTCATGTACTTTCAGTATGTTCCATGTTTATTCGTATGAATGATTGGCCAACAGGATATACATTGGCCTTTCTCATCGGTAAGCGAGATATCTTTTTCTTTCCTTCTCTGTTAACTTTTTCCATGGTAATCGATCGTACATTTTGGCTAAATGATTGTAGTCGACAAGAGAACTTGGAATTTAATTTCTTATCATTGCGGAAGTATCATTATGTTTAAGATTTCCATACGTTGAGCGTTTGATTTTATGTTAATCTTTCCCTTACCTTGCCCTTTGCCCTCCACTGTTTCTACTTTGTAATATGCATTGCACGTTATCATGATTTTATTTCATTAAGATTGTCCTAACATTTCCCTTGCCCTTTTCCACTCTTCTACTGCACTTTCGTGTACATGGAGAAGTGGACTATGGAAGCCAAAATTACACTTAAATTACTGATTCTATTATTTCTATAATGTTCCCTCCCTTTACGCTTTTCCCTCACCTGTTTCATGTTATCAGTAATCTTTTCCTAACATTTCCCTTGCCCTTTTCCACACTCTTGTAGTGCGCTGTCCTGTACACCGTTACTGCCTGGGTAGTCAGGAAAACTAAAAAATCTATCTGCCTTCTGTTTCTGTATGACTCATTGTTTACGCTTAAGGCTGATAATGGAGAAGGTGGATAAAGGGAGGAATCTTATAATGAGGCTGATAATGGAGAGGGTGGACTAAAGAAGCCAAAATTACAGTTAGATTTAAATTTAAGATCTGAACAAAGTTTAAATTAAATCTGTACGGCGATTGAAATGTCAAGGGAATTTTAGATTTTAAGGGTGGATTTAAACTTAAATGTGGAGGGTCAAGAAAAAGTTATTAAATTGAATGTTTAAGGTGAATTCCTATTTCAAACTTGCTTTTCGTAAAATACATTTAAATTTAAATTTGACACATTCAGCGAACTTAAATTTGGAATACCTCTTCGAGGGACCCACTCTCACGCCTTTGTCAGCGCATTCATGGGACTTGATGAGATCACAGACAAGACACTTCCTAGAAATCATGGTACCTAAATTTCAGGCCCTCGTGGACACTTATGATGTTATGGCAAGCGGGCTTCCCAATTTCTGTGCAGGTACTTTCGCACTCAATGAATTAGGTTACAAGGCTCATGGCATTAGATTGGATTCCGGTGACCTTGCATATTTATCTACAGAGGCACGGAAATCCTTTCGTGCAATCGAAAACGAATTTGGAGTGCTCGACTTTAAGGAGATGATAAGTACTGCTAGCAATGACATCAATGAAGATACACTTGATGCATTGAACAAACAGGGGCATGAGATGCTTGAGCGAAATGACCAACCTTTGTTGAAGTGGCTTCCAATTTGGATAGTAGAGCGGAGGCTATAATGGATTTCATTGTAGATAATGAAGTGGCAATTGCTTTCTGTTGTGGGCATACGGGCATGCATGAGATTCTACGTGAGATGCTTGAACGACATGACTAATCTCCGTTGAAGTGGCTTCCAACTTGGATTATTGAGAGGAGGCTATAATGGATTTCATTGCATTGTACATAATGAACTGGCAATTGTTTTCGATTTTTGTCATATGGGCGCGCAAGAGCTTCTCAAACTCCCCACGCCATTAATTCAGTTGGTGTCACCCATGGCTTCATGACAACAATACGTTGGTCGATGGCTTCCCAGGATGTTTGATCACTATAAACTTGTGCTGGTGCGATTTGCAGTTCCAGAAGGCGTCCATGGCAGCATTGACTAGATTGGACCATTGGTGGTTTACATCTAATTTATATTTTAATAATTTGAAAAATGGTAGTTATGAATAATTAAGTTATTTATTTATTTATATTTTGGTGTGTAAATTGAAATGTGCAGAACTAATTATTGAATAGTTTTGTATAATTAAATTAGTGGTGTTTAGAGTGAATCTGTTATTTGTTGATGGTTTTTGTTGTGTTTTGGGATTCAAGAGCATCAGTTACATGTTATGTTATGAGATCCATGTGTGTAGAAAGGTCAATTGTATAATTGACTGCGGAATATTCCCAGTAAAGTAATGAAACAACTCACCTATATAACTATCAAAACTCTAGTTCCCTATAATTTGATAGATAGGAGTTTGTCCATAGGGTGGTTCAATATCGAGGTTTTGCTAGTGTCAATTATCCAAAGTTCATCCAACATGATTAAAGGTGATTATGTCTTAAATGAGTTGGACGGAAGCTCGAATATTGTGGTGGTGAAAGGAGCATTGTCTTGAGACTTCAGAGTAAGATAAGTGTCGAAGAAAACTAGCAGACAAATGTGACTTATGAATTGTAAATTGTCATTTTCGTATCAATTTTTGTAATGATATAAATATAAACATTAAAGGGATACTTTGGAATAAATGTAAGCATATTTTCTCCATAATATTCTAATGTCAGAGAAACTATTGCATCTCATTACTTCCCATTTTTTCTTTCTCATGCAGTGTCACAGTGTTGTTACGCGGTTTTAGCCAAAAATAATAATGGTTTATTATGCAAAACAGTGAAGAAAGAAAGAAAGGAAAATAAAAATCTCACTCAATAAGTTTAATAGGCCAATGGGCATGGTTATGAATGTCAAGCCTCTCCCTCTGTTTGTCCGATGAGCTGTGGAGTTTTTGTTTGTGTTATACGTTTTCTTTGATATGGTTTGTGTGTGTTCTAAGATTCTGTGTATGTATGAAATCACCATCAACATATACATTGGCCTCTCTCATCGGTGAGCCAGAGATCTTCCTTCATTCTCCCTTTTCTACTCACCTTTTTCCATAATAAACAATCATACATTTTAGGCAAAGCATAGCTGAAAAGACCAGACGAGCTGACACCTGAAGATGTGGAATTTAATTTTAAATCATTGAGTAAATTAGTATAATGTTTAAGATTTCAATAGGGTAAGAATTTGATTCTATTATTTCTATAATTTTCCCTCCGTTTACGCTTTTCCCTCCGCTTTTTCTGTTTCATGTTATCATTATTTTATTTCATTTATTTTTTCTTAACCTTTCGCTTGCCCTTTTCCACTCTTGTCCTCCGTCCAGTACGCCTTTACTGCTTGGCCAGTGGCCAGCCATGAAAATGCTTAATTTTAAGTGTCTCACATTGGTTATGCTTGAGGCTGATAATGGTAAGGGTTTGACAAACGGAGGCAGCGATGTGGCATTTATCGTGATCTCTATCGGATTCCGGGATTGATGATTTAGTTTTTTCATTCCTTCCGTTTTCAACAAATTTGCTATAAATAATCATTTAAATAAAAGGATAAATGATTTAGTTTTTTCATTCCTTTCGTTTTCAATAAATTTCCATTAAATAATCTTTTAAATCTTTGAAATAATTTTTAAATCTTACGAAAGTGAACAGCACGAGATTTCTATGAACGCACGGCCTCATAAATGTTTCGAACAGTGATCCTGATAAATATCCGAATTCCTTTAAAATTAAAAATCTATTTACTTGATTAACATTTTTAATTATTAAATTTTATTTTTTAGAATTAATTTATTGTTTGATTTAATAGTTTTGCTATGATTTAATTGTTTTAATTTATAATTTTTTCGAAGTATCCATTAAGCTTTTGAATATATTCTACTAGGAGGAGTTCAGTCCATAGATTCCGGGCTTAAAAATGTTATGTGAGCGAACAAAAAATAATATATCTTATTACTAAATTTTTTAAAATTAAATTATATATATATACATACCTTGTAATGGATTTTTTCAAAATTTTAGTAATTAAAATTGTATGCATTTATACACCTTGAATTCCATTAAATTTGCATTTGTTGACTTAGTCAACATAATATTGACTTTATATTAGGTATTAAATTTGATTGAATTTAAACAATCTATAACATCGAAATTTAACGTTATAGCTTAAGCATTAACTTTGCTTTCGACGAACGCAACGTTAAATTTAAATTACTTTTATGTTTAACGAATTTGAGATGCTTCTCGAAAAGTTTTGAAAAGATATCTGCCAATAATATATATACACTCCTCACGTGGAATAAAAACGGCATCATATTATTGTTTTTTTATATATATTTGAAATTAAGGTTTTCGCATTATGTGTATACTTTCTTTTAGCTTACACCATTAGTTAAAAATATGGTTTGAATTATTGTAATTTTAATAGTAAATTTTTTATATAACAAATTATTATTTTTAATTTTTAAAATATGAATATTTTATTCTAACTGGAATACTGTTATAGATATTATAAAATTGGTTTATGGGTTTTGGATTGACAATGAATAGGTATACTGTTAAGGAACTCCTTGTCATAAATCATTGGTTCAAATCCCTTCTAGATGTTTACCTACCAAAAAACATTATAAAATTGATTAAATTTATAATTACAATATATTTATTTATTTATATAAAAAAATCAATTTAACATATAAAAATATTAAAAACATATTTTAATAAATATATATAAATCCGCTCCCATTAAACATCCAAAAAAACATATAAGAAATATGATAGTATCATATATATATTAAAGGAAACGGAAACACATCGGAGCCACTGGGCAACTGATACTTAAATTGAGACTAGGCAAACTTACACTTAACTTGATATTTAATCTTTTTAACAAAGATTAAAACTAAATTTGAAGGAACTTGAAGACTTTGAGCACTTTGAGATCTTCAAAGGAGAGTCAATAACAAAGTCCCCAAAACGAGAACACGCGAAATAATATGAATAAACGGGAAGTTAATCGAATAGAATTCAAATGAGCTCCTCTTTTAATAATGTAAATTGGACGCCGGTTTATTCAAATATGAATAAATCGAATTCAAATGAGCGCCTCTCTTAAAAGTAAATTGAACGCCTCTTTTAATAATGTAAATTTTGTGTGTACCATAAATTTAAATTTAAATTTAAATTGAAATCGCGTATAGGAATCAAATTTAAATTTAACAGTTTTTTTTAATTGATTGAATTATTTTCACATTTTAATAATCTAAATTTAGTGTATACCATAAATTTACATTTAAATTGAAATTGCATAGAGGAATCAAATATAAATTTTACAGGTTTTTTTTTAATGGATGGAATTATTTTCACCAAACTGCATTACAAGAAATTCGTTAAACGAAATTAAATTGGAGCTATAAGAATCTTGGGTTTTGCCGTTGGAGATTGGAATCTTTGCTTTTTACCATTGGATATTGCACAATGGAGTGCTTTCTGAGTTAATTTTCCGTTATCATTCAGCCCAATCTTAATCCGTTGTCTCCGCGAATTCCTTTTCCTTTCTCCTGTACAATTTTACAGCGGGGCCTCTCGTGAAAATTCTAAATTCTATCTGCCTTCTGTTTGTATGTGCGTCTAATTGGTTAGGTTTAAGCCGAATAATGGAGAAGGTGTAAAGGGAGAACTCTGAAGAGGAAGAAGATGAGGTTAATTAGAGATGTGGAGCTACAAACTAGTATTGTGTGGAGTATTTTTGAATCACAAAGCGAGAGAGATGTTTATGGTATGGATATAGTCATTTAACTAGTTAGAGGCATATTTGTGGTGTTCAAGGAATATGATGGTTTAAATGAAACTAAGTATTGGCTAGGGTACAAATTTTACATTTGAACTCTTTTCTATGTTGTGTATCATGAGGATTTCCCTTTGAAAGTAAGTAAGACTATTCAAATTATTTGTGGATTCAAAAGTCCTTGTGGATTGTTTCAATGAAAGAGTTATCTTAATGGTCTTTCATTTATAATCATGGCAGTGAAAATTTATATATGATGATGTGCTGGTACTTCATACATAGAAGGAAAATAATTTTATTAGACGTTGGGTAAGTTTATATGGTAGAGGTATCCAATAATAATGTGTTGTATTTTTTGTCATTTAATATTCTATCATATTCAAATAGAATTTAGTTAAGATTCAAAATGTGTTTTATGTTATAAGATATATCTTGGATTTTGCTCTTAACCTAGTTACCCATACTACATTTATTAGCTAATGAAAGAAACCTTGAGCTAATATGCTGCTTCAAACCCTTCTCCCACATGTTCAATCCTTTGTATATCAATTAATAAGTGCTGCACCCCAACCAGCTGGGCTCGACTGATAAGGAGAGGAGAGGGAGAGGAGAGGGGGCTCGACCATTAGGATGCGTAAGCAGGCTCGACCATAGCCCCCCACCCAATAAGTAAATTGAAACTTTAGTTGCTCGACCATAAGGACCTTTAGGTGCTCGACCATAGGACCTTTAGGTACTCGACTGTTAAGGATGCGGTCTAAGTTATAAGTATGTTGCTATGAAGCCAAGGCATTACACTTATTGATTTCTTATAAAATACCAAAACTATGTAACTGTTTTTGGAAAATAACAAACAAAAAAATTAATTACTTTTTAGTAATAAATTGAAAATTTTAATATTAAAATTATATATATATATATATATATATATATATATAACCGAAGTTCCAGAAGACACAGTAGAAGATGCATACACCAAGCCTTGTTACACATTCGAAGAAAGATAAGTCTAAAAAAAGGCATAACAAAATAAATTAATACTCTGTATAAAGCACGTTCGAAATCAAATAAGATTTCCGGAAGCATGTGGGAGCCAGAGGGCACACATATTTATGTAAAATTTCGAAGCCTCGAGAAGGCGTGACCTGGCAAATGACGAAATTCATGAGCCTTTAGGGTTTTTTGTCTTCTTGTTTATATAGGAATCCTTCAAAATGTTAGGAGGTAGCAAATGTAATGCAAGAATCAAGACAGTTGTGTTAGGCCCTTAGAGGAGGCCATATAAGTAATTTTGCTATATTTTTAATTAAGTTCGTTAAGAGTTCCTGTTGCGTAATTCCCTTTATATGAAACTCGTGCATTTTCTATGAAACCGTGCGTGTTTATCGAATTCAAACCCTGTGCAGTTTTTGTAGTTTCCATGAAGTTGATATTGCATATTTTCCCAGAATCGATGAGAGTTTATTGATGGTCTGAGGTCTTGGTTTGTGTCTGAAGCTGGAGTACGAGAGTGAGAACTTTAAGGTGGCTTTGAGGCAATTCTACCTCCGGTACCTATCGAGATAATGTAGAGTGAATAGGAATATTTTACCCGACCTGCAAGAAAGTGGCCCAGTCCATTCGTCAACTTGTGAACGCAACTCTCGGTAATGTCCAGTCAAGAATGATGTGTTGAAGAGTTGGAGGAGATCGGTTCATAAGAGAAATTGGGTGTAATGAAAGAAACAAAAAAAACTCAAATTCCCCGAATTCAACCATTTGGGCTTCAATAGAGATATGGAAGAGTGCGTGAATCCTAGAGTTTGTTGGAACCCGGAGTGGGAAGAACTCCGGGTGGGACTCATGCGTCTGAGCCCTCACCAATGGTGGTCGTTGTCCAGTGTGGGACCATACTCGGGACTTTGGGCCACAACACCATTTGAATTTGAATGCAACAAAAGGGGTTGAACCTTGATCACTCGTGCGCCGGAAACTTTGTTCTTCGTAGATTTTTCGAAATGATTATGATCATTTATTTCAGGAGGGAACAACGTTGGCAGAGCGCTTAGGTGGATTGGATAAACATCACAACACCTTCGGCTAACATTTGGTCATATGGTTTTCGAATGGAATATATCAAGAGCGGCTCGAACTAAAAAAATAATCTTGGTCTTGTGCATGGTTTTTCCCATAGGCGGAATATTAAGCTTGTGGATTCATTGCTACAGAAAAACGAGTTTTGTGGAGCCACAAACCGCTCGTCGGAAGATTGAACCTCGACAATCGAATTTGACATTCTTCTCAACACGTGGTCTAACCCCGTCATTAATATATTTGATTTAAAACAATTAATTTTTATTAGACATAGAATAAAACCAAATATTGATTATGTTAGAAATCTGCTATTAGGAAATCAACTATTAGAAACAGCAAATGGTTGTTTCTAATCTTAAACTGCAAATGCTGTTTCTACTTTTAACGTTGTGCAGTTTCTAATCTTAATGTGACCCGATAGATCATTTTATAATTAAAGCATTAGATCTGTGATTAATCTTAAGCGTTGAATTGGTATATGATGGACGTACCAGATTAGAGTTAAATGATATATAAAGGATTGGGTCCTCTCTCTCCCTCCCAAGAGTCGCATTCTTCTCCATCAAGAAGCGCATAAAGAAACAGGGCTAGAAAGAGAAACCGAATTCTGAGAAGAAGAGTAATCGTCAGGAGTCAGAAGAAAGAAGATGGCAGCCATTACATCTTCTGCTGTTAATCAAGGTATGTCATCTTAAACAATAGATCATATTAAGTTCTGTTTGTGAAATATTCGGTATTGATGATCTTTGGGCTGTTAATTGGAATTTTTTACATTTTGGTATCGGAGCCACCAATCAATAACTGAATATTTCCTATGATTGCAATTGATCTGTTCTGTGCTTTACTCATGTGATTGAGCCTTCGGGAAATTGTGGGGGTTTCATGAAATGATCACGAAACAAATCCACCGCAAGCAAATTCTGCATAACGGAGTTGAAGAAGCAAGTGTTGCCAATATTCCTGAGTCCTTTGACTATGCGCCTATTGACCCCTGTTTGCATCCTTTCGTTGTTCTTCTTTCCTACGCATGCTTCACAAAAAGGGCAACCATTGAATGATGAACAGGCCCGTCCAGGTCACCTAGAGATGCCATATAATGATGGATCCATAAGGCTTAATAAAATTTGGGATCCCTGTGATATAGAATTCCTGCATATATGAATCTCACAATTTATTTATTCACCATATCATTGTGTGTTCGCTGTGTATGTTGGAATGAATGTATTAAAATGTGGTGAATATAAGTTATTGAATCCTGGTAGATAGTCGAATTTGTGCACTGTAAGAAGACTAACAAAGCAATCAGTTTTAGTACAGAGTTGAGTAGAACTCCTGTAGGAAAGTTACAGTTTCGATTGACGTTTGAAATTTGGGCATAAAAGTAATTGTTCTGTGACTGATTGTTTTGCATAAAGTATGTGTTATAAATCATTTATGCACATGAGATTTATGATTTTGTTAATCACCAAAGTGGTCAAAATCAGAATAATCATTTAGTGCATAAGTGACATAATGATTATTGATAGAAATTGCCAGTTATAGTAATACCAATTAAAACTGGCGTCACTAATGATAGAACCTGAGAACTTACCCAAAGGAAAGTCTTGTTCTATATCTAGTTGACATGATGAGGTTTAATAGATATTTTGATTAAATAAATATTGATCATCCAAAGATGCCAGTTCTATTTAATTGAACATATTTGTTACCTACTTATGTTTTGGTATTTAATTATGTTAAGTATAAGATAGTATCTACCCAAAGGAGTGCTATATTATACTATTATGTCTACATCTGAATCGCGTTAGTTATGAGCTTATAGTTATTTCATTTTTTAATTTGCAGGAGTTCCCATGAATACACATGCTTCATCTGTTACATTGTTCACTAGTGTTAATTTTTCTGAATGAAGAGAACAAGTCAATTTCCATTTAGGTCTTCAGGATCTTGACTTGGCACTCCTTGAGGATAAACCTGCTGCTCTTACAAAAGATAGTACTGAGGCAGAAAAATCACACCATAAAGCATGGGAACGCAGTAACAGATTGAGCCTTATGTTTATTAAGATGACTGTTGCTAACAACATCAAGTCAACAATTCCACAAACAGAAAGTGCTAAGGAATATATGCAGTCTGTGGAAGAGCGTTTTCGTTCAGCTGATAAGTCACTCGCTGGTACTCTTATGGCAGAACTCACGACCATGAAGTTTGATGGGTCGCGAACTATGCAAGAGCACATTATAGAGATGACTAATCTTGCAGCAAGGTTAAACTCCCTGGGACTTACAGTAGAGGATTCTTTTCTTGTCCAGTTCATCCTGAACTCGCTACCTTCTGAATATGGACCTTTTCAGATTAACTATAACACTATAAAGGATAAGTGGAATGTTAATGAATTGGCCAGTAGACTTGTTCAGGAAGAAGGACGTTTGAAAAATCAAGTGAATCACTCAGTAAGTTTTGTGAGTAATAAAGCTGGTAAAGAAAAGAAAGGAAAATCAAGTCATTTCAAGAAGAAAAAGGTACCTGCTAAGAATGGGCAGGATAAGGAAAAGAAGGAACTAAAGGATGTTCAATGTCATTTCTGTAAAAAGAAAGGACATTATCAAAGTGACTGTCCGAAAAGGAAAGCTTGGTTCGAAAAGAAAGGTGATTATCTATCTTTCGTATGTTTTGAATCAAATTTAGTTGAAGTTCCTATTAATACATGGTGGCTTGATACTGGTGCTACAACTCATGTTTCCAATAATATGCAGGGATTTCTTACGATCCGAACCATAAATCCAAATGAAGATCGTTTTCTCTTTATGGGAAACGGAATGAAATCTTCAATTGAAGGCATTGGGACTTATCGTCTAATTCTAGAAAGTGGATATGTATTAGACTTATACAGTACCCTTTATGTACCTTCATTATCTAGAAACCTTATTTCCGTAAGTAAGTTGGATAATTCTGGTTTTAGATGTATGATTGGATCTGGCTGTTTTGATTTATATAAGAATACTGATAATGTTGGTTCTGGTATTCTAATTGATGGTTTATATAAATTGAAACTGAATGAGACTTATGCGAATTCCTTGTTGAATGTAGTAAATAATGTTGGATGTAAACGTAGCATGGTGAATGAAAATTCTGCTTTCTTGTGGCATAAAAGACTAGGTCATATATCCAAAGAAAGAATGATGAGATTAGTAAGTAATGAAATTTTGTCAAATTTGGACTTTAGTGATCTAGAATTATGTGTGGATTGTATTAAAGGTAAACAAACCAAACATAATAAGAAAGGAGCCACTAGAAGCAGCCAGCTTCTTGAAATAATACACACTGATATTTGCGGACCTATGGACACTCCAGCCTTTAATGGAGAAAAGTATTTCATCACTTTTATTGACGATTTTTCCCGTTATGGTTATGTCTATTTGCTTCATGAAAAATCTCAATCTGTGAATGTCCTTGAGACGTTTGTAAAGGAAGTTGAGAGGCAATTAGATAAAAAGGTGAAAATCATAAGGTCTGATAGAGGTGGTGAATATTATGGTAAATATAATGAGTCAGGCCAGTGTCCAGGTCCATTTGCAAAATTCCTCGAAAGTCATGGCATATGTGCGCAATACACAATGCCAGGTACACCACAGCAAAATGGTGTAGCAGAAAGGCGCAATAGGACGTTAATAGATATGATTAGGAGTATGATGTCAGATTCTACACTACCTAAGAATTTGTGGTCGTATGCTCTCAAAACCGCTAATTATTTGTTGAATAGGGTTCCTAGTAAAGCTGTTCAAAAGACTCCTTTTGAGTTATGGACTAACAGGAAACCTAGCTTAAGACACCTACATGTTTGGGGTTGTCCAGCGGAAGCGAGAATTTATAATCCACATGAAAAGAAATTAGATTCTCGAACGATCAGTGGGTATTTTTTAGGTTACCCTGAGAAATCTAAAGGGTATGTGTTTTACTGTCCTAATCATAGTCCAAGAATTGTAGAAACTGGTAATGCAAGATTCATTGAGAATGGTGAAGTCAGTGGGAGTACAAGAAGAGAAATAGTAGAAATAAAGGAAACAAGGGTAAATGTTACATTGCCTAGAATAGTTCCTCCATCTACTATTACTCCAAATGTTGTTCCAGCTGTTGTAGAACAGCATGATGATAATGAACAACATATAAATGAAGAAGTACTTCCTGAAGGAAATGACTTACATAATGCTGATATGCATGAACCACAACAAGTAGCATTAAGAAGACCTCAAAGAAATCGTAGGTCAGCTATTTCTAATGATTATGTGGTTTATATGCAAGAATCAGATTATGATATTGGAATCAATAAGGATCCAATTTCGTTTTCACATGCTGTAGAAAGTAAAGAGTCAAAGGAATGGATTAATGCCATGAAAGAAGAACTGAAATCCATGCAACAGAATGAAGTTTGGGATCTCGTTGAGTTACCACATGGCTGTAAAAGAGTCGGATGCAAATGGGTTTTTAAAACCAAACACGACTCTAGTGGTAATATCGAACGGTATAAAGCTAGACTTGTTGCTAAGGGTTACACTCAGAAAGATGGTGTTGATTACAAGGAGACATTTTCTCCTGTTTCGAAAAAGGACTCACTAAGAATAATAATGGCATTAGTAACTCATTATGATTTGGAGTTGCATCAAATGGATGTGAAAACAAACTTTCTGAATGGAGATCTTGATGAGGATGTTTATATGGATCAACCTGAGGGTTTTTCTGTAGAAAGTAAAGAACAATTGGTGTGTAAACTTAAGAAGTCAATATATGGGCTTAAACAAGCATCCCGGCAATGGTATATTAAGTTCAATACCATTATTACATCCTTTGGTTTTAAGGAAAATACGGTTGATCACTGTATATACCAAAAGATCAGTGGGAGCAAGTTTATTTATCTGGTCCTTTATGTTGATGACATCTTGCTTGCTGCAAATAATTTAAGTATATTGCATGAGACTAAGGAATTTCTCTCAACGAACTTTGAAATGAAAGATATGGGAGAGGCATCCTATGTGATTGGAATAGAAATATTCCGTGATCGATCACAAGGAATATTGGGATTGTCTCAGAAAGGATATGTCGAAAGAATTCTAGAGAGATTTGGAATGAGTAAGTGTTCACCTGGGACAGTTCCTGTACAGAAAGGTGATGGAATCAATTCCATATGCATCTTTTGTTGGTAGCCTAATGTATGCTCAAACCTGTACTAGACCGGATATCAGCTTTGCGGTCGGTATGTTAGGGAGGTATCAAAGTAATCCAGGAAGAGAACATTGGCAAGCTGCAAAGAAAGTTTTGAGGTACTTACAAGGCACGAAAGATTACATGCTCATGTATAGGAGATCCAATGAAGCGGAGGTGATTGGATATAGCGATTCAGATTTTGCTGGATGTATCGATACTAGAAAATCGACTTTTGGTTACCTGTTTATGTTTGCTCAAGGTGCCATATCATGGAAAAGTGCGAAACAGACTATCATTGATTCATCCACTATGGAGGCAGAATTTGTGGCATGTTTTGAAGCCACAATTCATGCATTATGGTTGCGGAACTTTATTTCAGGACTTGCGGTTGTCGACACCATTAGCAAGCCGCTGAAAATTTATTGTGATAACTCTGCAGCAGTATTTTTCTCAAAGAACGACAAGTACTCTAAAGGTGCCAAACATATAGAACTGAAGTATCTTGTTGTGAAAGATGAGGTTCAGAAACAAAGAGTGTCAATCATGCACATCAGGACAGAACTTATGATTGCAGACCCTTTGACGAAAGGGTTACAACCAAGACAATTTAAGGAACATGTTCAAAGAATGGGTCTTGGTTGTATTAATAATAATTGATGTGTGACATTCTGAGCTCTTTTATGTGTTTCTGATATACAATTATGTGTCTCTTGTTTTAATGTAGTAGTACGTATTTTATGTAATTTTAAACAAGAAAGAGTCTTATAAAGATATTATGTTTAATCATTATGATATAAGACATTATGTGGACCATTATGTTGTTTTATATAAATTATGAGTATGAATTGATGGATTGCTGGTATTGTAGTATATGGAAGGGAATGCATTGAATTAATAGTGCACAACCGCCATAACTCTCAGCAATTTATCATAGTATGATGTTCAACACTTAATATTATGAATAGTCGGGTCAAGTGGGAGAATGTTAGAAATCTGCTATTAGGAAATCAACTATTAGAAACAGCAAATGGCTGTTTCTAATCTTAAACTGCAAATGTTGTTTCTACTTTTAACGTTATGCAGTTTCTAATCTTAATGTGACCCGATAGATCATTCTATAATTAAAGCATTAGATCTGTGATTAATCTTAAGCGTTGAATTGGTATATGATGGACGTACCAGATTAGAGTTAAATGATATATAAAGGATTGGGTCCTCTCTCTCCCTCCCAAGAGTCGCATTCTTGTCCATCAAGAAGCGCATAAAGAAACAGGGCTAGAAAGAGAAACCGAATTCTGAGAAGAAGAGTAACCGTCAGGAGTCAGAAGAAAGAAGATGGCAGTCATTACATCTTCCGCTGTTAATCAAGGTATGTCATCTTAAACAATAGATCATATTAAGTTCTGTTTGTGAAATATTCGGTATTGATGATCTTTGGGCTGTTAATTGGAATTTTTTATAGCTTATGCATGTGTGATATAATAAAGAATGCATATTTAATATAATGAAGAATGACTTTACACGTAATAAATTATATATATATATATATATATATATATATATATATATATATATGTATATATATATATATATATATATATATATATATATATATATATATATATATATATATGTATATATATATATATATATATATATATATATATATGTATATATATATATCCTAAACAAGCTAAACTTATAAATTGTCTTTTTTTTTTATTCCAACTTCTGTGATCCATATCATAATGTATAAAATGTTTTTCCAGAAGAAATCACATTGAAGATTTTGGTCGACTCATTTCGAACTAACAAGTGTGGTTCATCTTTAGCATCCAATGAAGAAGTAGATCTAGGAAGAGGGTTAAATAGGGAGCCAGGTCAACCTAACAGCTAGAAACACAATATTTTATTATTTAAATAGTTTTAATTATTTAATTAATTGTTTATTTGATCAATATATATTAAAGTCAACTTGTTAACCTAACCGTTATCTTTGTCTAGTATTTTCATAATACTAATAAATTTATAAAAGGTTTTATTTATCTTATTAATAGATTGTCTTATTATCTAAAAGTTTATATTAATAATATTTTATTATTATTATTTTGTTACTGTTTCTCATATTTTTTTTATTGTTACTAAATATTATTACTAATAGGTATCAACTCCCATATTACTAAATATTAATGATATTAATATTCATAATATGATATTAACTATTATTAATATTCAAATTAATATTATTAGTATTATTAATAATATTTTATTATTATTATTTTGTTATTGTTTCTCATATTTTTTTTAATTGTTACTAAATATTAATACTAATATTACTAATAGATATCAAATTTCATATTACTAAATATTAATGATATTAATATTCATAGTAAAACATTAAGTATTATTATTAGTATTATTAATATTCAAATTAGTATCCTCGGATGCGGGTGGTAGATAAGCAATCAATGCCGATTTGCCACCGGACAGCCAGGTGGCTGAACCACATGGAAATATGCACTTTCCCCTGTGGGAATTTAAGGCAAGCCACTGCCCCTCAGCTGGTGCCATCAATTCGTTGTGAGGTTCGAGACATCACCTGCAATTATAGAAACATGGAGCCAAGCCCTCTACAATTCTCCATTCGTCCTCTGAGACGCTCTTTCCACCCTGCTGCAGCAGAGGCAAGCATTCACACCGCTATGGGTAGACATTGCAGAATCCTCTTCTGCGTTGACCTGGGCAATGGTTAGCATTTCTCTCAGTCCATTCATTGCGCCCTGCAAATTGAGACTTCGGCCCCTGTCTCTGGCCCAGAATTGACTCCCCCTGCTCTTTTCAATTCCCCCTCTGTTGTTTTCGCCCCGCTCCCCGCCCCTGTGGCTCATCTCCTACTGCAACTTCCAACACATAGAAACATGCGTTTACGCCATCGTATGCAAAGTAGGCGAGGTGGTAGTCGTGGCATTGCCATTCGCCCCCTGTCTCTGCTGCCGTCTATTTCAACTTCCCCTTTCGCCTCCCCGCCACCCAGCCCTTCCTCATCCCGCTTCTGTGGTAGATATCTGGATACTCGCAACGGCGGAGGTTGAGCAGGCTCCCATGAGGTTCGGCATACTCGTGGCACCACCCAGCACACCAACTTCGCTGCTTCTTCCTAGCAGGCTCAATTCCTGATTCTTTGCTCCATGGATAGACTGGTAATCATTGCTACTGTCTCGGTGAACTTCAGGGAGGTAACTGGCTCATGCAAAGCTCTAGAAGAAACCCCTGAGATGTACCAGGTTCCTCCTTTGCATGTCAATGTTCAGGGGGAGCCGAGCTCAAGCCACCTGCCAAAAGACATGGACCATCCATCAAGCAGTAGATAGAAGACTCTGGGAGGCAACGCCACCCACAAAGACAAAGGTATACAGGTGGAAGACCGTGAGCCTCAAGACACTGCAAGTGGCAGGCAGGCTGCGGAAACCAAATCCGAGGAATATGGCTGGTGTCCGATCGTGGAAGAGAAGCCACCATCCTAAGACACCTTGCAACTGCATGCAACAGTGGTCAATATTGGCGAGATTTTTTGAGTTTTACAGTGTTTTCACATTGGTCAATTTTGGTAGTAAATTTTGAGTTCTGGGACTATAACCCTTGCGTGGGTAGAATGAACCCTTTTTCTCATTCTCGGACTGGTTTCCCCATCCGGAGCAGTCTCGATTTCAAGACTTGTTGTTTAAAATGGTCATATGGCTGACACTGTACATAGATATTAGTATTATTTAGTATTAATATTTAGTATTAATATTGATCCAAGGTATTTACTATTAATATTAATCATATTAATGATACTAATAGTATTATTATTTATATTAATACTAATAATATTAAACTAGTATTTACTATTAATATTAATCATCTTATTAATATTAATGTTACTAATAGTATTAATTATTTATATTAATAATAATAATGCTAATAATATTAATATTAAAAAAAATGGACAAAGGCTTTAGATAAAGATGGAGCACAACTAAGAAGAGAGGGCGGGAATCCAACAACTATTGATTTTTCAGATATCCCTTATTAATATTACTAGAAGACCTCTCAATTTGAATGGCTTCCCTAAATTTACAATGATGAAAGTGAAAAATCTTAGCGGTCACCTTAGCCTTGTCAATGCATATATTGTGTTTGGTCTTCTCAACATGCTCCACCAAAGCCAAAAATTTGGTCCTCCTGAAAACTTACCTTAGAATGAAATATTATTTCAATATTAAATGAACTAAGTCTTTTTTTTAAACTATTCCCAAAAAAAAAACATTAATGAAAAATTTTGATAATTCAATATTTTAACAAACAACTCCTAACTACTTCAACCGTCTTCATCATAAATAATCACCTAAGCAATATATTCAAATCAAATATTTTATCTACAAAAAGTTATATTTAAGGCAATTATTTTATTTACGAAAATTGTTTTCGGTAGAAATCACTTAACGTAATTTTTTAGTCGAAGCGTTTTGAATCAGTTAGTTTTGGCAATTTATTATGGATCATAGAAGCCTGAATCAATCAATTTCAGCAATTCATTATGGATCATAGAAGTCTGAATCAATCAGTTTCGGCAATTCATTGTGGATCATAGAAGCTTAAATTCAGCAATCATTTTATATTTATATTTTATGACAATTAAAAATAATCCAATTCTAATCTATCTTTTTTATTATAAAAGTTTTGAAACATTTTAGATGATCACACTTTTAAATTTTTCACATTGATATGGAGTTGTATAATTAATTACACAAAGTTTTACATCTTTCCACATTTTTTCATATAATTCTTAAAACTAGTACAATCATATTAAAAATATTAATGATGTTGCAAGACCAGGAGTGTCTTACTAATGTACACATTTACGTGATTAACCATGTATAAAAATCTATTGGGTCAACTTTAACTTGAGAAAAAAAAGGAATTACATATTTTATGGACGATTTTTTTAAATAAAAATTTCTTATATATAAATTTAGCATATAATTAGAATATGAACTTGTTAGAATTGGAATAATCTCAAATCCTTAGGAAATTGGTGGTCGAGAGCCATCCGAGAGAATTTAATTTAACTTGAGATAAAAAAGGAATTACACATCTTATTGTAAAATTGACTGTTTTGGTAAATAAACGTTGATTATATATTAATTTCTCCATCTAGTTAAAATATGAACTTATTATTGGAATAATCTGAAAAATCTAAGAAATTGATGGACACAGATGGAGTAAAACCTAATCTTTTTAATTTATTAAAATTTAATACAATCTAACAAACTTTATAACACATTACAATTATTAATAAGCATTAAGAATAAAAATATGCTAAACATATTCCCTTAAAAACTAATGTAAGGCTTATTTACGTTAAGTCGAAATAAAAATGCTTAAACAAAAGAATTACAACATTCGTAATAATAACAAGACTCCGACCAATCCCAAAAATGCCCCCTAACCTTGAAACCTTAATTCATGGATTCCCTCAAACAATAAATTATGTTGAAATGTTCTATTTAATAAAGATTTTTAGTATTTCCGAGTTATTTCACAGATCACACAGTTGAAATGTTCTATTTAATAAAAGTTTTCAATACTGCCAAGTTATTTCTAACGAGTTCAAAGAATTTAAATAAAATTAATAATAATTATTATACAAATTATAGTAAATTTTAAAGATATATAAATGTAAAATAAAAATTATTATTTTATGAAAAAAAATGACATTATTCAGTGATATTATTTTTGTAGAATAAATTTAAGTCTATTTTATATAGGATAGTGTAAATTTAACACCTATAAATTTGAAAAGTTATGTAAAATACATAATTAAAAAAAAAAATTACATAAAACTATAACCAGTCTGGAGTACTGGACCTTGTCATAGATTACAAAAGTTATTAATGCACTATTGGTTAAAGCCCGTAGCACCGGACAACACTTATACATATTTCGTGTGTGATATTATATTATGCAGTTAACAAGGTTTATATGGTGGTTAATATTTAATGCGCATATGGCCTCCGGTGGGTTAGTCATCCCTGCGCAGACTTTTGCAAACTGCCCCTTGTACATTAGGACACGAGGCATGCCGGTAACCAAGGTTGCTGCATGCGTCCGCGAGCTGGTTCCAATATCCTATAGCATCTGTCTCTGTTTTAGGGTTTAACCACCTAACCAATTTTTCATGCCTGACAACTGGTGGAGTCATTATTGTAGTCAGCCGGTGGTATCATACTACTTTGCAATGGTACGGTCTAGTGAGGGTTTTAGGCTGGCAACTAATCCTTATGAGGTTTGTAATGGGTGTTATGGTTAGTCCTACGAAAGCAGGTAACCCCGACGAACTGTTATTATGTGATTTCAATTATCTGCATTGTGTGAATTTGGCTTTCGCTTGGAGTGTCCGTTAGGTGCCGAATTTAATGGAATGCCTCCATTGTCCAGGGATGGCTCGATGGGCTTCCATTACTGTAGGGAACACTCTGCTCTGAGGACCATCTCCGAAAGGTAGACCCACACACCTTACAATTCTAAATTTTGCAAAGGTTTTCCTCCGGGTTGCTGATAATCTCTAGCTTACAAATAATTTTTAATGAACATGTTCGTTGTGAATCAGGTGGGTTGCTGAAGATTGGATTCCTCTAATCTCAAGTAAAATGCCCCTCCTCTCGGTATCACTATTTTAACATATGATGCAGGTTTGGACACATATTGACTCCATGGTTTTGGGAATTCGTGTGCAGGTACTCTTATATATTTTTTCAGATAGTCATGTGACTAGGACAACATCTCTTAAGGCTTTAAAAGCTTACGATGTCCATGGTTATTTCCAGGTTGGAGCATTTACCTCTCGTGCATGAACATTTTGCTACAAAATGTTCAACTATTCAGAAATAGAGACTGAGTATTGAGCCGGGATTTAAGCGAAGATTTCCTTAAGTTTGTTTTTTAATTAATTAGTTGTATAAAGGAAATGGCCAAACCCTGTACACGATGAAAGTAATTTTGTGAACGATCAGCGCTTGATCGATTACAAGTTTTTGTGGATATTTTCTCTATTATACATTGTTTTGAGTTAGGTTATACACTGGATGGTCTTTTAGGGGTTTTGGTCATGTCGACACATTCAAGCTATTGAGCCGTTCTGGAATGTAGCACTCTTCTTTAAGTTATTACTACAATGAAATATATTTAATCAACTCACTGCATCTCATAATTTGAATGAAAATGTAGTTATTTTATCTTTTATTTTATGGTGGGCCAAGAATATCTTTGTTTCATTTCTCAAGGTATTTGTAGTTTAGCGAGTTTATCTTAGTTCGTTTGACATTTCCAAAACGATTCTTTTAAAGATTATTTATACAATGATTCGCCTAGATTACTCCTGTAATGGCTTGCATTATACTACTCATTTCATCTCTACAGTAGTCGTGAAGCTTTTCACACAGATTATCTATATGTGACTTCATAGCTTAATGCATAGATAACTTCTACAGTAATCTTATAGTGTTTCATACAGATTGTTCCACTGCTTTATTATAAGAAAGTACTCTTAACACTTAAGAGCGTATGAATGTTTGTTTGCTACATGAAGTTATTTCTCCATACTATACTAGTATTACTTGCTATCTTTCATGCATTGCCATAACATACTGCCTACTGTTTTTATTGTGAAACTCGAAATTTCTATTCTTTTTAATGCATTTTCAAGGAATTTCTTTCCTTAGTTTATTTTGTCACTTGAGTAATTCTTCCAACTTTAATTTGTAATGAAAAGTTCTATTTTATCATTTAAATAATTTTCCACAATCCAACACTAATTCGTAATGGAACTTTCTATAATACTTATCTGTTCAATATTAGAAAACATGTAATATTCAATCCTTTCTGGAAAGTCTCTCCACCTAGCCACGAGCCTCATAATTACGTCTAGACTCTCCCCCGAGCACTTTCTTTTGTTTCACAGTTAAGGTAATTCCAGCGACTGTCAAGTACCTTAGGCGTCGGGATTCTTGTCCCGCCTCAAGTCATGTACTTTTTTACTTACTGTTCTTGAGAATTATCCCACTGGTTTATTCCACCAGCTCTAGGATATCTCATGGATTCTTTTCTCCCATCTAAATCTCCCTTCAGGGAATATGGGTAACTATCTTTTGTAACTGTTTCTTTTAATTAATATAAATAGTTTCTATTTTTGTTAAAGTATCTGGACTCCTTAGTCATTTATTATTTAACATTAAAGGGTAATAAACCTGAAGTTATAAATGGTAAAGATCAAACTTAGTAACCACAATATTTTTTATGCATCTTGGGGTGTTACAATAAATATAAACAAAAAAAGTCAAAATGATCTATTCATCCTATTCAATTTGGTTTTCGACTAACAGATTGTTTTCCATGAGTGTTGCCATGTCTCCAGGTATCGCAAGTGTTCATCTGCCTCTCAACAACACAGGTACAATGGTTTTCAGGAGAGCAAAGACGAAGACACCGTTCAGAGCACTCTTGGGGATGCAGTCGATCAAGTGTCCATGAACTTCCCTACCCATGAAGACATCAAGTTGTTCATATACAAGAACATCAAGATATGATGGCAGCAACATCACAGCAAGAAGCACCATGAACATAAGCAAAAGGCAACATACCAGATGCAACAAACGCAAGAGGAAGATTGTTGACAACATAGAGGCAGAACAAAGTTGCAAGTTCAAAAAGATTCACTTGTGGTGAAACCAACTTTGGAAAATCAGGCTATGAAGTGATAGTGCGACATGAGGATCATGTGAAAGAAGAGAACGGAATAAAGAAGGAATTGCATGTACTCAAACAACAACTCAAGGAAGAGCATGAGCTGCATAGACAAGAGAATGAATTGCAGCAAGAACAGGTACAACATCGGGCATAACATGCGCTCATGGGTGAAATAGCGCCTGTATAAGTTAAAGATCCATCCTAACAGCTGGCACGGAGCAAACATGGTGAGCAGTGTTGTTGATCACATGCAAGGGAATTCAGCAACATGCATGTCATCATGCGCACGCATGAAATCCCACCCATTCAGCACACTCACCAAGGCAAAGACAAGAAGAAAGTCCAACTGGAGCTGAACATGGAGTTGACAACTGATGCGCATGACCACCAGCACACACTGGAATATCAACACGTACACTATGCATCAGTGTGTTGCCAATTTAGTCGCACCCAAGAAGACCATCTGCATGCTAGAAGACAAGTTGGATGGAGGAGGCACACCAATACAACAAGATGCAACAGAGGCAAGAGTTCATTTCAGCAATATGTCACCATGGAGTGCATGCGCACCATCATGGATGACCAAGCTTGGCATCAGCTCAACACCTTCACCATCACAAGCATGTTAAAGATTTTCTCTCATCACAACAAATTGAGTGTCAATGATGTCTTGCATGGCTTGCTCAAGCGATTTTGTCTCACAAGAGCACATGTGCATTCTAATGTAACGTCTTGTCAAGTGTAATTCAAGTGTCAATAGTTGGATGTAACATTCATAGAGTAGATGAAGAGTCATGAGGGTAGATGAACTATAACAAAGGGAAATGTCAAGGGTAAGGGCATTTTGGTCAGCGAAGCTTCGATAGGAGTATCTTATAGAAATCTAGGATAGTATTGTAACGAGCCTTGGCTTCTCCACTATGCAGAGCTAGTACATTTCTTTGGAGGAGCAGGTGATTGTGGCTGTGAAGATTGCACTATTGGAACCAGTGGATGGTCACGGATGTATTGTATGGCTAGAACTTACACTTCTTAATATAACAGAGCCAACATGTTTCATGCATATGTTGTATTTTATTCTATGCTATCTAGTCTACTCTAAATGATATATGTATTTGTTTACTTTAGCATGCATGTATGGACTATTTTGTATAAGTATGTATGAATCTTTCTGAAATGTGTTGTTGGTTTAGCCATCACTTTGGATTTCTCGCTAACTTTCTTTCCAGCTTGTGATACATCTTCGCTCGTGTGTTCTCTTCCAAGACACGTACTATTACAGGTTTCCAAGGGGCGCACTCACCTCACACTCAGTGTGTTAGAAACTCTCATGCACCTTCCTTGACTTATAGCAGTTGTCACACCCTTGTTACCAACAGGGACATATTACTTGCCTCTGTGCGAAATCGCGGTCAAGGCGTTACCATACCACCCACCGCTAGGACTCCTACACCGAACGGTCTGAGGTCTAATTAGGACTTCTTACAGGGGATAACCCCTTACATGTTGGCGGGTCCAACACCATCAACATTTTGGCACTAGAAGGAGGGCCATATGACAAGATGAGTCCTCACATCTATTTTCAATCTCTACATATCCATCATGACTACCTTTAAAGTTTCTCTTCCGAAATGCATGTCTTATGAAAATGACTTCATTATTTTGGAAAAGCTCTTGGATAACTTTTCTCATAAAACATATGATGGTGGAGGCAAGGTATCCTTGGTTAGGAACGCGGTCGGCATAGTAGGCTCATGCAAAAGGCAAGGATCGTTTGAGAATACATGAGCTGTGCACTATTCATCTACACGCTTCAAGGGCACCTAATGCATTGGTCTCGCATGCTACCCGAAAAATTATTCATTCTCCTATTCATCTGGTCGCAGAAATAGACCGTGGTTTCAATCACTTTGACCATGAAGAACTTGATCCAGAAATTCTAAAATTACGAAAAGCACCCGATGAATCCATTGATCAGTTTTACACATGCATTTGTAATCTTGCATATCGTTTGCCTGAAGATGAAATTGATTGGGAATTTATTTATAGAAGATTTGAGTATCTTGTTCACATGTCTGAACCCCGCTCAGCACACTTCGGTGATGGGTCATCTACATGACAAAATAATGAAAATAAGGAATTCAGACCTGCACTACTATCAACTTCATCTTGCTCATAAATTTCATTTAAATTTTTTAACTTTGGCCTTCTTATGCTTGTTGAATATGGGCTTGACATGTAACTTGGTGTTGTGCTTCGCGGTGTGCTTGGAGAAGCACTTTCTTGGCTATGCGAAACTGCCCTATTATTTGTTGATGGCATTGCTTGCTGCCTGCTTTGCTGCGCTTGAATAGGAGTAGAGGGAGTCATTGTTGAGGAATTACTTGCTGCTGTTAATTCCTCTCTGTCCTCATTTGGTATGCTTGCTTTGACATTGATTGTCATTTCTAGACTTCCATCCCATGCTTCCTCTTCTATGAACTGCGCATCTCTACTGATTATGACTTTCTTGGTTGATGGATTGTAGAGTTTGTATGCCTTGGATTCATCACTGTATCCAAAAAATATGCATTTCTCCCCCTTGCTTTCCAACTTCTTTCTCAACTCATCTGGGACATGTACATAAGCCACGCATCCAAAAACTCTCATGTGAGTGACATTTTGTTTTCTTCGACTCCATGCCTCTTCAGGAACAATGTTCTCGACACTTTTGGTTTGACGTCTATTTAAGATATATGCTGCACAAGCGACAGCTTTAGCCCAATAGTCATTTGGAAAATGCTTTGCCTTTAACATACTCCTTCCTTGCCATCTCCATAATGGTCCTATTCTTCCTTTATGCCACACCATTTTGCTGTGGTGTATATCTTGTTGTAAACTTCTTGTGAATTCCATGCTCCCTGCAAAATTGAAGGAAGTTATTTGAGATGTATTCTCCACCTCTATTAGTCCTAAGGACTTTGATGAAATGTCCGCTTTTCTTTTGAACAAGAGCCTTGTATTGGTGAAAGCATTCAAACACTTCACTTTTGTGTTTTAGGAGAAAGACCCATGTCTTCCTTGTGTAGTCATCTATGAAGGTCAATACATAGTGACTGCCACCAATTGATGGTGTCTACATTGGTCCACATAAATCTGAGTGGAAAATCTCCAAAGGTGCCTTTTCCCTCACTAACCTTCCTACTGGAAATGTCTCTCTATGTTTCTTGCCCAAGATACATCCTTCACATATGCTATCTGGTTTTTCTATGAGTGGTAAACCCTTCACCATGGTTTTCCTATGTAACAAATTCAAACCTCCAAAGTTGAGATGTCCAAACCTCAAGTGATATAACCAGTTTTCATCTTTTACCTCTGCTTGAAAGTTTACTTCTGTGACAACTGCCCCTTTTCTTCCATCCTCTTGTGAATTCATTGATAGTTGTGCTTGTGCACCTTCTTTCTGCAAATCTGATCTTATTTTCAGGGGAAACATTCTATTTTATGTCATCTGAACCTTTGCAATCAACTGTTTGCTTGGAGGCTTATCCAAAATTATGCACACATCATTTTTGAAGAAGACATTGTAGCGTTTTTGCATGAGCTTTCCAATGCTCATGAGATTATGTTTCAGACCGGGGACAAAGTAAACATCAAAGATGTATTTCTTCTCCCCCTTCTTTGCTAGGATATTAATTCTTCCTTTACCCATGACAGAGACTTTGTTATCAATACCTAATGTCACTTTAGATTTCACACTTTCATCTAGATCAGAAAACATTTCTATGTTTCTTGACATGTGGTTGCTACACCCTGAATCTAGATACCATATATCACTCTGTTTTTCTTGTGCTACATTACAAGCTAGAAACATGCTATCATAGTTCTGATTTTCTTTTGTGAAATTTACACTTGGTTTGTTATTAATATCATATTGCTTCTTTCTACATTCATTTGCATAATGACCATACTTCTTACAGTAATGACATTGAACTTGAGATTTATCATACCTCTGACCTTGTGCTTGATTTTGGCTTGGGCCTTGACTTGGATTTTGATTACTGCCTCTTCCATTTGAGCTTGAAGGGATGCTTCTTCCACCTCTGTGTGGGCTTCTTCCTCTTCCTCTAGCATATGATCTTCCTCTGCCTCGACCTTGACCAAATGATACTTGTGTCTTGAAGGCATGCTCCAATGAGGAGCTTGCTGCTCTGTTTAGTCTATGTTCATGAGAAATCAGTGATGCATTAAGCTTATCCACTGAAAACTGTGAGAGATCCTTTGTCTCTTCTATGGCTACAACAATGGCCTCAAACCTTGCTGGCAGACTTCTCAATTTCTCAACTATTCTTCTTTCCTCAAGTGTCTCACCATGAGACCTAATTTGAGTAACCAACCCACTTACATGTGTAAAAAACGAGTCTATATTATTAGACTCTTTCATACAAAGTGTTTCAAAATCTCTCCTCAACATTTGCAGCTTCGCTGTCTTGACTTTTGCCATGCCTTGGTAGGCTGTTTGGAGGATGTCCCATGCTTGCTTGGACTTCATTGTTGCTGCAACCCTTGGGAAAATACTTTCATGAACTGCTTGAAAAATATAAAATAGGGCTTTTGAATCCTTCTTCCTATTGTCCCTTAACACATCTCTTTCTTGTTGAGATAAGGCATTGTATGCTGCTACATCTGTTGGTTCTTGAAAACCATTTTCCACCAAATCCCAAATATCTTGAGAAGAAAACAGGGCCTTCATTGTAATAGCCCAATAATCATAATTTTTTCCATTAAACTGAGATATTTGAGGATTAGTCAAGCTTGTGCTTGATGTTGCCATTTCTGAGCGTAAAAACAAACTTTCTACCTACTGGTAAATATGCTAAACACAATCTGTGCTCAAAACAATTTTCATTGTTAGTAAAAACACTTGTTTTTACACTAACAGAGTTTAACCTGCTCTGATACCATGTTAGAAAATATTTCGGCGAATTTAATTTTCGTTTTTGCGGAGGGGAGAGGCAGAGAGTTGTGACTTTCGCGGATCTATTTTCGTGAAACTAGGTTCGCGCACCGTGAGGCCGATTTCGCGGAGCTACCTTCGTGCACCGCGAGACTATTTTCCAGGTTTGAATTTTGCACAACCGTGGAGCTATTCCAGAGAATTATAAATAATATTTACTCACGATAAAAATTAGGAAGTAGGTTTTGGAGCAACACAATAAAACTTAATATTCATTTCTTGAACATGAAAAATACATCTACATGAGACTGCGGCTCATTTACAGAGTAAAATAAAATTTACAGATATTTAAACTTACGCGCAACACTACACAATGAAACACAGTAAATGTTGTTTTATGCGCCCACCAAAAATTGCTCCACAATTTTCTCCATAGAGACTTGCGCTCTTTTCTTACTTCTTACTCTCTAACCTCTCTACACAGTCTTACTCTTCTATGCTCTTTTTCAAAATTAATTTTACATTCATATTTAACTCAACAGACAATTTTACATTTAATTCATGACAGAGCAAAATTAATTTTGATGTTGTTGTTGAGTGTGATCAGAACCACACAGGTGTTTCTGGAGTGTGGGCAAGGTTGTTGAATTAATTCTTGCCCACATCAATTTACCTAAGTACATAAATCCTTTAAATGTCTTTTCTGAGTTTCTGAATGGTTTGCATCTGGCTTTGGTCCTTCTATCTTCACGATGAGACACAACCTACAAAAATTTCTTCAAGTAGAGGCGCAACCTGCAAAAAGTACGTCTGACAGGTATGGCTACTATCCAACTATTTATTGCGGTGGTTGGGATTATTATTTCCAACATCTCACACCATCTTTTATGTGTTGTGGTGTGGGGTTTTATTTGTGTGTCGTCTGCGATATGTCTTCTTTTATGTTGATTATGTGTCTTCTATGCTTCCCCGTTGTATGTATGATCAGTCGGTTAACAGTTTTCCATAATAAAAAATTTGGATCAAGGATACCTTACAACACTCCATAAAAGAGACGAGCGTACACGATAAGATTTGGAGTTTAATTTTTTTGGGATGTTTGCAGTGAGGGCCCAGCGAAATGGAAAACATGTGAGGACTCGTACTATGCACATAAATAGGATAGTGCGAGTTTTATTTATAGTGTGATTGAATGTTGGGTTTGTTCTATGAGAATTTCCTTTTTTTCCCTGAGAAATTTTTGTTTCTTGTAGCAGAAATGTCTTAATCCAGTCATATTTCCTTCCCTTTTCGGCACTTGGGACTCCATCGTGCTCAAAGCCCTGATGAAGCGATTAGTGCATCAAAATATTTTTACCTACGTGGATTTGATGAAACCAACAATGTTGATGCTGGGCGACGATTTGGAATACCTCTTCGAGGGACGCACTCTCACGCCTTTGTCTGCTCATTCATGGGACTTGATGAGATCACATAAAGGACACTTTCTAGAAATCATGGTACAGGTGTTTGTGAATATTTTTTGAGTTTAACACAACACATTATAAGTGGTATATTCTCTTAGAGAAATGTTCTCTAACGCCAACCTAAGTGAGATGGCAGCCTTCATATCATATGCTTTGGATTTTCCAGCAAAATTTCAGATCCTCGCTGGACAGTTATGATGTTATGAGAAGCAGGCTTTCTAATTTATGTGCAGCTACTTACACACTTAATGAATTAGGTTATAAAGCTCATGGCATCAGATTGGATTCCAGTGACCTTGCATATTTATCTACAGAGGCACGGAAATCCTTTGGTGCAATCGAAAAGGAATTCGGAGTTACCGAGTTTGGGGATATGATAATTACTGCAAGCAATGACATCAATGAAGATACACTTGATGCATTAAAAAAACAGGGGCATGAGATGCTTGAATGAAATGACCAATCTCTGTTGAAGTGGGTTCTAACTTGGATGGTAGAGCAGAGGCTATAATGGATTTCATTGTAGATAATGAAGTGGAAATTGCTTTCTGTTTTGGGCATACATGCATGTAAGAGATTCTACATGAGATGCTTGAGCGATATGACCAATCTCTGTTCAAGTGGCTTCTAACTTGGATGCTTGAGAAGAGGTTATAATGGATTTCATTGTAGATAATGAAGTGGCAATTATTTTTTATTTTGGTCATATGGGCACGCAAGAGCTTCTCAAACTGCCCACGCCATTTATAAGGTTGGTGTCACCCATGGCTCCTTGACAACAATACATTGGTCGATGCCCTCCCAGGGTGTTTGATCACTGTAAACTTGTGCTGGTGCGATTTGTAGTTCCAAAAGGCGTCCATGGCAGCATTGACTAGATTGCACCATTGGTGGTTTACATCTAGTTTATATTTTAATAATTTGAAAAATGGTAGTTATGAATAGGTGTGGAATAATTAAATTATTTTTTTATTTATATTTTGGTTTGTAAATTAAAAAGTGCATAATTAATTATTGAATAGTTTTGTATAGTTAAATTAGTGGTGCCTAGAGAATATATAGCTAATTTTATTGTGTGATTCTATTATTCGTTGATGCACCTTGTTGTGCTTCGAGATTCAAGAGTTGTTTAGTCAATTTAGTGTTATCTAAATTGCTAGTATTAATTGTCAACCCGGGGCTCGTAAGCTGATGAAGTGAAGGTGTACTATATGTACTTAAGCAACCTCTTAGAGTTTTTTTATCGTTGGGGGTGTTGTTTGTGGTTAATTTATCTTCCTTAGATGGAGTGGTGATTTATAAAAAGATGAGTGATAGTGTGTGATTAGTGATCTCTAACTACTTGCTTGAAAGTAAATGCTTGAAAGAAATAAGTAACTTGAAATAACTTGAAAGAAAATAACCACTTCCAATGGCACTAGGCACCATTCATGCTGCTGCAAACAAAAGAAAAGAAAGTCACTTTTAAAACCAAAGATAATGATTATCTCTCCCTAACTCCCTACTTCAAACACATAGTGCTGTGTAAAGTACGGTTAAGAAGTAGCTCAAGTTGAATTAGAAAAGTGATTAAAAATAAGAAAAATATACTTTAAAGACTAGTGATAACGTTTTTCTCTTTATAACTCTCTACTTCTGCCATATGTACTATGCAAAGTATGATTAGAAAGTAGTGAAAGATTAGTCTAAAAAGCACTCAAAGCCAACTGCAAGTTAGTGGTATTCTGATCCTTAAAAGATAGCAATTTATGATAAAAGATCATTCATGTGTTAGCAGATCTTTGAGAAATAAGACTAAAAATCAGCTATAAGAACAAAGGCAGCAACTTGAACCTGTCAACTTCAAATACCATTAGTTTGTAAAGCAAATACACAAACATAAAAACAAATCCCGGGCTAAAAATCTGCAAGGAAACAATACTGATCAGCTTGAAAGAAAAGAAATCAAATAAATCAAACTATACATGTTTAAAGAAATGTTGAATGAGAAAATAAAGAAATGCTGAACATAAAATACTTTACAGAGGCTAACATGAACAGGGGCCCTCTATTCATTCAGCCACAAGAAGACTTAAGGAACTGAAAGCTTCAAAACAACACTATTTCTATTGCTCCATTTGCAGAAATGTACAAAACAGAGTGCTAGAACAGCACTATAAAAACAGAGTTTACAACTGCTCTTAAAATTATCACAAGTTCAGAGAGTACAGCCACTAAAAAGTAAAATAAGCGTACGCAGACGCAAGTATATATAGGCATCTTAAGGATGGCCTAACACGTACAGCTAATAACTGAAAAACAACTAACTGTAATGCGTATTTAAGGTTCATTGACACATCATAAGGCTGCGTGGATGAGCTGGAGGTTTTGTCGTCATGGGCAATGAATCCCGTGTTGGATCATGTCCCCTACCACCTGCAAAACGCGGACAATTCACCGTTTGAGCTGACGTGACCTAACAGCTTACAATCACCGTTAAGCTGCCTTTATTTGACCATAACTTGACCAGTTTTGACCGGAGGTACGGATGACGTGGATGGTTGAAAAAATGGCACAGGAACCTCGAGCACGTTGATACCTAAGTGCCCATGTGGCTCATTTAGCAAACTGACACGTGGAACCTTGAGTTTAACAAAAAGGCTGCGGGATCATCAGATGGTTGCGAGATCGCTGAATGGCTGCGGGATTGCCAGACAGCTGCGGAATTCCTGCAAGTAAGTAAAAATCTAAACAAAATAGTTACCCATTAGCAAAACTCACTTGATCATGCTTAATGACACCTAATGTAATGATCTGGGTGGTTTTACAGTGAAAATGAGGCAAAAGTGAAGAAAAGATGAGGAAAAACTGAGGGAAATGGTAGACAAGTAGGTGTAGAGTAGAGGCTCTACATACCCCCACTACAAGGGTATTGCATGTCCTCATGCAATGAAAACACAGCTCAATCCACCTGCTGGGATGCCTCTGCTAAGACATCCAATCTCCTCTTCTTCCTCTGTGTGGAGACATTGACTTTTGGTCTCTTGAATATGCATCTGAATTTCAAATTGATTAAGGCTCTGTTTAGCCTTCTACATTTCTTCTTGAGTCTGCTGTTTTTCTTCTGCCACATGCCCATGTGAAGCATGGTGTTATCTTGGATTGCTTTGTCAATATCAGCTTGCTGCTTCATTTTTTCATTTTCCTGCTTAATGTGGCGATTTAGCACCTCAAGTTCATAGATCTCTTGTTTGAGTATGTCTATTTGCTGCTCATGAGGTATGATATTACTTGGGCCAGCAGTGTTCTACTCCAATGTTTCAAAATAGTTGTACACCTCTTGCTGAACTGGGTCAACAATTGGTGACTTTCTTGGACTGTGTTCATGCTCAATTCCAGTTTCAAGTTCCGGCTGAAATGGACTGTCCTCCCTTGGAGGAGTAGCTGCATCACGTTGTGGACTATCCTCAAGGTCTGATTTTATAGCACCCTTCTCAGGTGTGCTTAGATCAATGAAAAGTGTCCTTGTGGATCTCCCTTTATTCTGCAATCTGCTGCTCCTTCTTACATTGGTAACACTCTGTGTTTCTTTTTGTGCCTTTTTCCTTGGTTTCTACACTTTTACTTTCTTGGAAAGGGCAGTTTTTTCATGGAGTTTGGCCAACCTTTGTGCTAAGGGTTGACTATCTTCCTCACTAGAAGTCTCTGGAGTTTGATAACTTTCTTGAACTATGGATTTTCCCTTGTCTTGCTTTTGTTTCTTCCTATTTTCTTTTATCTTCTGGGCAGCTTCTTGGGCAAGTTCTGAGAGGGTTTGTGTGATAATCCCTTGAGCTATTGGATCACTGTCCACAGTAGGTTCAGGCTCAATCTCATGTTCAGAATGATGTATTTCAATTTCCTCTTCAATCTATCCTTGGACAGTTCCCTCTAAGATATCAGTTTCAGGGGTATCCTCTTTTCTTTTTCTTCTACTTTTTCTAGGTACAGAGGTTTCTCCAGCTTCCTCAAAATGATTTCTCACAAGAAATTTCTCCCAGGTGTCTCGTTTTGCTTTTAATTGTTCCTCCACTAACATCTTAACAAGACTATGATGACAGAGATGTGCTTCAATGTTTCGTGGATTCCTTTGGGCCATGGAACACATTTTTCTAAGGCTTTGGAATAGAAAGTAGGGAAGATTTATATCATGTTCTCCTTGAAATTGCAGCATAACTTTACCATGATAAACATATAAGACCCCAAATCTCCCTTCACAAGTGAAAAACTTTTTCACTAACAACAGTAAAATTTTCCATTCTTCCTTAACATAAGTGACAGGAATTCCTTTTGTGAAGACACTGGTATCCATACCTGGGTTTTTTAAAATCTGCTTCCATTGTTGATCTTGAACTGAACGGTTTTTAAACCACCTTTCTCCGGTTTGTGGGAGAGATGTAGCTTGTGCTATGCTGCCCTCACTGACTGCAAACGTTAAATCACCCACCTCCACTTGATTGTCTTTATCTCTGAATGACCTTGCAAAGGCCTTTGTAACCTCCTTGTGGTAGCCTTTAAATTTCTTGATGCACTGCAGCCAGTTGGCTTTTTGCAACGCCTCCTTAACTTGAGGATATGCTTCCAGGAATTTTGAACCTTCTGGTTCAGCCCTTAAAAGTTTCCCCATTGACTCCACGGCTCTATTCTAAAACACGACTTCAATGTTGGCTTTTCACAGTAAATTCTCGGCTCTGTTCAGAATTTTGTGGAAAAGAGGTTGTATGGTTTCAGCAATAGCCCTAGACACAGTGAATTCACGGCTTGAACATAGTGAAATGGTGGATTAACAGCTTTAACACAGTGGAACGGTGGTTTAGCAGTCGTAATACAACCGTAACATACGTTCACTGGTTATATGTATTCACTGTTTCTCAGAATTAGCAGAGAGGGAAAAAAAACAGAGTATGGTTTATGGAGGCAACGTAGTGAGTGGAACGGAATGAAGGAAATGAGAGAATGGAACAGCGTGAAATGGAGTGTTATGAGCGTAGGAGGGTTTCGAAATAATGAATGGAAACGACTAGATCCTTAGATTTCGGCGGTAGGTTTACACATGGCTGCGGGATGAGGACTTAGAGAGTCGTAGTACATTAGGCTACGTCATTAGGGTACGAAAGCCTTAATGACAGAAGCAGCCGTAAGTGATTTTCAAAATCGTGATAATCAAAGACTGATAGACTTGGGAGATACGTAGATGTATGTTCGCATGGTAGGGAAAATGGGTAATCATTACAATTAGTGGCAAAAAGACATAACCCAGCAAACTTTGCGTAACGAAATAACTGTAAGTTTAAGATTAAAACATACCTCAGATCCGCGTTTGGTTTGCCTTTCAATGATTTGCCATTAACCCTTTGTTAACTTATTGCTGTTACATGACTCTTTCCTCCTTGTTATTGGTGATTTTTGAACTGTAAAAATTTCTCAAACAGACTGTGTTTCTTTGTGCAGGTGCAGAGGGCTGCGGAAAGGCTAAATGGCTGCAGAATTGCCAAATAGCTGCGGGAACTGCAATGGTGTCCTCCAGCTGCACAAAATAACCTTAGTTGCCTGAAAAAAACTTTTATTAATGAAATGAAATGGAATGAATGGATGAATGGGTGGAAAGCAGTGAGGTGAAGTGAGAATGGTTAGATGGAATGAGATGGTGAAATGGAATGGATGAAATGGCGAAATGAGATGAAAGAGAGAGAGAGATTTTTTTTTTTTGGAAAACATGAGGTGTCAGGTGACCCTGATTTTCACCTCAGGTTTTCTGCATGAGACTGCCAATCAGAGATTGGTTTTCAGGCTCATACATTTATTCTTTTTTTTCTTTTTTCTTTTTCTCTTTTTTTTTTATTGAAATTGAAAGAAACAGAGATTAGGCTAATGGAGGAGAAGAATTCTTCTCCACCAGCCTTATTTCAGAATCGCCTTGGAACAACTTAACAAACTCCTCTTTTGAGAGTGGCTTGTGGTAAACTTTCAACCGGTGGCCATTCACAATAAAGGGAGTTTGGAGTTCATCAATAGTCTTCACTCTAACTGCTCCATTATTAAAGACTTCATCAATCTCATATGGCCCAAGCCAATGAGTTTGAAATTTTCCTTTGAAGTCTTTAAATTTGGAATCAAACAAGAGTGCCCAATCACCCTTTTGAAACTTCTTTTCTTTGATATGTCGATCATGCCATTTGATTCTTTGGTGCTGAACTAGATCGGTCCTTAGAATTGCATCTTGTCTCATTTCATCTAGTTCATTTAACTGGTTCATTCTGTGCTTCTGGGCTTCTGATAAGCTCATCCCCAATTGAACTGCTGTCTTGAAGGTCTTGATTTGGAACTCAATGGGGAACAAGACTTCCTTCCCATAGACAAGTTCATAGGGAGAATGTCCCGTGGTGTTCCTCCATGTAGTTCTATAGGCCCATAAGGCTTCAGGAAGCCTTTCTGCCCAATCTCTTTTATGAAGATGAACAGTCTTTGTGATGATGCTTTCAAGAACTTTATTTGTAGATTCTACTTGACCATTCGCTTGCGGATGGTATGGAGTAGATGTTCTATGCTTGATCTTATACTCCTCCATCAGCTTCTCCATCATCCTTGATGTAAATTGGCTCCCCTGATCTGTTACAATTTCTCTTGGGACACCAAAACGAGTGAAAATATCCTCAAAAAGAAATTGAACAACTGAATTTTCAGTAGCAGAAGTCAATGCTTTAGCTTCTACCCACTTAGTAACATAATCAGTACAAACCAATATATATCTCTTTTGCTTGGATGGTGGATTAATTGGTCCAACAAAATCTAGAGCCCATTTCTCGAAGGGTTCGATGCATACCTGTGGCTGTAGTGGCATTTCATTTGAAAGAGTTGGTCTCCCAACTCTCTGACAACTGTCACACCTTCTAACATATTGCTTTGCATCCTTAAAGAGAGAAGGCCAATAATATCCTAAAGAAAGGATTTTATAGGCTGTCCTCTTATCAACAAAGTGTCCGCCACAAGGTTCGTCATGACATGCCTTAAGGATGTCAGGCATTTCATCCTCCCGTACACATCTTCTGATCATACAGTCTGGCCCTGTTTTGAACAATTCATTAGAAATCCAAGAATAATGTGAACTCTCCTGAATGATTTTCCTCTTCTCATTAGGAAATAAATGTAAAGGTAGCTTTCCAGTAACTAAATAATTAGCAATATCAGCATACCAAGGAGTTTTGGTAGTTACTGCAAACAAATACTCATCTGGAAATTTATCCTCTACAGGAGAATCCTCGTTAGTGTTTTGAATTCTAGACAAGAAATCAGCCACTGTGTTCTGTTTACCTGGTCGATCTAACACAGTTATGTTGAATTCTTGTAAAAGCAAAAGCCATCTTGTAACTCTACCATTAGTGACTGGTTTGTTCATGAGGTATCTAATGGCAGAGTGATCAGTGTGGACAAAGGTTTCATAACCGGTTATATAATGTCTAAACTTGTTTATCGCATGAACAACGGCTAGAAATTCCTTTTCAGTAACAGTGTAATTTAACTCAGTGGGAGTCAAATTCTTACTTGTGTAATAAATGGCATAAGGGATCAAATCCTTTTGTCCCAAAACAGCTCCTAAAGCTGTATCTGAAGCATCAGTAGAAATGTGGAAAGGGAGTTTCCAATTTGGACCCCTTAGAATGGGTGCTTCAGATATTCTAATCTTTAAAGCTTCAAAGGCAGATTGACATTCAGGATCCCACTTAAATTCACAATCTTTAGTAAGGAGTTTGAAAAGAGGGGATGCTATCTTAGTGAAGTTTTCAATAAATCTTCTGTAATAACCAGTAAACCCAAGAAAACTTCTAACATCTCTTTGGCAATTTGGAACAGGTAACTTAGAGATGACTTCGACTTTAGATCTATCAACTTTGATTCCATCTCCTGAAATATGATGTCCTAAAACAATCCCTTCAGTAAACATCATAAAACACTTTTCATGACTTAAAGAAAGATTTGTTTCCTTACATCTTACCAGTACTTTTTCCAAATTTGCCAAAGCTTCTTCAAATGTATTACCATAAACTGTGAAATCTTCCATGTATACCTCTACACAATCATGAATCAGATCTGAAAAGATTCCTAGTACAGCCCTTTGAAATGTAGCGGGTGCATTGCACAATCCAAACGGGAGTACTCGGTAGGAAAAAGTTCCCCAAGGACAAGTAAATGTGGTTTTGTCTTGATCTTCAGGTGCTACCTGAATTTGGTTGTAACCACTAAAACCATCCAAGAATGAGAAATACTTTTTACCTGCTAAAGTGTCTAGTACCTGATCAATAAAAGGTAGAGGGAAATGATCCTTTAAGGTTGCCTTGTTTAATTCTCGATAATCAATGCAAACTCTCCATTTACCATTCTTTTTGGGCACTATAACCAAGGGAGAAACCCATTGGCTATCTGAAATGGGGTAAATGAAGTTTACCTTGAGCAATTTCTGAAGTTCTTCTTTCACAATTTCCCTAAGATTTGGATTCATCCGTCTTTGTGGCTGCCTAATAGGTCTGCTGTTTTCTTCAATATAAATGTGATGAATACAAGTCTTAGGGTCGATTCCTTTCATGTCAGTGTATTCCCATGCAAAGGCTGTGGAATGTTTTTGCAACAGTTTAGTTAATTCTTCTTGTTGTAATCTTTCCAAGTTCTTGTTAATGTTTAATGTTTTTCCTGGAAAGATTTCAACTGTAGAACTACCAAATTCTTCCATTGAGAAGAGAGACATCTGTCTAGAGGAGAGATATTCAATGTCTGCATCTAACTGAAACTGTGTAGAGTCATATTCTAAAGGTGTCTCAAAATTTTCTAATGTATTTAGAATTTGACTGTCCTCACTAATCTCAGAGATGGTTAGAACAGGTTGAAGAGTATCCTCATCATTGATCCACTCATATTCTCCTATTTCTGTTATTGCCTTTGCGGGAGGATACAAGTTGAATTTCTTGGTAGAATTACCATCTGATATATACATGTCCCCAGACCTACAACTTATGAAAGCATCAGCTGTGGCCAGCCAAGGTCTTCCTAAAATAAGAGGATGTCCTCCTAGATTGTTCTTGGGAGTTAAAATCATAAAATCAACTGGATACTCCCAAGAATCTAGTGAGACTGGAATATCTTCCAATACACCATCAGGTTTGATGATTGATCTATCTGCAAGTTGCAGCAAAGTAGGTGTAAAGAGAAGGTTAGGAAGCTTTAACTGATCCATGGTCTGTCTACTCATGATGTTGATAGCGGCTCCTAAGTCAATCAAGGTATTTGGGATTTCAACCCCATTAATATGAGTTTTAATAATAGGGCTACCGGGATCCACATACTTTTGCATGGTAATCTTACCCATCATAATGTCTTCAATTTTTCCAACTAGATGTATCCTTTTGGTATCTCTGGTTTTCTTTCCTGTTTTTTTCAAACTCAACTCCTTTATTGTCTTTGTTAGGATGGGAATTTCCTTAATGGCTGTTAACAAGGGAATCTTGATATAGACATTTTTCAATTCATCTAGAAAGTTGTAGTCAGGCAACCAAATTTGTTTTTCCACCCCCTGGTCAATTTGTAACATTTCAGGGAAAGGCGGTGTAGTTGAAGATGTAGGTTGCTCAAATAAGGGAGTTGATTCTTTTTATTTTTCTTGAATGTTTGGATTTTGAAGGAATGCTTCAGAACCCTTATTAGCTTTAAGAGATTCTTCCTCAAAAATGCTTGGCTGTTGAACACTTGTAGAAGGTTGATCTAGGATTCTACCTGATCTGAGTTGTACTTCATTGAGAGGAACAACCATATAGGTAGGGAATGGTTGACCTTCCATCACATAAGCATTTTTAGGATTCCTATTATTTGGATTGGGTAATGGCTGAGAGGGAAGTTGATTTGGCTTCTGCTGGGAGAGTTGAGAATTTTGATTTTGTGAAGGAGGTTGTTGTTGTTGAGGGTATGGCAATGATAATTGTTGACCTTGATTTGGAAGTTGGGGAGCTTGATGATTCTGAAATGATGGAGGATATTGATAGAATTGAGCAAATCTCGCATAAGGATTTTGCATGCTTTGCAACCATGCTTGAAAAGCATTTTGTGGTTGAGGCCAAGGTTGTTGCCAAGAGTTCCAATTTGGTTGGGATTGAGAATTCATAGAGTTGTTAAACCCTTGCTTCTGTTGTCCTTGCTAAGGTCTCCTTGCGATAAAACAAAGAGATTCAAGCGTACTTGGATCTTCTTGAAAGACTGATTTGAGCCCAGGGATTGAAGGACAATTCTTGGTCTCATGGGTTTCTGAACAAATTACACATGTTTCCACAACTTGTGCTTCCAAGGGACATTCCCTTAAAGCATGCTTCTTTCTACACTTCGAGCAAAAGATAGTCATAGCCTCGGCTTCTGCTTTTTGTTTATTTTGAATCTTAAGGGTATCAATTTGTTCACTAAGACTCCCTAAGATGTCAGTTTTAAATTCATCCAGCATATTACCGATTTCAGCCCTACTCACTGATCCTGTTGCAGATTTATTTGCCCTAAGGAGAGAAGGATCTCTAGGCCCTTTTTGAGTTTTTGATTTGCCCCTTGAGAGATGGATACAAAGTTCTGCTATATCATTGAGAGAAAGTTGAGAAATATCCCCTTTCCCCATCATGTTTAAGATATCTATCCATTCATCCCTAATGGCTTTTAATAAGAGGGCTTTTAAGGTCTCTTCATCCAAGGTACTCATTTTTGCTCTTTTTAGGTTATATTGAAATCTCTCAAGTAAATCTTCTAAGCTCTCATCTTCTTTTTGCATCATTTTAAAAACCTCGTCCTTGTGATTAGTAGGCATACAATAGTCCAAATACCTATCCAAAAAGGTTTGTTTCATTTCATCCCAAGTCCTAATGGATTGAGTAAGTAACCCCATGAACCATTTCAAAGCTTGATCTTTTAATGTTGATGGGAACAGTTTGAGTTTCTGAGTATCATCCAGATAGTCATAGGTTCGACACACAACTTCAAATTCAAACAAGAATGTTTCAGGGTCCTCAGTTCTTAACCCATGAAAATTTGGGAGGACGGATGGTGATATGTTTTTCATGGTGGCTCGGGAATCCTCATTAACAATGGGAAACCCAAATGAGTTATCCCCATCTCTATTTCCTCCAATGGGACCTCTACCTCCTCCATTATTATTGTTATTTCCTCCTCCTCCTCTACCTCTACCTCTACCACCTCCTTCTTCCTCTGCCATGATGATTCTCCTAGGGATTTCAAAATCTTCTGGTTCTTCTACAAAGGGTGAATGAGAAGAGATTTCTCCTTCTTCCTCAGGTGAGTCTATTTCCTCAATTACAATTGGTTTTCTTGTAGGAGAAAGAGAAGAGTCTCTTCCTGGTTCAAACTCAATAGAAGGTGTAGGAGAGTCAACTCTTGGCTCTTGAATTTCAGGAATTCTAGGACTAGGAGTTTCGGTTGGAGATAAGGGAGGTGTCTCTTGTCTATCTCTTGAAGCAGATGGACTTGTAAAAATTGAACTTCGAGCTCTAGCTAAAAACCTTCCCCTAGAATCTCTAGCTCTATGCATGTCATTTTTTATTTTATTTTCAAGTCAAGTTAATAGTTCTTTTTCTGATCTTCCAGGTCACTCGAAGTGCAAGAGGAGAGCATACTTAGATAGGCTATTAACTTCTTTTCTTGAAATGTTATGTTTTTTCCTAAGAATATGGCTACTTAATTTCACTTCCCCGGCAACGACGCCAAAATGTTTAGTCAATTTAGTGTTATCTAAATTGCTAGTATTAATTGGCAACCCGGGGCTCGTAAGCTGATGAAGTGAAGGTGTACTATATGTACTTAAGCAACCTCTTAGAGTTTTTTTATCGTTGGGGTGTTGTTTGTGGTTAATTTATCTTCCTTAGATGGAGTGGTGATTTATAAACAGATGAGTGATAGTGTGTGATTAGTGATCTCTAACACTTGCTTGAAAGTAAATGCTTGAAAGAAATAAGTAACTTGAAATAACTTGAAAGCAAATAACCACTTCCAATGGCACTAGGCACCATTCATGCTGCTGCAAACAAAAGAAAAGAAAGTCACTTTTAAAACCAAAGATAATGATTATCTCTCCCTAACTCCCTACTTCAAACACATAGTGCTGTGTAAAGTACGATTAGGAAGTAGCTCAAGTTGAATTAGAAAAGTGATTAAAAATAAGAAAAATATACTTTAAAGACTAGTGATAACGTTTTGCTCTTTCTAACTCTCTACTTCTGCCATATGTACTATGCAAAGTATGATTAGAAAGTAGTGAAAGATTAGTCTAAAAAGCACTCAAAGCCAACTGCAAGTTAGTGGTATTCTGATCCTTAAAAGATAGCAATTTATGATAAAAGATCATTCATGTGTTAGCAGAACTTTGAGAAATAAGACTAAAAATCAGCTATAAGAACAAAGGCAGCAACTTGAACCTGTCAACTTCAAATACCATTAGTTTGTAAAGCAAATACACAAACATAAAAACAAATCCCGGGCTAAAAATCTGCAAGGAAACAATACTGATCAGCTTGAAAGAAAAGAAATCAAATAAATCAAACTATACATGTTTAAAGAAATGCTGAATGAGAAAATAAAGAAATGCTGAACATAAAATACTTTACAGAGGCTAACATGAACAGGGGCCCTCTATTCATTCAGCCACAAGAAGACTTAAGGAACTGAAAGCTTCAAAACAGCACTATTTCTATTGCTCCATTTGCAGAAATGTACAAAACAGAGTGCTAGAACAACACTATAAAAACAGAGTTTACAACTGCTCTTAAAATTATCACAAGTTCAGAGAGTACAACCACTAAAAAGTAAAATAAGCGTACGCAGACGCAAGTATATATAGGCATCTTAAGGATGGCCTAACACGTACAGCTAATAACTGAAAAACAACTAACTGTAATGCGTATTTAAGGTTCATTGACACATCATAAGGCTGCGTGGATGAGCTGGAGGTTCTGTCGTCATGGGCAATGAATCCCGTGTTGGATCATGTCCGCTACCACCTGCAAAATGCGGACAAGTCACCGTTTGAGCTGACGTGACTTAACAGCTTACAATCACCGTTAAGCTGCCTTTATTTGACCATAACTTGACCAGTTTTGACCGGAGGTACGGATGACGTGGATGGTTGAAAAAATGACACAGGAACCTCGAGCACATTGATACCTAAGTGCCCATGTGGCTCATTTAGCAAACTGACACGTGGAACCTTGAGTTTAACAAAAAGGTTGCGGGATCATCAGATGGTTGCGGGATCGCTGAATGGCTGCGGGATTGCCAGACAGCTGCGGAATTCCTGCAAGTAAGTCAAAATCTAAACAAAACAGTTACCCATTAGCAAAACTCACTTGATCATGCTTAATGACACCTAATGTAATGATCTGGGTGGTTTTACAGTGAAAATGAGGCAAAAGTGAAGAAAAGATGAGGAAAAACTGAGGGAAATGGTAGACAAGTAGGTGTAGAGTAGAGGCTCTACAAGAGCATCAGTTACATGTTATGTTATGAGATCCATGTGTATAGAAAGGTCAATTGGATAACTGACTGTTGAATATGCCTAGTAATGAAACAACTCACTTATACAACTATCAAAACTGTAGTAAGTTGTAGTTTGATAGATGGGAGTTTGCCCATAGGGTGATTCAATATTGAGGTCTTTCTTGTGTCAATTATACAAAGTTCATCAAATATGGTTAAAGGTGATTATGTCTTAAATGAGTTGAATGGGAAGCTTGAATATTATGGTGGTGAAAGGAGAGTTGTATCCAGACGAGTAGGGATAAGTGTCGAAAAAGACCAGTAGACAAGTGTGACTTGTGAATTGTAAATTGTCATTTTTGTATTAATTTTTGTAATGTTGTAAATATAAGCATTAAAGAGGGCACTTGAAATAAATGTAGGCAAATTTTCTCAACAATATTCTCGTGTTGGAGAAACTATTAGATCTCATTACCTCACTAATTTTCTTTCTCATGCAATGTCACAATGTCAATACATGGTTTTAACCAAAACTTATAATTGTTTATTATGCAAAACACTGAAAAAAGAAAGAAAGGAAAATAAAAATCTCACTCAATAATATTAATAGGCCAATGCACATCTTTATGAATGTCAACCCTCTCCCTATGCTTGTGCAATGGATTGTGGAGTTTTTGTTTGTGTTATATGTTTTCTTTGTTATAATTTGTGTGTCCTATTATTCTGTGTATGTATGAAATCACCATCAAAATATACATTGGTCTCTCTCAATGGTGAGCCAGAGATCTTCCTTCATTCTTCTTTTTTTGCCCACCTTTTTCCATAATAAACAGTCCTACATTTTAGGCAAAGGATAGTTGAAAATGTGGAGGTTTCTCGTTACACCAAAACTTGAAAGTGTTGGTAAAAGTTACAAACTAGTAACAAGGATCCCCAAAGTGAAAATTAAGGATTTTATAGAGGTGCGGTGATTCTTCCAACATAAAAGACCAGAGGAGCCGACACATGAAAATTTGGAATTTAATTTTAAATCATTGAGTAAATTAATATAATGTTTACAATTTCAATATGGTAAGAATTTGATTCTATTATTTCTATAAACTTCCCTCCCTTTACTCTTTTCCATCCACTTTTTCTGTTTCATGTTATCATTATTTTATTTCATTTATCTTTTCCTGACATTTCGCTTGTCCTTTTCCACTCTTGTCCTCCGTCCTGTACGCTTTTACTGCGTGGCCAGTGGCCAGCCATGAAAATGCTTAATTTTAAGTGTCTCACATTGGTTATGGTTGACGCTGATAATGGTAAGGGGTTCACAAACGAAGGTAGGGATGTGGCATTTATCATGATCTCTATCCGATTCCGGGTTGGATGATTTATATTTTTGCATTCTTTGCGTTTTCCATGATATATCCGGCATCTGGTACCACGGAGGAGCCCGTAGTGCAATAATCATTAAAATAAAAAGATAGATGGTTTAGGTTTTTTCACTCCTTTCGTTTTCAATAAATTTCCATTAGGGGAGAGATTCCTATTCTTGTGCAGGGACCAGTAGTTGATATAATACTGGTCCCACCAAACCACCAGTGATTAAGACTTTTGAAACCAATATTTAAACAGAAATAAATAACATTATGTTTAAATAAGTTTTAAATTATGTCCAAAAATCACCCATATATTGACTGGGCCCACAACTGTCCATAAATAGTATTTAACTATTTAATATTGCAAAACATATTGACCCAAGTAGAAAACAGCTAGAGCCATAAAGGCTTCCAAACTGGTCTATTCCAGAAGTACAAAACATCAGTCACTTCAACCCCCACTCATCAGAACTGCAACTTTGCATCCCAAATAAATATGCCTACCTGCACATAACAAAAGGAATGTATGTCAGCCATAACTGCTGTGTTGTTCAACAACTAAACACCCTATGTTCAATAAATGACACCCAACCCAACAACAATTAAATCCAATTTGTTCAATAAATGACACCCAATCCAATAACAATTAAATCCACTTTGTTCAATAAATGACACCCATACCCAATAACTGCAATAAATGACACCCAACTCACTCTATTTCTCATTAAAACAGATCAAAGCACATGGATCAACAAATAAACAATTCCCAACCATTAGATCACAGCAAATTAAATCCATACCACACATTCAAAATGAAGCCATTGCAATCCATGTGCATCCATGTCCACCAATTAAAATCAAGTCCCCAAAACTATAAAAGAAGTCCACCCACTGTTGAAGTTGCATCTTATGCTTTCAAACTATTCAGCAAACTTCAAGACAACATCACAGAACAGTAGCCAATATATTCAAGTCAGTTATATGAATTACAACTCATTCTTCTTACAGTTCTGTTTTTATTGTTTTCATTTATCAAATTTCTTACATTACAGTTCTTTCCATTCATTTATCAGATTTCTTACATTACAGTTCTGTCCATAGGGTGGTGACAGTTAACCTATACAGTTACAGTTAACTTTTTTTATACAGAGTTTATGTATGTGTTCTAGCTTATAGAGTTAAGCTATCGAATACAGCCGTATCCATCTAATCAATGTCACAGGTTGCTTACCTTACAGGAATTGAAGGTTAGCTTACACGAATTATTCGATCATCAACTTCATAGGGATTACAACTTACATATCACAAATGTTACGTATGTCCAAATGTTACGTATGTCGTGCTAGTACTGTAGTCATATCTTGTTTACCTAACAGGAATTGAACCTTCAACCTTAGCTTACAGGAATTGAACCTTGAACCTTAGCTTACAGGAATTTAGCGATAGCTTGTTTACCTAACAGGAATTGAACCTTGAACCTTAGCTTACAGGAATTGAACCTTTATTATGGCTTGGGTTCTATGGTTCCTCCATAAGAACACTGAACGCCTAGCTTCGCAGAGCAGCTCTCCCCCAGCCCACAACATAGTGTGGAATCTGGATCGTTTCATCGAGCACCATTTCTTTTAGATATAAAGGTGTTCTGACTCTATTGGATCAAGTCATAATCTACGCCTTTTACTAGTATACTACTATGGGGAGAGACTAAGCTCTATTTCAGAGATTGGACTCTCTTATTTTGATTAGCCCCTACTAGTAAGAAGCTGTTCCCGAGCCAGGTTCCCTGGATCCACTCCTAGTCGGGCCTAAATGAATGAATGAAGAAGGGGGCGGGCAGCACTCTAAAGAAAGAAGCCTTTGCTCGTTGGACAGCTACCGAACTGGCTTGCTTGACTTACTTTACTGGCCGACAACTATATTATTATAAGACCTCCTGTCAGAAAGAAGGAAAGGTTATTGTAAAAGAAAGAATGCCAGCCGATGTCAAACTGTACTCCTAGTGTGAACCATCCGATTTTGGGCAATTCAGAAGTGACAAGATCCGAGTGAACATGGATGAGTTAAAACATAGAACATAAACGAATTGTAACTTTAATGACTCTGATAAACTTAGTAATTTTTCACATATTTTTCACATATTTTCAGAAGCATGAAGCTATTGAGAAAGCAAACATTTTGATATTGAGTCGAAAGACTGCAAATAAGTGAATTTATACTACTGATGAATGGACCATAGAACTGGGGAATGGTATCTTAGAATGGAAACCCGAGCAGATGACCATTTCTCTTTATTGGATTAGATGACTGTAAGATTTTAGATAATGAGAAAACACAATTATAAGTAACATATCAGATGACAGTCTTATTGGCCTTCATATCTTTTCACCTCGTTGAGCTCGAGACCTTAGGGTATGGAGAGCCCGAGCCATACGGAGTTGTAAAAGTTGGACCAAAGGAATGGGGATTTACATAATTCAGCACTGTAAATTAAGTCACAGATAATGGAGAGAAATCTTGGAGCAGAGATTGTTCTTCACAATATTCAAAATAAGTAAATAAATTATATGAAAAAATATAAAAAAATAAATGACTGCAATGAAACTCAATTAAACTGAAGTAAAACCATTTGTCTATGACACCTGGGAGACCATAGAATCATAATGTAACAAGCTCTGTATCCAAAATGTTTTTTCCTTACTGAAAAAATGAAAAATGTGGGTAACATAATTTTCAATTGGTAATAGAATTTGATGGGTAAACAAGTAGAAGGAATCAAAGACCAAGATTTTTTAATTCCAAAAATGTAGAGAAAATTAGGAATAGCATTAAATATCCTCAAATTGTTAGCAACTATAGAATAATATTTGTTCTGAAATATTTCATCTCTTATCAAATTGAAATTCAACACACAATCTCAGTGAAATATTCATGGCCAAAAAAGTTACAAATTCGATCCTTGTTAAATATCAAAAAACTGAGTCTTTCTTTGACAGCTGAAAACAAATGCTCTATCAGGACAAAATCAACAAATTGAGTCTTTCTTTGACAACGTTGAAAAAAAATGCTTTGTTAGGACAAATTGTTGCATGAATCTGTGACCTAAAGGCCTAAGCTCATTGTGTCCATGGGAAAATTTGCACTTCAACCCATTTGAATAGGTTCCCTTTTTCTCATAATGCATGGACAACTTGATTTTATAATTATTTACCTCGTCATAAATGTTGGAACTTATTGCATTGCCATAAATTGTTTCTAGTTTCTGACCAAAAATAGAAAGTTCGGGCTGACCCTTTTGAAGTTCTTCTTCTGAGTGAGCAAACTGACAATCAGTTCCCCACCCACACTTCTTTTTAGCCTAATAAAAATGGAAAATAACATATTTGTATGGAGGAAGTGTAACTATTTTAGTAGCACGTATCTCCTTCACATTTGATAATTTCCTGTAACAAGCTCTGTATCCAAAATGTTTTGATAATTTCCTGTAATAGAGGAAAAGTAATTTTTGCAGAAGTAATAAAGCATAATTTAACATATATTCTAATGTCTAAATGCATGCAATAATTTTACAGGTTGTTGCATCTATGGCAAAAGGAAGTTACTCTGCTCGTACAAGGAGAAGTGGCAGGAGAGTGACAAGGGGTGCGCAGCTACGATGCACATCGTCTGATGATGACAGGCCAGCTGATGTCGATGCCAGCAATGCACCAGGGAACATTGTTGAAGATGACCATGTGACAGCCGCTGATGTTAACACACCATCAGCCACAGAACCACCATCAACAACAGTCCAAGGGGCAAGCTCAACTAAAAAGATCAGTGCTATAAGAGGATGGACAAAAGAACAAATGTTAGTTGCAATTGACGACATAGAGTTTAATGGATACTCAGTTCGGGCATCTGCAAAAAAACATGGTATTCCTCCCTCGTCAATACATTATTGGATAAATGGACTGACTCATACAAAACGTAGAGGGCCTCTTACAGTTATGACTGAGGATGAGGAGGCCGAGGTGGTTGAGTGGTGTAAAGAGATGGCCCAACTGGGACATGGGCTAGAGTTGATACAACTCAAATCAACAGTTGCTCAAATCTGTCAAGGGAGGCCAAACCCATTCAAAGATGGGTTTCCTGGTAAATCATGGTGGTTTGGGTTTAAAACAAGGCATCCAGAACTTGTATTGCGTACTGCTGAGGGCCTTGACAGAGACAAAGCATTAAATTTGCGCCCTGCAGTTGTGCAAAAATTCTATGACACACTTTCTAGTGCTTATGATAAACATTCTTATGGAGCAGACCATATATGGAACTGTGATGAAACAGGTTTACAGGCAGGGAGGAATTGTGGCATGCGGGTAATTGCCAAGAGAGGGAGCCGAAATGTGCCAAAGATTTTGCCCAAGAGCAGGGAGTGGATAACTATTTTATGTTGTGTTAATGCAATTGGTACTTCAATCCCAGGATTTTATCTATTCAAAGGTAAAAATCAACTGAAAAACTATATACAGAACTGTGAACCAGGTGCATGCATGGCTGCACATCCCCATGCATGGATGACTAAAGAACTGTTTCTAAGTTGGCTTTTTCACTTTGCTGCATCGGTACCAGGTGGCGTCTCGCCTAATAACAGACACCTTTTGATATTAGATGGCCATGGGAGCCACATGGCTGTACAAACAATTGAGGAAGCAAACAATTTAGGCATCGACCTGTTGACATTGCCCGCTCATACCACTCATAGGCTGCAACCCCTTGATGTTAGTGTGTTTGGCCCTTTCAAGAACTATTTCAGGTCGGAGCGTGCTGCATGGATGGCAAAGAATCCAGGGGTTGAGGTGAAAAGGTTTGAGCTAGCAGAGCTTGCAAGTAAAGCTTTTAAAAGGGCTTTGACACCATCAAATATCAAGGCTGGCTTTAGGAGGACAGGAATCTGGCCACTGAACTATGATGCTCTTATGCATGACACTGGTTGTAGCCAAGCGTTTCATGTGGATGGTCAGGAAGAAGGGAATGTCCAAACATGTGTTGAAGTGCAAGAAGTAGATGACCAAGATGATGTTGTTGCGGCTGGTAATATGATTTCCCTGTCTCAAGGACAGTTATATGCTGAAGATGATGAAACTGTGTGTGAAACACAATATAACAATGAACAAATTCCTAGTAACATGGAGATTGTTCCACCAACTCAAGAACATCAAATTCCTGTCGCTGATATTGCTAATGATATTGTTGAACATGCAGTTGACAATGACCAATTGACATTGCCAAGCCAAGTAACCCCACCTTCATGGCTAGCAGAAGCAATGATCAATTTGAATGCACATAGTGTCTCAGCAACCAATGAAGAAAGCATGAACATGCCCTCACAACCAACAGAATTGAACAGTGAAATTGTTCATTTTTTTGTGGACAATAGATCAATGGAAGAAGATGAAGGACATAATGAGGCATCAAATGAAGATAATGATATGGTTCAATCAGTTCCAACAGATACTGAAAGGGAAGTACCAAGCAATGACATGCAGGTGGAAGGGGTGGAGAAGACACTTGGACGGTTCCTAAAGCTACCAGTAGAGAGAGTATCAATGAGAAAAACGCAAGGTGCACCGGGTAGTCTTCGTCTGGGCCGAAGCTCACAGCTACTCACCTCAGAGGACTATATAAACCTGTTAGTTGAGTCAGAAAAAAAGAAACTTGAAATGCAAGAATTAAAACAGAAAAAGAAGGATATGGTCAAGGAGAAGAAGGCAGCAAGGATTGTTGCAGCACAACAGCGAGCAGAAGAAAGGATTGAAAGAGATAAAGCAAGGCAAGTTAAGGACCAACAAAAGCAAATGGCAAGACAGGAAAAGGAAAAACGAAAGGCACAACAAATGCTTGAAAAGGAACAAGGGATGATCAACGATACAAGAATAGCTGATGAAACTAGGATTATTTCAAACTCATTGGACTCCATTGCAGATAATACACCATTATTCCAAGATCTCATAAACATTCAAGTGCCCCACTATCAAACCGAGGGTTTACCCACTTGCCTTGTTCCTACCAGAGCTGGTGTCAATTCTCTGTATGCTCATTACACACCTCCACTTAATGCAGGGGTCAGTAGTGCAAATGTGAGGTATGGGTACTCAATACCTCCATGGTTGGAAGCTGCAAATTGGAATCAATCATATGGCAACAATCGACCATTTCCTAATCAGCCCTTGACTGGTAGGCCAACCTACCTGGCTCAAGAAGGTAACTCAGGGAGTTTTGGCACTCAAGATTCTCAGGGCCATAAAGAATAGGGGTGTCATATGTTTTCGGTTCTAACCACATTATGATGTGGATTTTGGATGGATTGTATCTTTTTCTTGGCACAGCAACATTTTGGCTTACAACCTAGTAGTGATTTCTTGTGGCAACCTAACTGTGTGTTGATAAGAAATTTTCAATGGAATATGTCTTTCTGTAAAATATTAATTATGATAAAACTATTTCTATAAGTTATTCTGTGCGCACTGTACAAAGCTCTAAACTCACTTATGGCTCCAATAAGTGGACCGTTATAATGTGATGACAGTGCTGGGCAAGTTTACAATCACTTAACACTGAATAGAAGTCTACACTCACAATTAGAAACACCTCATGCTCGCTTCTAATGTACGAGGCACTAGTAGTAAGGAACTCTATACTTAGCATGTTATTGATTGAATTAGAATGAATAAGAACTTTACATTGCTGGAAACTAGAAATACAATAAAGAACATAGTTATGATTTTTATCAATCACCTAGGGGAGGGTCGCCAATACATGTGCGCCCTCCCCGCCACGTCATAATACCACGCGTCAACCCACATGGCTCCGGTACGACACCTGTCCACCATGGAGTATGCCCAACTTATAAAGAGCATGTGTTTTTATATGTGTTAGTAAAAATGATGGAAGTATCTAAATTAATCAAATCAGTTGATGAACAACTATGAGAATCATATTGTTCCATCTTGTTACATCAACTTTCCAAAAGCAATTGAGAAATTTGGGTGCACAGTAACCTAATCAGCTATATGACGAATTGTGGCTTAGTCATTAATTCTTTTCTAAGCACCTATTCACCTTTTTCATTTTCCTTCATGAGTAGATCAATTGTTTGACAATTACAATAATTTATAAATCTACAAAATATAAACCAGCGTAGACCCATCTTAAGATGGGATCTTTTAAGCATCAAGAGAATCATGTCTCTATTTCTTTAGATCCCTTTTTACACTTATGAGTTCTGGGGTTAATATTGATCTATAACAGTGTATTACGGTACAGAAAAATTATGAATTGCCTCTAATACATGTAAGAAGGAAATTCCAAAGCAGTAGGTATACAAAAATCCCACAAAATTGCTTCAGAGCTCAAAATCTACAGCATGTTAAGCTTTCCTGTAATTTAAACTTCCCTGCACAAAACTAGGCATTGCAAAAATAAGAGAGATTCAAAGGAAATCAGTGTACCGAAAGGAAATCCAGGGTAACTGCAATTGTGGGTCTTGTCATCAACGCTGGAGATAAATAATGTTTAAAATTTGAATGAACCTTAGGAAAGATCAACAATCAGGCAGAAGCACATGCCATTCTTAAAGGGATTGAATTGGCTCTTGATAAGAGTGTTCACAGTATCTAATGCATGGCAACTAAGCAACAATAATTATGTTTTTTGGAATAGAGATTATACCGACTCCATAAATTTAAAATTTCAGTAGGTCATGTGCTATATACGGGTCAAGGAGGGTTTTGATTCAATATTCTTTTCACATATTACAAGAAATTTACATTCAGAGGTACACAATCTAGACAATTCAACAGCTACAATGGACACCATCACCCTACAAATATATCACTATTATCAACACATTCTCCTCTCCCGATAGCTCTGCACTCCTTATATCCCTGTTCCCCAAGCAACTAGGAAGAAAAGTTTCAAAAGTGCATAGAAATCTGTTTGCAGAATCAAATATTCCAACTTAGCACAATTCCTACACATCCCTTGGAAGTACAAAGGTTGTCTCCAACACAAATGGCAGACCACCAAAGAAATGGACTCTCCTATAATTGTGATGAAAAATATGCTCCAGGTCATAGGTGTAAAAAACAGAAATTGTTCCAAATTGATATGCCCACTCAAGACCTGACCGAAGACATAACTACTGAGAGACACTGGAGTTACAGGTTGAAAACACCAACACTCTGACTCAAGCAGATATCGAACCTATTTCTTCATGAAGAACGGTCAATCTCTCTGCATGCATTATCGGGCATTTCAACTCTAACAAAACCCTGACAAGGAAACTCTAACAAAACCCTGACAAAACTCTAACAAAACCCTGACAAGGATTTAATCCTATAAAGTTTGCTAGTAAAAGCTGAGCGATATTAAAAGGAAATAAAAGAGTAGAAGCTTTGTTCATAAAACAGTAAACCCTACCCATTTCTGGACTATATAAACTCATCAGCTGTAAAAACAAAATAACCTTCAAATAGAGATGCACCGTCACAAGTGAAAACGATCTCAAAAACTTAGCACTATGCAAGGTTTTACAGCATAAGGAAATCATAATATTCTACAATGAGTAAATCAAGAATAGTAGCGTTCAAACAGTATCCAGAGAAGTCAATTTAAATAATAGAGAATGCAACTTGTGTGTAAAATTCAGAATAAGACTTTCATAGAAGGAAACAAGCTAACAGCTATGACTTCAAGAAACCATAAATAAATTAACAGTATAACTGTGATTAAGGTCGTAAAATGTCCACGGCTTCCATACAAATGTCCACGGCTTCCATACAACACTGTAGCCCAAGTCAATTTAAATAATAGAGAATGCAACTTGTGTGTAAAATTCGGAATAAGACTTTCATAGAAGGAAACAAGATAACAGTTATGACTTCAAGAAACCATAAATAAATTAACAGTATAACTGTGATTAAGGTCGTAAAATGTCCACGGCTTCCATACAAAGTCCATACAAATGGCCACGGCTTCCATACAACACTGTAGCCCAAGTCAATTTAAATAATAGAGAATGCAACTTGTGTGTAAAATTCGGAATAAGACTTTCATAGAAGGAAACAAGATAACAGTTATGACTTCAAGAAACCATAAATAAATTAACAGTATAACTGTGATTAAGGTCGTAAAATGTCCACGACTTCCATACAAAGTCCATACAAATGTCCACGGCTTCCATACAACACTATAGCCCAGAGAGCAACCTGAGTAGCAAGTCTGCGAAGAAGCTTCATAAGGGTTTAGTGAGGCTTTAGAAGAGCCTTCCCCTCCGAGCAGTCGAATATAAAACAAACAATAGCACGAAGCAGAGCACTCAGAACTCAAGCAGAGCACTCAGAACTCTATGAAAGAAAAGAGAAACCCTCATATCCCAAATGAAAAAGATAAAATAGCAGGGACAATAAAAATGCAGCGTTTTTATCTATAAAGCAAACACAGTAACAAGGCAATTGAGAGCAGCTACAGAGAGTTTCGAAAGTTGGTCTGGGCTCATTTCCGCGATGTTCCATTTTCCCTTTGTCTTTCTGCTCGAGGCCGGCTATGCAAGTCAGGGGAGAGCAGCTACAGAGCGTTTTGAGGGCTAAAACAGGCTAAAACAGCGAAAACAGACAGAATGCCATAGAATGCCTAAAACCCTAAACCCTAAAACAGCAAAAATGCCATAGAATGCCTAAAACCCTAAACCCTCAAAAAATTGCTCAAAATACTGCCATAAAATGCCATAGAAAGTTCACAAAATATCCTGTTAGAGATGCTTGTGTTGAAAAACACAGAGTAAAGCTGGTAGGATTAAAAATCCTACCGGTTACAGGCCATGGATGGTCGCCGACCTCCCCCACCTTCCCCACAGCTCGCCAGACCTTCTCCACACCTGCAACGTCCTTTTCCACACCTGCAACACCTGCAACAGGAAGAAAAAAGCCATTAGAAGCCATTAGAGATCACAAAAACAACAAAAACAGCAGAGCTAAACCCTAAAAATGTTATGTTACCTCAAGCTCAGTAGAATGGCGACCGACTCCTCCCCAAACAACAAAATCGCCGAATAAGACCACCACCAGAGAAATGCTAAACAACCGGCATTCCATGTTAAACAACTTGCATTCCAGAACGACCAAGAAATCCAGGCGGAAAAGCACAAGAAAAGCAGAACCGCTGTCCCAGCCAGAAACCCAGAAACTCCATCAAACCTTCGCACCAGCACACGAATAAACGACTCTGCGCGCAACAATACAAACCCTGTCAACCGAACACAGCATTCCCCCAACACAGGTTCTAACCACCATGCGCGCAGGTTACAGGGCCGTCCCGCGCCATCTTCGGCGGGGGGCTTCGCCCAACTACCGGCCCCGAGCAGAAAGACAAAGGGAAAATGGAACATGGTCGAAATGAGCCCAGACCAACCATGTAAATGGCGCCAAGTTCGTGTTTTAATGTTGGAGGTGATAGCCCACACGGCCAGCTCCACGGTGGACAGGTGTCGTACCGGAGCCATGTGGGTTGACGCGTGGTATTACGACGTGGCGGGGAAGGCGCACATGTATTGGCGACCCTCCCCTAAATGATCTTTTAAATAATTTTTAAATCTGATGAAGGTGAACAGCACGAGATTTCTATGACGCACGGCCTAATAAATATTTCGTGATCCTGAAAAATATCCGAATTCCTTTAAAATAAAAAATCTATTTTGTTGTATAACATTTTTAATTATTAAATTTTATTTTTAAAAATTAATTTATTGTTTGATTTAATAATTTTGATATGATTTAAATTGCTTCAATTTATAATTTTTTGAAAGTATTCATTAAGAATTTCAAGATATTCTACTATGAGGAGTTCAGTCCATATATTCTGGTCTTAAACATGGTAACTGAGCGAACAAAAAATAATATATCTTATTACTAAGTTTTTTTAAAATAAAATTATATATATATATATATATATTTATATATATATCTTGAAATGGATTTTTTCAAAATTTTGGTAATTAAAATGGTATACATTTATACACATCGAATTCCATTAAATTTGCATTTGTTGACTCAGTCAACTTAATATTGACTTTATATTAAGCATTAAATTTAATTGAATTTAAACAATCTATAACATCGAAATTTAACGTTATCGCTTAAGCATTAACTTTGTTTTCGACGAACGCAACGTTAAATTTAAAATACTTTTATGTTTAACGAATTTGAAATTGCTTCTCGAAAAGTTTTGAAAAGATATTTGCCAATGATATATATATATATATATATATATATTTGAAATTATTGTTTTCACAGTGTATATTTTTTAGTTTACTTTATTATTTAAAATTATGGTTGAATTATTGTAATTTTAATAGTAAATTTTTTACATAACAAATTATTATTTTTAATTTCTAAAATATAAATATTTTATTTTAAGTGGAATATTGTTATAAATATTGATGATGATGGTGGTGGTGGTTAATGTCCACTGATACCAAATTTTGGTCTATCGGATCTAAAGAAATGAATTATTTAGTTTGATTTAAGATTTATTTCCTATGCTCAATAAGCTTAGAGAGCAGCTTCCCGAGCTCACTGTAATTTTGACAACGTAAAAGACTAGGAAGGTCAGTGTTGCAACAAAGATTTTAAAACCGAGATCTAATGTGATTGTACGCGGGGCACTCTAAGAGGAAATGATTTTCATCATCGATGTTAGTATTATCACAGAGATGGCAGAACTTTTCCATCCATGGTGTTTTAGGAACTGCCTAACAACCCATTTCACTATGGAGCTCATGAGAGTTCGTTCTAATCTTGGCTATATTAATTTTCTTCTTTGAGCTAGTTAAAACAGAGAGATACTTTTAATCTTCTAGGGTGGGGTTGATGACCTCCTTATAATATCTTAATTTTATTTTAGTTGCTAAATCTTTCTCGCACCGCATTTTTTCTTTGAACTTAGAAGTAACAATATTTTTAATGTTATTAATGTTTTGCAATGCAACATTCTCATCGATCTCCCAATGGTTTAACTAGGCCTTCGTGTCTTTATACCAACCTTGTTTGAGCCTTAGGTGGTTTTGGCTGGAATTTAAAGCTAGCTTAGGAAGCCTATGGTCTCCTATGTTATTGGGTTTATGCTTGTACAACAGAAGCCTAGTCATAGCTAGGCTCTCGATAGGGGAAAGACCCACTTCTATAAGCAGAATATGATAGGGTGTGCTGCTTTTAATTTTGTGGTTATACTTTATAAAACGCTTCTGGATTTGCTCAATCTTCCTCCACGATTCTCTAGAGATGCTACAACCCCAAACATCACATCCATATAAGATAACCGCAGTGACTAAAGTTTCAAAGAGGAACTTCTTTCTATTCCACATTACGAGGTTTGTCATCTTACAACTATTTTCAAGACCAAAATAAGCTTTCCATCCCCCATTAATCCTTTTCTCAATGCTATAATTTCAGTTGAGCTTGTGATGAATATCAATTCCTAAGTACTTGTATGAAGACACTTCGTCCAAGTTACTATTGTCATACATAAAATTAGCATAAGTGTCCTTCTTGGATTTGATAATCATAACTTTTGTTTTGTTAGTGTTAACAATCATACCCATGGTAGAGCAAAAATCCTCAAGAAGTATAAGTTGCTTATCAAGATCAGATGGGCACCTTGCGACAAGAAGAATATCATCAGCGTAGAGAAGAAGGATGATGACTATCCCAGCTAAGATCATGCCAGCACATCCTGTTTCCTCTAAACAACCTTCTAGCTTGTTGATGTAAATGCCAAATAGGGTAGGGGAGAGGGGGAAACCTTGTTTAACTCCGATATTAGACTTAATATCTTTTGATCACCCCCCATTTCTTTTTAATTTGGCAATTACATTCTCGTATAACCTTATAGCGGTAGCTCTCAACTCAAAAGGGACCTTTAGCTCTTCTAATCTGTTCCAAAGGTTATTTCTAGGAACCGTATCGAAAGCCCTTTTAAAGTCCAGAAAGCAAAAAAAGGGATTGGATTTATCATTGTGGCATTCCTCCACAATTATCCTAAGCATAACGAGGTGGTTTTTTTGTTGAGTGTTGCTTTCTAAAACCCGCTTGGCCTTTAGCCCGCTTGCCTTCACTTTCAAGCCATGTGCTCAACTTCCTTTCCAAAAGAATACCACATAACTTGGCTAGTAGAGGGTTGCTCTTAATTGTCCGATAATTAGAGGGTTTATTTGTATCCCCACTTTTAAAAATAGGAATAATGAGGTTTTGAGTCCATGGTTTATGGAACCCTTGCTTGATCGCTTCATTGAAAAGCTTGTGAATGAGGGGGACAAGGACATGACCTCCAATTTTTAAGATTTCTACTTGGTAACCTTCAATGTCCTTACTTGGCCATTAGCCAAGCAATTAACCCCAAAATCAATGTCTTCTAATGAGAAAACTTCTTTCGTTGTGAGCAGGATTTCAAAGTTATCCATGACATTTGGAGATTCATAAAGTTTTTTAAGATAGGAATTCCAAGTTTATAGAAACATTTTCGGAAAAATCACATCAAAAAAATTTTGTCGACGCGTTTCGAACCAACGAGTGTGGTTCATCGTCAGAACAAGTTGAAAATATCATATCATGGCTACATGTTAAATATAGATGGCAGATCTTTCAACGGTTAGGTTTGAATGGAAAAACTGCTAAATTAGACTCGACTGGACATATGCTATAATTGATCAAGAAATGACTAGATTTGGTTGGTTAAATTATAATAATAATGTATAATATTAATATCTTTTATAATGTCATTTATTACTTTTTGGTTGTTATTGAGTTTTATAAAATTTGAGTCTTATGTTATATATTAGTAGTATGGATTTAATATTATCCTTAAAAATTAATAATACTAAATATTATTAAATTATTAATGTAATATTATAATAATAGTAATATTTTTATCACTAATGGTTTTTGGGAAACTTCTTAATATAAATTTATTAGTTAAGCTATCTAAAGAGAACTAAAACTTACTACCTAAATCTAAATAATAATCTTATAATGGGTAATATTAACCCATTCAGTTAGTTATCACAAGGGCAATCCTAGTTATAATAATATTATCAATGAATTAGTGTATAATATTAATATTTTTTATAATGTCATTTAATACCTTTTGGTTGTTATTGAGTTTTATTTTAAATATAAAATTTTTGGGGATTATAATAATGAATCATATATTGTATATTAATAGTATTGATTTAATATTATCCTTAAAAATAATAATACCCAATATCATTAAATTATTATTATAATATTATAATAGTAATATTTATATCATTAATGGTTTTGGGAAACTTCTTAATATAAGTTTATTAGTTAAGCTATCTAAAGGAACTAAAACTTACTACTTAAATAATAATCTTAAAATGGGTAATGTTAACCCATTCAGTTAGTTAAGACAAAGGCAATCTTATACAGAAAAGGAAAAGAAAAAGACAAAGATTTTCAAAGAGGATCAAAAATTATTTATTTGGGAAATAAGGATAAAGTAGACAGGTTAGTTAGAAGCTTCATTGGGGAAAAAATTAGCTCAAGTCATTAATAGAGGAGGGGGGGGGGGGAGGAGAGGTATGGGGAAGGAAGGGGGCAGAGATGACTAGGAAGATAGGGCAGGGATCCAACACCTACTGATCTTCCAACCGCCGACCCTATTGAGATTACTTGGCCTTTCTTCAATCTCAGTAGCCTCCCTAAATTTCCGATGATGAAACTACCCAACCTTAGCAATCAATCAGGTCTCCTCAATACAGGTACAATGGTTTTCAGGAGAGCAAAGACGAAGACACCGTTCAGAGCACTCTTGGGGATGCAGTCGATCAAGTGTCCATGAACTTCCCTACCCATGGAGACATCAAGTTGTTCATATACAAGAACATCAAGATATGATGGCAGCAACATCACAGCAAGAAGCACCATGAACATAAGCAAAAGGCAACATACCAGATGCAACGAACGCAAGAGGAAGATTGTTGACAACACAGAGGCAGAACAAAGTTGCAAGTTCAAAAAGATTCACTTGTGGTGAAACCAACTTTGGAAAATCAGGCTATGAAGTGATAGTGCGACATGAGGATCATGTGAAAGAAGAGAACGGAACAAAGAAGGAATTGCATGTACTCAAACAACAACTCAAGGAAGAGCATGAGCTGCATAGACAAGAGAATGAATTGCAGCAAGAACAGGTACAACATCGGGCATAACATGCGCTCATGGGTGAAATAGCGCCTGTATAAGTTAAAGATCCATCCTAACAGCTGGCACGGAGCAAACATGGTGAGCAGTGTTGTTGATCACATGCAAGGGAATTCAGCAACATGCATGTCATCATGCGCACGCATGAAATCCCACCCATTCAGCACACTCACCAAGGCAAAGACAAGAAGAAAGTCCAACTGGAGCTGAACATGGAGTTGACAACTGATGCGCATGACCACCAGCACACACTGGAATATCAACACGTACACTATGCATCAGTGTGTTGCCAATTTAGTCGCACCCAAGAAGACCATCTGCATGCTAGAAGACAAGTTGGATGGAGGAGGCACACCAATACAACAAGATGCAACAGAGGCAAGAGTTCATTTCAGCAAGATGTCACCATGGAGTGCATGCGCACCATCATGGATGACCAAGCTTGGCATCAGCTCAACACCTTCACCATCACAAGCATGTTAAAGATTTTCTCTCATCACAACAAATTGAGTGTCAATGATGTCTTGCATGGCTTGCTCAAGCGATTTTGTCTCACAAGAGCACATGTGCATTCTAATGTAACGTCTTGTCAAGTGTAATTCAAGTGTCAATAGTTGGATGTAACATTCATAGAGTAGATGAAGAGTCATGAGGGTAGATGAACTATAACAAAGGGAAATGTCAAGGGTAAGGGCATTTTGGTCAGCGAAGCTTCGATAGGAGTATCTTATAGAAATCTAGGATAGTATTGTAACGAGCCTTGGCTTCTCCACTATGCAGAGCTAGTACATTTCTTTGGAGGAGCAGGTGATTGTGGCTGTGAAGATTGCACTATTGGAACCAGTGGATGGTCACGGATGTATTGTATGGCTAGAACTTACACTTCTTAATATAACAGAGCCAACATGTTTCATGCATATGTTGTATTTTATTCTATGCTATCTAGTCTACTCTAAATGATATATGTATTTGTTTACTTTAGCATGCATGTATGGAATATTTTGTATAAGTATGTATGAATCTTTCTGAAATGTGTTGTTGGTTTAGCCATCACTTTGGATTTCTCGCTAACTTTCTTTCCAGCTTGTGATACATCTTCGCTCGTGTGTTCTCTTCCAAGACACGTACTATTACAGGTTTCCAAGGGGCGCACTCACCTCACACTCAGTGTGTTAGAAACTCTCATGCACCTTCCTTGACTTATAGCAGTTGTCACACCCTTGTTACCAACAGGGACATATTACTTGCCTCTGTGCGAAATCGCGGTCAAGGCGTTACCATACCACCCACCGCTAGGACTCCTACACCGAACGGTCTGAGGTCTAATTAGGACTTCTTACAGGGGATAACCCCTTACATGTTGGCGGGTCCAACACCATCAACATTTTGGCACTAGAAGGAGGGCCATATGACAAGATGAGTCCTCACATCTATTTTCAATCTCTACATATCCATCATGACTACCTTTAAAGTTTCTCTTCCGAAATGCATGTCTTATGCAAATGACTTCATTATTTTGGAAAAGCTCTTGGATAACTTTTCTCATAAAACATATGATGGTGGAGGCAAGGTATCCTTGGTTAGGAACGCGGTCGGCATAGTAGGCTCATGCGAAAGGCAAGGATCGTTTGAGAATACATGAGCTGTGCACTATTCATCTACACGCTTCAAGGGCACCTAATGCATTGGTCTCGCATGCTACCCGAAAAATTATTCATTCTCCTATTCATCTGGTCGCAGAAATAGACCGTGGTTTCAATCACTTTGACCATGAAGAACTTGATCCAGAAATTCTAAAATTACGAAAAGCACCCGATGAATCCATTGATCAGTTTTACACATGCATTTGTAATCTTGCATATCGTTTGCCTGAAGATGAAATTGATTGGGAATTTATTTATAGAAGATTTGAGTATCTTGTTCACATGTCTGAACCCCGCTCAGCACACTTCGGTGATGGGTCATCTACATGACAAAATAATGAAAATAAGGAATTCAGACCTGCACTACTATCAACTTCATCTTGCTCATAAATTTCATTTAAATTTTTTAACTTTGGCCTTCTTATGCTTGTTGAATATGGGCTTGACATGTAACTTGGTGTTGTGCTTCGCGGTGTGCTTGGAGAAGCACTTTCTTGGCTATGCGAAACTGCCCTATTATTTGTTGATGGCATTGCTTGCTGCCTGCTTTGCTGCGCTTGAATAGGAGTAGAGGGAGTCATTGTTGAGGAATTACTTGCTGCTGTTAATTCCTCTCTGTCCTCATTTGGTATGCTTGCTTTGACATTGATTGTCATTTCTAGACTTCCATCCCATGCTTCCTCTTCTATGAACTGCGCATCTCTACTGATTATGACTTTCTTGGTTGATGGATTGTAGAGTTTGTATGCCTTGGATTCATCACTGTATCCAAAAAATATGCATTTCTCCCCCTTGCTTTCCAACTTCTTTCTCAACTCATCTGGGACATGTACATAAGCCACGCATCCAAAAACTCTCATGTGAGTGACATTTTGTTTTCTTCCACTCCATGCCTCTTCAGGAACAATGTTCTCGACACTTTTGGTTTGACGTCTATTTAAGATATATGCTGCACAAGCGACAGCTTTAGCCCAATAGTCATTTGGAAAATGCTTTGCCTTTAACATACTCCTTCCTTGCCATCTCCATAATGGTCCTATTCTTCCTTTATGCCACACCATTTTGCTGTGGTGTATATCTTGTTGTAAACTTCTTGTGAATTCCATGCTCCCTGCAAAATTGAAGGAAGTTATTTGAGATGTATTCTCCACCTCTATTAGTCCTAAGGACTTTGATGAAATGTCCGCTTTTCTTTTGAACAAGAGCCTTGTATTGGTGAAAGCATTCAAACACTTCACTTTTGTGTTTTAGGAGAAAGACCCATGTCTTCCTTGTGTAGTCATCTATGAAGGTCAATACATAGTGACTGCCACCAATTGATGGTGTCTACATTGGTCCACATAAATCTGAGTGGAAAATCTCCAAAGGTGCCTTTTCCCTCACTAACCTTCCTACTGGAAATGTCTCTCTATGTTTCTTGCCCAAGATACATCCTTCACATATGCTATCTGGTTTTTCTATGAGTGGTAAACCCTTCACCATGGTTTTCCTATGTAACAAATTCAAACCTCCAAAGTTGAGATGTCCAAACCTCAAGTGATATAACCAGTTTTTATCTTTTACCTCTGCTTGAAAGTTTACTTCTGTGACAACTGCCCCTTTTCTTCCATCCTCTTGTGAATTCATTGATAGTTGTGCTTGTGCACCTTCTTTCTGCAAATCTGATCTTATTTTCAGGGGAAACATTCTATTTTATGTCATCTGAACCTTTGCAATCAACTGTTTGCTTGGAGGCTTATCCAAAATTATGCACACATCATTTTTGAAGAAGACATTGTAGCGTTTTTGCATGAGCTTTCCAATGCTCATGAGATTATGTTTCAGACCGGGGACAAAGTAAACATCAAAGATGTATTTCTTCTCCCCCTTCTTTGCTAGGATATTAATTCTTCCTTTACCCATGACAGAGACTTTGTTATCAATACCTAATGTCACTTTAGATTTCACACTTTCATCTAGATCAGAAAACATTTCTATGTTTCTTGACATGTGGTTGCTACACCCTGAATCTAGATACCATATATCACTCTGTTTTTCTTGTGCTACATTACAAGCTAGAAACATGCTATCATAGTTCTGATTTTATTTTGTGAAATTTACACTTGGTTTGTTATTAATATCATATTGCTTCTTTCTACATTCATTTGCATAATGACCATACTTCTTACAGTAATGACATTGAACTTGAGATTTATCATACCTCTGACCTTGTGCTTGATTTTGGCTTGGGCCTTGACTTGGATTTTGATTACTGCCTCTTCCATTTGAGCTTGAAGGGATGCTTCTTCCACCTCTGTGTGGGCTTCTTCCTCTTCCCCTAGCATATGATCTTCCTCTGCCTCGACCTTGACCAAATGATACTTGTGTCTTGAAGGCATGCTCCAATGAGGAGCTTGCTGCTCTGTTTAGTCTATGTTCATGAGAAATCATGATGCATTAGGCTTATCCACTGAAAACTGTGAGAGATCCTTTGTCTCTTCTATGGCTACAACAATGGCCTCAAACCTTGCTGGCAGACTTCTCAATTTCTCAACTATTCTTCTTTCCTCAAGTGTCTCACGATGAGACCTAATTTGAGTAACCAACCCACTTACATGTGTAAAAAACGAGTCCATATTATTAGACTCTTTCATACAAAGTGTTTCAAAATCTCTCCTCAACATTTGCAGTTTCGATGTCTTGACTTTTGCCATGCCTTGGTAGGCTGTTTGGAGGATGTCCCATGCTTGCATGGACTTCATTGTTGCTGCAACCCTTGGGAAAATACTTTCATGAACTGCTTGAAAAATATAAAATAGGGCTTTTGAATCCTTCTTCCTATTGTCCCTTAACACATCTCTTTCTTGTTGAGATAAGACATTGTATGCTGCTACATCTGTTGGTTTTTGAAAACCATTTTCCACCAAATCCCAAATATCTTGAGAAGAAAACAGGGCCTTCATTGTAATAGCCCGATAATCATAATTTTTTCCATTAAACTGAGATATTTTAGGATTAGTCAAGCTTGTGCTTGATGTTGCCATTTCTGAGCGTAAAAACAAACTTTCTACCTACTGGTAAATATGCTAAACACAATCTGTGCTCAAAACAATTTTCATTCTTAGTAAAAACACTTGTTTTTACACTAACAGAGTTTAACCTGCTCTGGTACCATGTTAGAAAATATTTCGACGAATTTAATTTTCGTTTTTGCAGAGGGGAGAGGCAAAGAGTTGTGACTTTCGCCGATCTATTTTCGTGAAACTAGGTTCGCGCACCGTGAGGCCGATTTCGCGGAGCTACCTTCGCGCATCGCGAAACTATTTTCCAGGTTTGAATTTTGCACAACCGTGGAGCTATTCCAGAGAATTATAAATAATATTTACTCACGATAAAAATTAGGAAGTAGGTTTTGGAGCAACACAATAAAACTTAATATTCATTTCTTGAACATGAAAAATACATCTACATGAGACTGCGGCTCATTTACAGAGTAAAATAAAATTTACAGATATTTAAACTTACGCGCAACACTACACAATGAAACACAGTAAATGTTGTTTTATGCGCCCACCAAAAATTGCTCCACAATTTTCTCCATAGAGACTTGCGCTCTTTTCTTGCTTCTTACTCTCTAAGCTCTCTACACAGTTTTACTCTTCTATGCTCTTTTTCAAAATGAATTTTACATCTATATTTAACTCACCAGACAATTTTACATTTAATTCATGACAGAGTGAAATTAATTTTGATGTTGTTGAGTGTGATTAGAACCACGCAGGTGTTTCTGGAGTGTGGGCAAGGTTGTTGAATTAATGCTTGCCCACATCAGTTTACCTAAGTACATAAATCCTTGAAATGCCTTTTCTGAGTTTCTGAATGGTTCGCGTCTAGCTTTGGTCCTTCTATCTTCACGATGAGACACAACCTACAAAAATTTCTTCAAGTAGAGGCGCAACCTGCAAAAAGTACGTCTGACAGGTATGGCTACTATCCAACTATTTATTGCGGTGGTTGGGATTATTATTTCCAACATCTCACACCATCTTTTATGTGTTGTGGTGTGGGGTTTTATTTGTGTGTCGTCTGCGATATGTCTTCGTTTATGTTGATTATGTGTCTTCTATGCTTCCCCGTTGTATGTATGATCAGTCGGTTAACAGTTTTCCATAATAAAAAATTTGGATCAAGGATACCTTACAACACTCCATAAAAGAGACGAGCGTACACGATAAGATTTGGAGTTTAATTTTTTTGGGATGTTTGCAGTGAGGGCCCAGCGAAATGGAAAACATGTGAGGACTCGTACTATGCACATAAATAGGATAGTGCGAGTTTTATTTATAGTGTGATTGAATGTTGGGTTTGTTCTATGAGAATTTCCTTTTTTTCCCTGAGAAATTTTTGTTTCTTGTAGCAGAAATGTCTTAATCCAGTCATATTTCCTTCCCTTTTCGGCACTTGGGACTCCATCGTGCTCAAAGCCCTGATGAAGCGATTAGTGCATCAAAATATTTTTACCTACGTGGATTTGATGAAACCAACAATGTTGATGCTGGGCGACGATTTGGAATACCTCTTCGAGGGACGCACTCTCACGCCTTTGTCTGCTCATTCATGGGACTTGATGAGATCACATAAAGGACACTTTCTAGAAATCATGGTACAGGTGTTTGTGAATATTTTGTGAGTTTAACACAACACATTACAAGTGGTATATTCTCTTAGAGAAATGTTCTCTGACACCAACCAAAGTGAGATGGCAGCCTTCATATCATATGCTTTGGATTTTCCAGCAAAATTTCAGATCCTCGCTGGACAGTTATGATGTTATGAGAAGCAGGCTTTCTAATTTATGTGCAGCTACTTACACACTTAATGAATTAGGTTATAAAGCTCATGGCATCAGATTGGATTCTAGTGACCTTGCATATTTATCTACAGAGGCACAGAAATCCTTTGGTGCAATCGAAAAGGAATTTGGAGTTACCGAGTTTGGGGATATGATAATTACTGCAAGCAATGACATCAATGAAGATACACTTGATGCATTAAACAAACAGGGGCATGAGATGCTTGAGCGAAATGACCAATCTCTGTTGGAGTGGCTTCCAACTTGGATGGTAGAGCGGAGGCTATAATGGATTTCATTGTAGATAATGAAGTGGCAATTGTTTTCTGTTTTGGGCATACGTGCATGTAAGAGATTGTACATGAGATGCTTGAGTGATATTACCAATCTCCATTCAAGTGGCTTCTAACTTGGATGCTTGAGAAGAGGCTATAATGGATTTCATTGTAGATAATGAAGTGGCAATTGTTTTTTATTTTGGTCATATGGGCACGCAAGAGCTTCTCAAACTTCCCACGCCATTTATTTAGTTGGTGTCACCCATGGCTCCTTGACAACAATACATTGGTCGATGGCCTCCCAGGGTGTTTGATCACTGTAAACTTGTGCTGGTGCGATTTGTAGTTCCAGAAGGCGTCCATGGCCGCATTGACTAGATTGGGCCATTGGTGGTTTACATCTAATTTATATTTTAATAATTTGAAAAATGGTAGTTATGAATAGGTGTGGAATAATTAAATTATTTATTTATTTATATTTTGGTTTGTAAATTAAAAAGTGCATAATTAATTATTGAATAGTTTTGTATAGTTAAATTAGTGGTGCCTAGAGAATATATAGCTAATTTTATTGTGTGAATCTATTATTCGTTGATGCACCTTGTTGTGCTTCGAGATTCAAGAGTTGTTTAGTCAATTTAGTGTTATCTAAATTGCTAGTATTAATTGTCAACCCGGGGCTCGTAAGCTGATGAAGTGAAGGTGTACTATATGTACTTAAGCAACCTCTTAGAGTTTTTTTATCGTTGGGGGTGTTGTTTGTGGTTAATTTATCTTCCTTAGATGGAGTGGTGATTTATAAAAAGATGAGTGATAGTGTGTGATTAGTGATCTCTAACTACTTGCTTGAAAGTAAATGCTTGAAAGAAATAAGTAACTTGAAATAACTTGAAAGCAAATAACCACTTCCAATGGCACTAGGCACCATTCATGCTGCTGCAAACAAAAGAAAAGAAAGTCACTTTTAAAACCAAAGATAATGATTATCTCTCCCTAACTCCCTACTTCAAACACATAGTGTTGTGTAAAGTACGGTTAAGAAGTAGCTCAAGTTGAATTAGAAAAGTGATTAAAAATAAGAAAAATATACTTTAAAGACTAGTGATAACGTTTTTCTCTTTATAACTCTCTACTTCTGCCATATGTACTATGCAAAGTATGATTAGAAAGTAGTGAAAGATTAGTCTAAAAAGCACTCAAAGCCAACTGCAAGTTAGTGGTATTCTGATCCTTAAAAGATAGCAATTTATGATAAAAGATCATTCATGTGTTAGCAGATCTTTGAGAAATAAGACTAAAAATCAGCTATAAGAACAAAGGCAGCAACTTGAACCTGTCAACTTCAAATACCATTAGTTTGTAAAGCAAATACACAAACATAAAAACAAATCCCGGGCTAAAAATCTGCAAGGAAACAATACTGATCAGCTTGAAAGAAAAGAAATCAAATAAATCAAACTATACATGTTTAAAGAAATGTCGAATGAGAAAATAAAGAAATGCTGAACATAAAATACTTTACAGAGGCTAACATGAACAGGGGCCCTCTATTCATTCAGCCACAAGAAGACTTAAGGAACTGAAAGCTTCAAAACAACACTATTTCTATTGCTCCATTTGCAGAAATGTACAAAACAGAGTGCTAGAACAGCACTATAAAAACAGAGTTTACAACTGCTCTTAAAATTATCACATGTTCAGAGAGTATAGCCACTAAAAAGTAAAATAAGCGTACGCAGACGCAAGTATATATAGGCATCTTAAGGATGGCCTAACACGTACAGCTAATAACTGAAAAACAACTAACTGTAATGCGTATTTAAGGTTCATTGACACATCATAAGGCTGCGTGGATGAGCTGGAGGTTTTGTCGTCATGGGCAATGAATCCCGTGTTGGATCATGTCCCCTACCACCTGCAAAACGCGGACAATTCACCGTTTGAGCTGACGTGACCTAACAGCTTACAATCACCGTTAAGCTGCCTTTATTTGACCATAACTTGACCAGTTTTGACCGGAGGTACGGATGACGTGGATGGTTGAAAAAATGGCACAGGAACCTCGAGCACGTTGATACCTAAGTGCCCATGTGGCTCATTTAGCAAACTGACACGTGGAACCTTGAGTTTAACAAAAAGGCTGCGGGATCATCAGATGGTTGCGAGATCGCTGAATGGCTGCGGGATTGCCAGACAGCTGCGGAATTCCTGCAAGTAAGTAAAAATCTAAACAAAATAGTTACCCATTAGCAAAACTCACTTGATCATGCTTAATGACACCTAATGTAATGATCTGGGTGGTTTTACAGTGAAAATGAGGCAAAAGTGAAGAAAAGATGAGGAAAAACTGAGGGAAATGGTAGACAAGTAGGTGTAGAGTAGAGGCTCTACATACCCCCACTACGAGGGTATTGCATGTCCTCATGCAATGAAAACACAGCTCAATCCACCTGCTGGGATGCCTCTGCTAAGACATCCAATCTCCTCTTCTTCCTCTGTGTGGAGACATTGACTTTTGGTCTCTTGAATATGCATCTGAATTTCAAATTGATTAAGGCTCTGTTTAGCCTTCTACATTTCTTCTTGAGTCTGCTGTTTTTCTTCTGCCACATGCCCATGTGAAGCATGGTGTTATCTTGGATTGCTTTGTCAATATCAGCTTGCTGCTTCATTTTTTCATTTTCCTGCTTAATGTGGCGATTTAGCACCTCAAGTTCATAGATCTCTTGTTTGAGTATGTCTATTTGCTGCTCATGAGGTATGATATTACTTGGGCCAGCAGTGTTCTGCTCCAATGTTTCAAAATAGTTGTACACCTCTTGCTGAACTGGGTCAACAATTGGTGACTTTCTTGGACTGTGTTCATGCTCAATTCCAGTTTCAAGTTCCGGCTGAAATGGACTGTCCTCCCTTGGAGGAGTAGCTGCATCACGTTGTGGACTATCCTCAAGGTCTGATTTTATAGCACCCTTCTCAGGTGTGCTTAGATCAATGAAAAGTGTCCTTGTGGTTCTCCCTTTATTCTGCAATCTGCTGCTCCTTCTTACATTGGTAACACTCTGTGTTTCTTTTTGTGCCTTTTTCCTTGGTTTCTGCACTTTTACTTTCTTGGAAAGGGCAGTTTTTTCATGGAGTTTGGCCAACCTTTGTGCTAAGGGTTGACTATCTTCCTCACTAGAAGTCTCTGGAGTTTGATAAATTTCTTGAACTATGGATTTTCCCTTGTCTTGCTTTTGTTTCTTCCTATTTTCTTTTATCTTCTGGGCAGCTTCTTGGGCAAGTTCTGAGAGGGTTTGTGTGATAATCCCTTGAGCTATTGGATCACTGTCCACAGTAGGTTCAGGCTCAATCTCATGTTCAGAATGATGTATTTCAATTTCCTCTTCAATCTGTCCTTGGACAGTTCCCTCTAAGATATCAGTTTCAGGGGTATCCTCTTTTCTTTTTCTTCTACTTTTTCTAGGTACAGAGGTTTCTCCAGCTTCTTCAAAATGATTTCTCACAAGAAATTTCTCCCAGGTGTCTCGTTTTGCTTTTAATTGTTCCTCCACTAACATCTTAACAAGACTATGATGACAGAGATGTGCTTCAATGTTTCGTGGATTCCTTTGGGCCATGGAACACATTTTTCTAAGGCTTTGGAATAGAAAGTAGGGAAGATTTATATCATGTTCTCCTTGAAATTGCAGCATAACTTTACCATGATAAACATATAAGACCCCAAATCTCCCTTCACAAGTGAAAAACTTTTGCACTAACAACAGTAAAATTTTCCATTCTTCCTTAACATAAGTGACAGGAATTCCTTTTGTGAAGACACTGGTATCCATACCTGGGTTTTTTAAAATCTGCTTCCATTGTTGATCTTGAACTGAACGGTTTTTAAACCACCTTTCTCCGGTTTGTGGGAGAGATGTAGCTTGTGCTATGCTGCCCTCACTGACTGCAAACGTTAAATCACCCACCTCCACTTGACTGTCTTTATCTCTGAATGACCTTGCAAAGGCCTTTGTAACCTCCTTGTGGTAGCCTTTAAATTTCTTGATGCACTGCAGCCAGTTGGCTTTTTGCAACGCCTCCTTAACTTGAGGATATGCTTCCAGGAATTTTGAACCTTCTGGTTCAGCCCTTAAAAGTTTCCCCATTGACTCCACGGCTCTATTCTAAAACACGACTTCAATGTTGGCTTTTCACAGTAAATTCTCGGCTCTGTTTAGAATTTTGTGGAAAAGAGGTTGTATGGTTTCAGCAATAGCCCTAGACACAGTGAATTCACGGCTTGAACATAGTGAAATGGTGGATTAACAACTTTAACACAGTGGAACGATGGTTTAGCAGTCGTAATACAACCGTAACATACGTTCACTGGTTATATGTGTTCACTGTTTCTCAGAATTAGCAGAGAGGAAAAAAAAACAGAGTATGGTTTATGGAGGCAACGTAGTGAGTGGAACGGAATGAAGGAAATGAGAGAATGGAACAGCGTGAAATGGAGTGTTATGAGCGTAGGAGGGTTTCGAAATAATGAATGGAAACGACTAGATCCTTAGATTTCGGCGGTAGGTTTACACATGGCTGCGGGATGAGGACTTAGAGAGTTGTAGTACATTAGGCTACGTCATTAGGGTACGAAAGCCTTAATGACAGAAGCAGCCGTAAGTGATTTTCAAAATCGTGATAATCAAAGACTGATAGACTTGGGAGATACGTAGATGTATGTTCGCATGGTAGGGAAAATGGGTAATCATTACAATTAGTGGCAAAAAGACATAACCCAGCAAACTTTGCGTAACGAAATAACTGTAAGTTTAAGATTAAAACATACCTCAGATCCGCGTTTGGTTTGCCTTTCAATGATTTGCCATTAACCCTTTGTTAACTTATTGTTGTTACATGACTCTTTCCTCCTTGTTATTGGTGATTTTTGAACTGTAGAAATTTCTCAAACAAACTGTGTTTCTTTGTGCAGGTGCAGAGGGCTGCGGAAAGGCTAAATGGCTGCAGAATTGCCAAATAGCTGCGGGAACTGCAATGGTGTCCTCCAGCTGCACAAAATAACCTTAGTTGCCTGAAAAAAACTTTTATTAATGAAATGAAATGGAATGAATGGATGAATGGGTGGAAAGTAGTGAGGTGAAGTGAGAATGGTTAGATGGAATGAGATGGTGAAATGGAATGGATGAAATGGCGAAATGAGATGAAAGAGAGAGAGAGATTTTTTTTTTTTTGGAAAACATGAGGTGTCAGGTGACCCTGATTTTCACCTCAGCTTTTCTGCATGAGACTGCCAATCAGAGATTGGTTTTCAGGCTCATACATTTATTCTTTTTTTTCTTTTTTCTTTTTCTCTTTTTTTTTTATTGAAATTGAAAGAAACGGAGATTAGGCTAATGGAGGAGAAGAATTCTTCTCCACCAGCCTTATTTCAGAATCGCCTTGGAACAACTTAACAAACTCCTCTTTTGAGAGTGGCTTGTGGTAAACTTTCAACCGGTGGCCATTCACAATAAAGGGAGTTTGGAGTTCATCAATAGTCTTCACTCTAACTGCTCCATTATTAAAGACTTCATCAATCTCATATGGCCCAAGCCAATGAGTTTGAAATTTTCCTTTGAAGTCTTTAAATTTGGAATCAAACAAGAGTGCCCAATCACCCTTTTGAAACTTCTTTTCTTTGATATGTCGATCATGCCATTTGATTCTTTGGTGCTGAACTAGATCGGTCCTTAGAATTGCATCTTGTCTCATTTCATCTAGTTCATTTAACTGGTTCATTCTGTGCTTCTGGGCTTCTGATAAGCTCATCCCCAATTGAACTGCTGTCTTGAAGGTCTTGATTTGGAACTCAATGGGGAACAAGACTTCCTTCCCATAGACAAGTTCATAGGGAGAATGTCCCGTGGTGTTCCTCCATGTAGTTCTATAGGCCCATAAGGCTTCAGGAAGCCTTTCTGCCCAATCTCTTTTATGAAGATGAACAGTCTTTGTGATGATGCTTTCAAGAACTTTATTTGTAGATTCTACTTGACCATTCGCTTGCGGATGGTATGGAGTAGATGTTCTATGCTTGATCTTATACTCCTCCATCAGCTTCTCCATCATCCTTGATGTAAATTGGCTCCCCTGATCTGTTACAATTTCTCTTGGGACACCAAAACGAGTGAAAATATCCTCAAAAAGAAATTGAACAACTGAATTTTCAGTAGCAGAAGTCAATGCTTTAGCTTCTACCCACTTAGTAACATAATCAGTACAAACCAATATATATCTCTTTTGCTTGGATGGTGGATTAATTGGTCCAACAAAATCTAGAGCCCATTTCTCGAAGGGTTCGATGCATACCTGTGGCTGTAGTGGCATTTCATTTGAAAGAGTTGGTCTCCCAACTCTCTGACAACTGTCACACCTTCTAACATATTGCTTTGCATCCTTAAAGAGAGAAGGCCAATAATATCCTAAAGAAAGGATTTTATAGGCTGTCCTCTTATCAACAAAGTGTCCGCCACAAGGTTCGTCATGACATGCCTTAAGGATGTCAGGCATTTCATCCTCCCGTACACATCTTCTGATCATACAGTCTGGCCCTGTTTTGAACAATTCATTAGAAATCCAAGAATAATGTGAACTCTCCTGAATGATTTTCCTCTTCTCATTAGGAAATAAATGTAAAGGTAGCTTTCCAGTAACTAAATAATTAGCAATATCAGCATACCAAGGAGTTTTGGTAGTTACTGCAAACAAATACTCATCTGGAAATTTATCCTCTACAGGAGAATCCTCGTTAGTGTTTTGAATTCTAGACAAGAAATCAGCCACTGTGTTCTGTTTACCTGGTCGATCTAACACAGTTATGTTGAATTCTTGTAAAAGCAAAAGCCATCTTGTAACTCTACCATTAGTGACTGGTTTGTTCATGAGGTATCTAATGGCAGAGTGATCAGTGTGGACAAAGGTTTCATAACCGGTTATATAATGTCTAAACTTGTTTATCGCATGAACAACGGCTAGAAATTCCTTTTCAGTAACAGTGTAATTTAACTCAGTGGGAGTCAAATTCTTACTTGTGTAATAAATGGCATAAGGGATCAAATCCTTTTGTCCCAAAACAGCTCCTAAAGCTGTATCTGAAGCATCAGTAGAAATGTGGAAAGGGAGTTTCCAATTTGGACCCCTTAGAATGGGTGCTTCAGATATTCTAATCTTTAAAGCTTCAAAGGCAGATTGACATTCAGGATCCCACTTAAATTCACAATCTTTAGTAAGGAGTTTGAAAAGAGGGGATGCTATCTTAGTGAAGTTTTCAATAAATCTTCTGTAATAACCAGTAAACCCAAGAAAACTTCTAACATCTCTTTGGCAATTTGGAACAGGTAACTTAGAGATGACTTCGACTTTAGATCTATCAACTTTGATTCCATCTCCTGAAATATGATGTCCTAAAACAATCCCTTCAGTAAACATCATAAAACACTTTTCATGACTTAAAGAAAGATTTGTTTCCTTACATCTTACCAGTACTTTTTCCAAATTTGCCAAAGCTTCTTCAAATGTATTACCATAAACTGTGAAATCTTCCATGTATACCTCTACACAATCATGAATCAGATCTGAAAAGATTCCTAGTACAGCCCTTTGAAATGTAGCGGGTGCATTGCACAATCCAAACGGGAGTACTCGGTAGGAAAAAGTTCCCCAAGGACAAGTAAATGTGGTTTTGTCTTGATCTTCAGGTGCTACCTGAATTTGGTTGTAACCACTAAAACCATCCAAGAATGAGAAATACTTTTTACCTGCTAAAGTGTCTAGTACCTGATCAATAAAAGGTAGAGGGAAATGATCCTTTAAGGTTGCCTTGTTCAATTCTCGATAATCAATGCAAACTCTCCATTTACCATTCTTTTTGGGCACTATAACCAAGGGAGAAACCCATTGGCTATCTGAAATGGGGTAAATGAAGTTTACCTTGAGCAATTTCTGAAGTTCTTCTTTCACAATTTCCCTAAGATTTGGATTCATCCGTCTTTGTGGCTGCCTAATAGGTCTGCTGTTTTCTTCAATATAAATGTGATGAATACAAGTCTTAGGGTCGATTCCTTTCATGTCAGTGTATTCCCATGCAAAGGCAGTGGAATGTTTTTGCAACAGTTTAGTTAATTCTTCTTGTTGTAATCTTTCCAAGTTCTTGTTAATGTTTAATGTTTTTCCTGGAAAGATTTCAACTGTAGAACTACCAAATTCTTCCATTGAGAAGAGAGACATCTGTCTAGAGGAGAGATATTCAATGTCTGCATCTAACTGAAACTGTGTAGAGTCATATTCTAAAGGTGTCTCAAAATTTTCTAATGTATTTAGAATTTGACTGTCCTCACTAATCTCAGAGATGGTTAGAACAGGTTGAAGAGTATCCTCATCATTGATCCACTCATCTTCTCCTATTTCTGTTATTGCCTTTGCGGGAGGATACAAGTTGAATTTCTTGGTAGAATTACCATCTGATATATACATGTCCCCAGACCTACAACTTATGAAAGCATCAGCTGTGGCCAGCCAAGGTCTTCCTAAAATAAGAGGATGTCCTCCTAGATTGTTCTTGGGAGTTAAAATCATAAAATCAACTGGATACTCCCAAGAATCTAGTGAGACTGGAATATCTTCCAATACACCATCAGGTTTGATGATTGATCTATCTGCAAGTTGCAGCAAAGTAGGTGTAAAGAGAAGGTTAGGAAGCTTTAACTGATCCATGGTCTGTCTACTCATGATGTTGATAGCGGCTCCTAAGTCAATCAAGGTATTTGGGATTTCAACCCCATTAATATGAGTTTTAACAATAGGGCTACCGGGATCCACATACTTTTGCATGGTAATCTTACCCATCATAATGTCTTCAATTTTTCCAACTAGATGTATCCTTTTGGTATCTCTGGTTTTCTTTCCTGTTTTTTTCAAACTCAACTCCTTTATTGTCTTTGTTAGGATGGGAATTTCCTTAATGGCTGTTAACAAGGGAATCTTGATATAGACATTTTTCAATTCATCTAGAAAGTTGTAGTCAGGCAACCAAATTTGTTTTTCCACCCCCTGGTCAATTTGTAACATTTCAGGGAAAGGCGGTGTAGTTGAAGATGTAGGTTGCTCAAATAAGGGAGTTGATTCTTTTTATTTTTCTTGAATGTTTGGATTTTGAAGGAATGCTTCAGAACCCTTATTAGCTTTAAGAGATTCTTCCTAAAAAATGCTTGGCTGTTGAACACTTGTAGAAGGTTGATCTAGGATTCTACCTGATCTGAGTTGTACTTCATTGAGAGGAACAACCATATAGGTAGGGAATGGTTGACCTTCCATCACATAAGCATTTTTAGGATTCCTATTATTTGGATTGGGTAATGGCTGAGAGGGAAGTTGATTTGGCTTCTGCTGGGAGAGTTGAGAATTTTGAATTTGTGAAGGAGGTTGTTGTTGTTGAGGGTATGGCAATGATAATTGTTGACCTTGATTTGGAAGTTGGGGAGCTTGATGATTCTGAAATGATGGAGGATATTGATAGAATTGAGCAAATCTCGCATAAGGATTTTGCATGCTTTGCAACCATGCTTGAAAAGCATTTTGTGGTTGAGGCCAAGGTTGTTGCCAAGAGTTCCAATTTGGTTGGGATTGAGAATTCATAGAGTTGTTAAACCCTTGCTTCTGTTGTCCTTGCTAAGGTCTCCTTGCGATAAAACAAAGAGATTCAAGCGTACTTGGATCTTCTTGAAAGACTGATTTGAGCCCAGGGATTGAAGGACAATTCTTGGTCTCATGGGTTTCTGAACAAATTACACATGTTTCCACAACTTGTGCTTCCAAGGGACATTCCCTTAAAGCATGCTTCTTTCTACACTTCGAGCAAAAGATAGTCATAGCCTCGGCTTCTGCTTTTTGTTTATTTTGAATCTTAAGGGTATCAATTTGTTCACTAAGACTCCCTAAGATGTCAGTTTTAAATTCATCCAGCATATTACCGATTTCAGCCCTACTCACTGATCCTGTTGCAGATTTATTTGCCCTAAGGAGAGAAGGATCTCTAGGCCCTTTTTGAGTTTTTGATTTGCCCCTTGAGAGATGGATACAAAGTTCTGCTATATCATTGAGAGAAAGTTGAGAAATATCCCCTTTCCCCATCATGTTTAAGATATCTATCCATTCATCCCTAATGGCTTTTAATAAGAGGGCTTTTAAGGTCTCTTCATCCAAGGTACTCATTTTTGCTCTTTTTAGGTTATATTGAAATCTCTCAAGTAAATCTTCTAAGCTCTCATCTTCTTTTTGCATCATTTTAAAAACCTCGTCCTTGTGATTAGTAGGCATACAATAGTCCAAATACCTATCCAAAAAGGTTTGTTTCATTTCATCCCAAGTCCTAATGGATTGAGTAAGTAACCCCATGAACCATTTCAAAGCTTGATCTTTTAATGTTGATGGGAACAGTTTGAGTTTCTGAGTATCATCCAGATAGTCATAGGTTCGACACACAACTTCAAATTCAAACAAGAATGTTTCAGGGTCCTCAGTTCTTAACCCATGAAAATTTGGGAGGACGGATGGTGATATGTTTTTCATGGTGGCTCGGGAATCCTCATTAACAATGGGAAACCCAAATGAGTTATCCCCATCTCTATTTCCTCCAATGGGACCTCTACCTCCTCCATTATTATTGTTATTTCCTCCTCCTCCTCTACCTCTACCTCTACCACCTCCTTCTTCCTCTGCCATGATGATTCTCCTAGGGATTTCAAAATCTTCTGGTTCTTCTACAAAGGGTGAATGAGAAGAGATTTCTCCTTCTTCCTCAGGTGAGTCTATTTCCTCAATTACAATTGGTTTTCTTGTAGGAGAAAGAGAAGAGTCTCTTCCTGGTTCAAACTCAATAGAAGGTGTAGGAGAGTCAACTCTTGGCTCTTGAATTTCAGGAATTCTAGGACTAGGAGTTTCGGTTGGAGATAAGGGAGGTGTCTCTTGTCTATCTCTTGAAGCAGATGGACTTGTAAAAATTGAACTTCGAGCTCTAGCTAAAAACCTTCCCCTAGAATCTCTAGCTCTATGCATGTCATTTTTTATTTTATTTTCAAGTCAAGTTAATAGTTCTTTTTCTGATCTTCCAGGTCACTCGAAGTGCAAGAGGAGAGCATACTTAGATAGGCTATTAACTTCTTTTCTTGAAATGTTATGTTTTTTCCTAAGAATATGGCTACTTAATTTCACTTCCCCGGCAACGACGCCAAAATGTTTAGTCAATTTAGTGTTATCTAAATTGCTAGTATTAATTGGCAACCCGGGGCTCGTAAGCTGATGAAGTGAAGGTGTACTATATGTACTTAAGCAACCTCTTAGAGTTTTTTTATCGTTGGGGTGTTGTTTGTGGTTAATTTATCTTCCTTAGATGGAGTGGTGATTTATAAACAGATGAGTGATAGTGTGTGATTAGTGATCTCTAACTACTTGCTTGAAAGTAAATGCTTGAAAGAAATAAGTAACTTGAAATAACTTGAAAGCAAATAACCACTTCCAATGGCACTAGGCACCATTCATGCTGCTGCAAACAAAAGAAAAGAAAGTCACTTTTAAAACCAAAGATAATGATTATCTCTCCCTAACTCCCTACTTCAAACACATAGTGCTGTGTAAAGTACGGTTAGGAAGTAGCTCAAGTTGAATTAGAAAAGTGATTAAAAATAAGAAAAATATACTTTAAAGACTAGTGATAACGTTTTGCTCTTTCTAACTCTCTACTTCTGCCATATGTACTATGCAAAGTATGATTAGAAAGTAGTGAAAGATTAGTCTAAAAAGCACTCAAAGCCAACTGCAAGTTAGTGGTATTCTGATCCTTAAAAGATAGCAATTTATGATAAAAGATCATTCATGTGTTAGCAGAACTTTGAGAAATAAGACTAAAAATCAGCTATAAGAACAAAGGCAGCAACTTGAACCTGTCAACTTCAAATACCATTAGTTTGTAAAGCAAATACACAAACATAAAAACAAATCCCAGGCTAAAAATCTGCAAGGAAACAATACTGATCAGCTTGAAAGAAAAGAAATCAAATAAATCAAACTATACATGTTTAAAGAAATGCTGAATGAGAAAATAAAGAAATGCTGAACATAAAATACTTTACAGAGGCTAACATGAACAGGGGCCCTCTATTCATTCAGCCACAAGAAGACTTAAGGAACTGAAAGCTTCAAAACAGCACTATTTCTATTGCTCCATTTGCAGAAATGTACAAAACAGAGTGCTAGAACAACACTATAAAAACAGAGTTTACAACTGCTCTTAAAATTATCACAAGTTCAGAGAGTACAACCACTAAAAAGTAAAATAAGCGTACGCAGACGCAAGTATATATAGGCATCTTAAGGATGGCCTAACACGTACAGCTAATAACTGAAAAACAACTAACTGTAATGCGTATTTAAGGTTCATTGACACATCATAAGGCTGCGTGGATGAGCTGGAGGTTCTGTCGTCATGGGCAATGAATCCCGTGTTGGATCATGTCCGCTACCACCTGCAAAATGCGGACAAGTCACCGTTTGAGCTGACGTGACTTAACAGCTTACAATCACCGTTAAGCTGCCTTTATTTGACCATAACTTGACCAGTTTTGACCGGAGGTACGGATGACGTGGATGGTTGAAAAAATGACACAGGAACCTCGAGCACGTTGATACCTAAGTGCCCATGTGGCTCATTTAGCAAACTGACACGTGGAACCTTGAGTTTAACAAAAAGGTTGCGGGATCATCAGATGGTTGCGGGATCGCTGAATGGCTGCGGGATTGCCAGACAGCTGCGGAATTCCTGCAAGTAAGTCAAAATCTAAACAAAACAGTTACCCATTAGCAAAACTCACTTGATCATGCTTAATGACACCTAATGTAATGATTTGGGTGGTTTTACAGTGAAAATGAGGCAAAAGTGAAGAAAAGATGAGGAAAAACTGAGGGAAATGGTAGACAAGTAGGTGTAGAGTAGAGGCTCTACAAGAGCATCAGTTACATGTTATGTTATGAGATCCATGTGTGTAGAAAGGTCAATTGGATAACTGACTGTTGAATATGCCTAGTAATGAAACAACTCACTTATACAACTATCAAAACTGTAGTAAGTTGTAGTTTGATAGATGGGAGTTTGCCCATAGGGTGATTCAATATTGAGGTCTTTCTTGTGTCAATTATACAAAGTTCATCAAATATGGTTAAAGGTGATTATGTCTTAAATGAGTTGAATGGGAAGCTTGAATATTATGGTGGTGAAAGGAGAGTTGTATCCAGACGAGTAGGGATAAGTGTCGAAAAAGACCAGTAGACAAGTGTGACTTGTGAATTGTAAATTGTCATTTTTGTATTAATTTTTGTAATGCTGTAAATATAAGCATTAAAGAGGGCACTTGAAATAAATGTAGGCAAATTTTCTCAACAATATTCTCGTGTTGGAGAAACTATTAGATCTCATTACCTCACTAATTTTCTTTCTCATGCAATGTCACAATGTCAATACATGGTTTTAACCAAAACTTATAATTGTTTATTATGCAAAACACTGAAAAAAGAAAGAAAGGAAAATAAAAATCTCACTCAATAATATTAATAGGCCAATGCACATCTTTATGAATGTCAACCCTCTCCCTATGCTTGTGCAATGGATTGTGGAGTTTTTGTTTGTGTTATATGTTTTCTTTGTTATAATTTGTGTGTCCTATTATTCTGTGTATGTATGAAATCACCATCAAAATATACATTGGTCTCTCTCAATGGTGAGCCAGAGATCTTCCTTCATTCTTCTTTTTTTGCCCACCTTTTTCCATAATAAACAGTCCTACATTTTAGGCAAAGGATAGTTGAAAATGTGGAGGTTTCTCGTTACACCAAAACTTGAAAGTGTTGGTAAAAGTTACAAACTAGTAACAAGGATCCCCAAAGTGAAAATTAAGGATTTTATAGAGGTGCGGTGATTCTTCCAACATAAAAGACCAGAGGAGCCGACACATGAAAATTTGGAATTTAATTTTAAATCATTGAGTAAATTAATATAATGTTTACAATTTCAATATGGTAAGAATTTGATTCTATTATTTCTATAAACTTCCCTCCCTTTACTCTTTTCCATCCACTTTTTCTGTTTCATGTTATCATTATTTTATTTCATTTATCTTTTCCTGACATTTCGCTTGTCCTTTTCCACTCTTGTCCTCCGTCCTGTACGCTTTTACTGCGTGGCCAGTGGCCAGCCATGAAAATGCTTAATTTTAAGTGTCTCACATTGGTTATGGTTGACGCTGATAATGGTAAGGGGTTCACAAACGAAGGTAGGGATGTGGCATTTATCATGATCTCTATCCGATTCCGGGTTGGATGATTTATATTTTTGCATTCTTTGCGTTTTCCATGATATATCCGGCATCTGGTACCACAGAGGAGCCCGTAGTGCAATAATCATTAAAATAAAAAGATAGATGGTTTAGGTTTTTTCACTCCTTTCGTTTTCAATAAATTTCCATTAGGGGAGAGATTCCTATTCTTGTGCAGGGACCAGTAGTTGATATAATACTGGTCCCACCAAACCACCAGTGATTAAGACTTTTGAAACCAATATTTAAACAGAAATAAATAACATTATGTTTAAATAAGTTTTAAATTATGTCCAAAAATCACCCATATATTGACTGGGCCCACAACTGTCCATAAATAGTATTTAACTATTTAATATTGCAAAACATATTGACCCAAGTAGAAAACAGCTAGAGCCATAAAGGCTTCCAAACTGGTCTATTCCAGAAGTACAAAACATCAGTCACTTCAACCCCCACTCATCAGAACTGCAACTTTGCATCCCAAATAAATATGCCTACCTGCACATAACAAAAGGAATGTATGTCAGCCATAACTGCTGTGTTGTTCAACAACTAAACACCCTATGTTCAATAAATGACACCCAACCCAACAACAATTAAATCCAATTTGTTCAATAAATGACACCCAATCCAATAACAATTAAATCCACTTTGTTCAATAAATGACACCCATACCCAATAACTGCAATAAATGACACCCAACTCACTCTATTTCTCATTAAAACAGATCAAAGCACATGGATCAACAAATAAACAATTCCCAACCATTAGATCACAGCAAATTAAATCCATACCACACATTCAAAATGAAGCCATTGCAATCCATGTGCATCCATGTCCACCAATTAAAATCAAGTCCCCAAAACTATAAAAGAAGTCCACCCACTGTTGAAGTTGCATCTTATGCTTTCAAACTATTCAGCAAACTTCAAGACAACATCACAGAACAGTAGCCAATATATTCAAGTCAGTTATATGAATTACAACTCATTCTTCTTACAGTTCTGTTTTTATTGTTTTCATTTATCAAATTTCTTACATTACAGTTCTTTCCATTCATTTATCAGATTTCTTACATTACAGTTCTGTCCATAGGGTGGTGACAGTTAACCTATACAGTTACAGTTAACTTTTTTTATACAGAGTTTATGTATGTGTTCTAGCTTATAGAGTTAAGCTATCGAATACAGTCGTATCCATCTAATCAATGTCACAGGTTGCTTACCTTACAGGAATTGAAGGTTAGCTTACACGAATTATTCGATCATCAACTTCATAGGGATTACAACTTACATATCACAAATGTTACGTATGTCCAAATGTTACGTATGTCGTGCTAGTACTGTAGTCATAGCTTGTTTACCTAACAGGAATTGAACCTTCAACCTTAGCTTACAGGAATTGAACCTTGAACCTTAGCTTACAGGAATTTAGCGATAGCTTGTTTACCTAACAGGAATTGAACCTTGAACCTTAGCTTACAGGAATTGAACCTTTATTATGGCTTGGGTTCTATGGTTCCTCCATAAGAACACTGAACGCCTAGCTTCGCAGAGCAGCTCTCCCCCAGCCCACAACATAGTGTGGAATCTGGATCGTTTCATCGAGCACCATTTCTTTTAGATATAAAGGTGTTCTGACTCTATTGGATCAAGTCATAATCTACGCCTTTTACTAGTATACTACTATGGGGAGAGACTAAGCTCTATTTCAGAGATTGGACTCTCTTATTTTGATTAGCCCCTACTAGTAAGAAGCTGTTCCCGAGCCAGGTTCCCTGGATCCACTCCTAGTCGGGCCTAAATGAATGAATGAAGAAGGGGGCGGGCAGCACTCTAAAGAAAGAAGCCTTTGCTCGTTGGACAGCTACCGAACTGGCTTGCTTGACTTACTTTACTGGTCGACAACTATATTATTATAAGACCTCCTGTCAGAAAGAAGGAAAGGTTATTGTAAAAGAAAGAATGCCAGCCGATGTCAAACTGTACTCCTAGTGTGAACCATCCGATTTTGGGCAATTCAGAAGTGACAAGATCCGAGTGAACATGGATGAGTTAAAACATAGAACATAAACGAATTGTAACTTTAATGACTCTGATAAACTTAGTAATTTTTCACATATTTTTCACATATTTTCAGAAGCATGAAGCTATTGAGAAAGAAAACATTTTGATATTGAGTCGAAAGACTGCAAATAAGTGAATTTATACTACTGATGAATGGACCATAGAACTGGGGAATGGTATCTTAGAATGGAAACCCGAGCAGATGACCATTTCTCTTTATTGGATTAGATGACTGTAAGATTTTAGATAATGAGAAAACACAATTATAAGTAACATATCAGATGACAGTCTTATTGGCCTTCATATCTTTTCACCTCGTTGAGCTCGAGACCTTAGGGTATGGAGAGCCCGAGCCATACGGAGTTGTAAAAGTTGGACCAAAGGAATGGGGATTTACATAATTCAGCACTGTAAATTAAGTCACAGATAATGGAGAGAAATCTTGGAGCAGAGATTGTTCTTCACAATATTCAAAATAAGTAAATAAATTATATGAAAAAATATAAAAAAATAAATGACTGCAATGAAACTCAATTAAACTGAAGTAAAACCATTTGTCTATGACACCTGGGAGACCATAGAATCATAATGTAACAAGCTCTGTATCCAAAATGTTTTTTCCTTACTGAAAAAATGAAAAATGTGGGTAACATAATTTTCAATTGGTAATAGAATTTGATCATGGGTAAACAAGTAGAAGGAATCAAAGACCAAGATTTTTTAATTCCAAAAATGTAGAGAAAATTAGGAATAGCATTAAATATCCTCAAATTGTTAGCAACTATAGAATAATATTTGTTCTGAAATATTTCATCTCTTATCAAATTGAAATTCAACACACAATCTCAGTGAAATATTCATGGCCAAAAAAGTTACAAATTCGATCCTTGTTAAATATCAAAAAACTGAGTCTTTCTTTGACAGCTGAAAACAAATGCTCTATCAGGACAAAATCAACAAATTGAGTCTTTCTTTGACAACGTTGAAAAAAAATGCTTTGTTAGGACAAATTGTTGCATGAATCTGTGACCTAAAGGCCTAAGCTCATTGTGTCCATGGGAAAATTTGCACTTCAACCCATTTGAATAGGTTCCCTTTTTCTCATAATGCATGGACAACTTGATTTTATAATTATTTACCTCGTCATAAATGTTGGAACTTATTGCATTGCCATAAATTGTTTCTAGTTTCTGACCAAAAATAGAAAGTTCGGGCTGACCCTTTTGAAGTTCTTCTTCTGAGTGAGCAAACTGACAATCAGTTCCCCACCCACACTTCTTTTTAGCCTAATAAAAATGGAAAATAACATATTTGTATGGAGGAAGTGTAACTATTTTAGTAGCACGTATCTCCTTCACATTTGATAATTTCCTGTAACAAGCTCTGTATCCAAAATGTTTTGATAATTTCCTGTAATAGAGGAAAAGTAATTTTTGCAGAAGTAATAAAGCATAATTTAACATATATTCTAATGTCTAAATGCATGCAATAATTTTACAGGTTGTTGCATCTATGGCAAAAGGAAGTTACTCTGCTCGTACAAGGAGAAGTGGCAGGAGAGTGACAAGGGGTGCGCAGCTACGATGCACATCGTCTGATGATGACAGGCCAGCTGATGTCGATGCCAGCAATGCACCAGGGAACATTGTTGAAGATGACCATGTGACAGCCGCTGATGTTAACACACCATCAGCCACAGAACCACCATCAACAACAGTCCAAGGGGCAAGCTCAACTAAAAAGATCAGTGCTATAAGAGGATGGACAAAAGAACAAATGTTAGTTGCAATTGACGACATAGAGTTTAATGGATACTCAGTTCGGGCATCTGCAAAAAAACATGGTATTCCTCCCTCGTCAATACATTATTGGATAAATGGACTGACTCATACAAAACGTAGAGGGCCTCTTACAGTTATGACTGAGGATGAGGAGGCCGAGGTGGTTGAGTGGTGTAAAGAGATGGCCCAACTGGGACATGGGCTAGAGTTGATACAACTCAAATCAACAGTTGCTCAAATCTGTCAAGGGAGGCCAAACCCATTCAAAGATGGGTTTCCTGGTAAATCATGGTGGTTTGGGTTTAAAACAAGGCATCCAGAACTTGTATTGCGTACTGCTGAGGGCCTTGACAGAGACAAAGCATTAAATTTGTGCCCTGCAGTTGTGCAAAAATTCTATGACACACTTTCTAGTGCTTATGATAAACATTCTTATGGAGCAGACCATATATGGAACTGTGATGAAACAGGTTTACAGGCAGGGAGGAATTGTGGCATGCGGGTAATTGCCAAGAGAGGGAGCCGAAATGTGCCAAAGATTTTGCCCAAGAGCAGGGAGTGGATAACTATTTTATGTTGTGTTAATGCAATTGGTACTTCAATCCCAGGATTTTATCTATTCAAAGGTAAAAATCAACTGAAAAACTATATACAGAACTGTGAACCAGGTGCATGCATGGCTGCACATCCCCATGCATGGATGACTAAAGAACTGTTTCTAAGTTGGCTTTTTCACTTTGCTGCATCGGTACCAGGTGGCGTCTCGCCTAATAACAGACACCTTTTGATATTAGATGGCCATGGGAGCCACATGGCTGTACAAACAATTGAGGAAGCAAACAATTTAGGCATCGACCTGTTGACATTGCCCGCTCATACCACTCATAGGCTGCAACCCCTTGATGTTAGTGTGTTTGGCCCTTTCAAGAACTATTTCAGGTCGGAGCGTGCTGCATGGATGGCAAAGAATCCAGGGGTTGAGGTGAAAAGGTTTGAGCTAGCAGAGCTTGCAAGTAAAGCTTTTAAAAGGGCTTTGACACCATCAAATATCAAGGCTGGCTTTAGGAGGACAGGAATCTGGCCACTGAACTATGATGCTCTTATGCATGACACTGGTTGTAGCCAAGCGTTTCATGTGGATGGTCAGGAAGAAGGGAATGTCCAAACATGTGTTGAAGTGCAAGAAGTAGATGACCAAGATGATGTTGTTGCAGCTGGTAATATGATTTCCCTGTCTCAAGGACAGTTATATGCTGAAGATGATGAAACTGTGTGTGAAACACAATATAACAATGAACAAATTCCTAGTAACATGGAGATTGTTCCACCAACTCAAGAACATCAAATTCCTGTCGCTGATATTGCTAATGATATTGTTGAACATGCAGTTGACAATGACCAATTGACATTGCCAAGCCAAGTAACCCCACCTTCATGGCTAGCAGAAGCAATGATCAATTTGAATGCACATAGTGTCTCAGCAACCAATGAAGAAAGCATGAACATGCCCTCACAACCAGCAGAATTGAACAGTGAAATTGTTCATTTTTTTGTGGACAATAGATCAATGGAAGAAGATGAAGGACATAATGAGGCATCAAATGAAGATAATGATATGGTTCAATCAGTTCCAACAGATACTGAAAGGGAAGTACCAAGCAATGACATGCAGGTGGAAGGGGTGGAGAAGACACTTGGACGGTTCCTAAAGCTACCAGTAGAGAGAGTATCAATGAGAAAAACGCAAGGTGCACCGGTTAGTCTTCGTCTGGGCCGAAGCTCACAGCTACTCACCTCAGAGGACTATATAAACCTGTTAGTTGAGTCAGAAAAAAAGAAACTTGAAATGCAAGAATTAAAACAGAAAAAGAAGGATATGGTCAAGGAGAAGAAGGCAGCAAGGATTGTTGCAGCACAACAGCGAGCAGAAGAAAGGATTGAAAGAGATAAAGCAAGGCAAGTTAAGGACCAACAAAAGCAAATGGCAAGACAGGAAAAGGAAAAACGAAAGGCACAACAAATGCTTGAAAAGGAACAAGGGATGATCAACGATACAAGAATAGCTGATGAAACTAGGATTATTTCAAACTCATTGGACTCCATTGCAGATAATACACCATTATTCCAAGATCTCATAAACATTCAAGTGCCCCACTATCAAACCGAGGGTTTACCCACTTGCCTTGTTCCTACCAGAGCTGGTGTCAATTCTCTGTATGCTCATTACACACCTCCACTTAATGCAGGGGTCAGTAGTGCAAATGTGAGGTATGGGTACTCAATACCTCCATGGTTGGAAGCTGCAAATTGGAATCAATCATATGGCAACAATCGACCATTTCCTAATCAGCCCTTGACTGGTAGGCCAACCTACCTGGCTCAAGAAGGTAACTCAGGGAGTTTTGGCACTCAAGATTCTCAGGGCCATAAAGAATAGGGGTGTCATATGTTTTCGGTTCTAACCACATTATGATGTGGATTTTGGATGGATTGTATCTTTTTCTTGGCACAGCAACATTTTGGCTTACAACCTAGTAGTGATTTCTTGTGGCAACCTAACTGTGTGTTGATAAGAAATTTTCAATGGAATATGTCTTTCTGTAAAATATTAATTATGATAAAACTATTTCTATAAGTTATTCTGTGCGCACTGTACAAAGCTCTAAACTCACTTATGGCTCCAATAAGTGGACCGTTATAATGTGATGACAGTGCTGGGCAAGTTTACAATCACTTAACACTGAATAGAAGTCTACACTCACAATTAGAAACACCTCATGCTCGCTTCTAATGTACGAGGCACTAGTAGTAAGGAACTCTATACTTAGCATGTTATTGATTGAATTAGAATGAATAAGAACTTTACATTGCTGGAAACTAGAAATACAATAAAGAACATAGTTATGATTTTTATCAATCACCTAGGGGAGGGTCGCCAATACATGTGCGCCCTCCCCGCCACGTCATAATACCACGCGTCAACCCACATGGCTCCGGTACGACACCTGTCCACCATGGAGTATGCCCAACTTATAAAGAGCATGTGTTTTTATATGTGTTAGTAAAAATGATGGAAGTATCTAAATTAATCAAATCAGTTGATGAACAACTATGAGAATCATATTGTTCCATCTTGTTACATCAACTTTCCAAAAGCAATTGAGAAATTTGGGTGCACAGTAACCTAATCAGCTATATGACGAATTGTGGCTTAGTCATTAATTCTTTTCTAAGCACCTATTCACCTTTTTCATTTTCCTTCATGAGTAGATCAATTGTTTGACAATTACAATAATTTATAAATCTACAAAATATAAACCAGCGTAGACCCATCTTAAGATGGGATCTTTTAAGCATCAAGAGAATCATGTCTCTATTTCTTTAGATCCCTTTTTACACTTATGAGTTCTGGGGTTAATATTGATCTATAACAGTGTATTACGGTACAGAAAAATTATGAATTGCCTCTAATACATGTAAGAAGGAAATTCCAAAGCAGTAGGTATACAAAAATCCCACAAAATTGCTTCAGAGCTCAAAATCTACAGCATGTTAAGCTTTCCTGTAATTTAAACTTCCCTGCACAAAACTAGGCATTGCAAAAATAAGAGAGATTCAAAGGAAATCAGTGTACCGAAAGGAAATCCAGGGTAACTGCAATTGTGGGTCTTGTCATCAACGCTGGAGATAAATAATGTTTAAAATTTGAATGAACCTTAGGAAAGATCAACAATCAGGCAGAAGCACATGCCATTCTTAAAGGGATTGAATTGGCTCTTGATAAGAGTGTTCACAGTATCTAATGCATGGCAACTAAGCAACAATAATTATGTTTTTTGGAATAGAGATTATACCGACTCCATAAATTTAAAATTTCAGTAGGTCATGTGCTATATACGGGTCAAGGAGGGTTTTGATTCAATATTCTTTTCACATATTACAAGAAATTTACATTCAGAGGTACACAATCTAGACAATTCAACAGCTACAATGGACACCATCACCCTACAAATATATCACTATTATCAACACATTCTCCTCTCCCGATAGCTCTGCACTCCTTATATCCCTGTTCCCCAAGCAACTAGGAAGAAAAGTTTCAAAAGTGCATAGAAATCTGTTTGCAGAATCAAATATTCCAACTTAGCACAATTCCTACACATCCCTTGGAAGTACAAAGGTTGTCTCCAACACAAATGGCAGACCACCAAAGAAATGGACTCTCCTATAATTGTGATGAAAAATATGCTCCAGGTCATAGGTGTAAAAAACAGAAATTGTTCCAAATTGATATGCCCACTCAAGACCTGACCGAAGACATAACTACTGAGAGACACTGGAGTTACAGGTTGAAAACACCAACACTCTGACTCAAGCAGATATCGAACCTATTTCTTCATGAAGAACGGTCAATCTCTCTGCATGCATTATCGGGCATTTCAACTCTAACAAAACCCTGACAAGGAAACTCTAACAAAACCCTGACAAAACTCTAACAAAACCCTGACAAGGATTTAATCCTATAAAGTTTGCTAGTAAAAGCTGAGCGATATTAAAAGGAAATAAAAGAGTAGAAGCTTTGTTCATAAAACAGTAAACCCTACCCATTTCTGGACTATATAAACTCATCAGCTGTAAAAACAAAATAACCTTCAAATAGAGATGCACCGTCACAAGTGAAAACGATCTCAAAAACTTAGCACTATGCAAGGTTTTACAGCATAAGGAAATCATAATATTCTACAATGAGTAAATCAAGAATAGTAGCGTTCAAACAGTATCCAGAGAAGTCAATTTAAATAATAGAGAATGCAACTTGTGTGTAAAATTCAGAATAAGACTTTCATAGAAGGAAACAAGCTAACAGCTATGACTTCAAGAAACCATAAATAAATTAACAGTATAACTGTGATTAAGGTCGTAAAATGTCCACGGCTTCCATACAAATGTCCACGGCTTCCATACAACACTGTAGCCCAAGTCAATTTAAATAATAGAGAATGCAACTTGTGTGTAAAATTCGGAATAAGACTTTCATAGAAGGAAACAAGATAACAGTTATGACTTCAAGAAACCATAAATAAATTAACAGTATAACTGTGATTAAGGTCGTAAAATGTCCACGGCTTCCATACAAAGTCCATACAAATGGCCACGGCTTCCATACAACACTGTAGCCCAAGTCAATTTAAATAATAGAGAATGCAACTTGTGTGTAAAATTCGGAATAAGACTTTCATAGAAGGAAACAAGATAACAGTTATGACTTCAAGAAACCATAAATAAATTAACAGTATAACTGTGATTAAGGTCGTAAAATGTCCACGACTTCCATACAAAGTCCATACAAATGTCCACGGCTTCCATACAACACTATAGCCCAGAGAGCAACCTGAGTAGCAAGTCTGCGAAGAAGCTTCATAAGGGTTTAGTGAGGCTTTAGAAGAGCCTTCCCCTCCGAGCAGTCGAATATAAAACAAACAATAGCACGAAGCAGAGCACTCAGAACTCAAGCAGAGCACTCAGAACTCTATGAAAGAAAAGAGAAACCCTCATATCCCAAATGAAAAAGATAAAATAGCAGGGACAATAAAAATGCAGCGTTTTTATCTATAAAGCAAACACAGTAACAAGGCAATTGAGAGCAGCTACAGAGAGTTTCGAAAGTTGGTCTGGGCTCATTTCCGCGATGTTCCATTTTCCCTTTGTCTTTCTGCTCGAGGCCGGCTATGCAAGTCAGGGGAGAGCAGCTACAGAGCGTTTTGAGGGCTAAAACAGGCTAAAACAGCCAAAACAGACAGAATGCCATAGAATGCCTAAAACCCTAAACCCTAAAACAGCAAAAATGCCATAGAATGCCTAAAACACTAAACCCTCAAAAAATTGCTCAAAATACTGCCATAAAATGCCATAGAAAGTTCACAAAATATCCTGTTAGAGATGCTTGTGTTGAAAAACACAGAGTAAAGCTGGTAGGATTAAAAATCCTACCGGTTACAGGCCATGGATGGTCGCCGACCTCCCCCACCTTCCCCACAGCTCGCCAGACCTTCTCCACACCTGCAACGTCCTTTTCCACACCTGCAACACCTGCAACAGGAAGAAAAAAGCCATTAGAAGCCATTAGAGATCACAAAAACAACAAAAACAGCAGAGCTAAACCCTAAAAATGTTATGTTACCTCAAGCTCAGTAGAATGGCGACCGACTCCTCCCCAAACAACAAAATCGCCGAATAAGACCACCACCAGAGAAATGCTAAACAACCGGCATTCCATGTTAAACAACTTGCATTCCAGAACGACCAAGAAATCCAGGCGGAAAAGCACAAGAAAAGCAGAACCGCTGTCCCAGCCAGAAACCCAGAAACTCCATCAAACCTTCGCACCAGCACACGAATAAACGACTCTGCGCGCAACAATACAAACCCTGTCAACCGAACACAGCATTCCCCCAACACAGGTTCTAACCACCATGCGCGCAGGTTACAGGGCCGTCCCGCGCCATCTTCGGCGGGGGGCTTCGCCCAACTACCGGCCCCGAGCAGAAAGACAAAGGGAAAATGGAACATGGTCGAAATGAGCCCAGACCAACCATGTAAATGGCGCCAAGTTCGTGTTTTAATGTTGGAGGTGATAGCCCACACGGCCAGCTCCACGGTGGACAGGTGTCGTACCGGAGCCATGTGGGTTGACGCGTGGTATTACGACGTGGCGGGGAAGGCGCACATGTATTGGCGACCCTCCCCTAAATGATCTTTTAAATAATTTTTAAATCTGATGAAGGTGAACAGCACGAGATTTCTATGACGCACGGCCTAATAAATATTTCGTGATCCTGAAAAATATCCGAATTCCTTTAAAATAAAAAATCTATTTTGTTGTATAACATTTTTAATTATTAAATTTTATTTTTAAAAATTAATTTATTGTTTGATTTAATAATTTTGATATGATTTAAATTGCTTCAATTTATAATTTTTTGAAAGTATTCATTAAGAATTTCAAGATATTCTACTATGAGGAGTTCAGTCCATATATTCTGGTCTTAAACATGGTAACTGAGCGAACAAAAAATAATATATCTTATTACTAAGTTTTTTTAAAATAAAATTATATATATATATATATATATTTATATATATATCTTGAAATGGATTTTTTCAAAATTTTGGTAATTAAAATGGTATACATTTATACACATCGAATTCCATTAAATTTGCATTTGTTGACTCAGTCAACTTAATATTGACTTTATATTAAGCATTAAATTTAATTGAATTTAAACAATCTATAACATCGAAATTTAACGTTATCGCTTAAGCATTAACTTTGTTTTCGACGAACGCAACGTTAAATTTAAAATACTTTTATGTTTAACGAATTTGAAATTGCTTCTCGAAAAGTTTTGAAAAGATATTTGCCAATGATATATATATATATTTGAAATTATTGTTTTCACAGTGTATATTTTTTAGTTTACTTTATTATTTAAAATTATGGTTGAATTATTGTAATTTTAATAGTAAATTTTTTACATAACAAATTATTATTTTTAATTTCTAAAATATAAATATTTTATTTTAAGTGGAATATTGTTATAAATATTGATGATGATGGTGGTGGTGGTTAATGTCCACTGATACCAAATTTTGGTCTATCGGATCTAAAGAAATGAATTATTTAGTTTGATTTAAGATTTATTTCCTATGCTCAATAAGCTTAGAGAGCAGCTTCCCGAGCTCACTGTAATTTTGACAACGTAAAAGACTAGGAAGGTCAGTGTTGCAACAAAGATTTTAAAACCGAGATCTAATGTGATTGTACGCGGGGCACTCTAAGAGGAAATGATTTTCATCATCGATGTTAGTATTATCACAGAGATGGCAGAACTTTTCCATCCATGGTGTTTTAGGAACTGCCTAACAACCCATTTCACTATGGAGCTCATGAGAGTTCGTTCTAATCTTGGCTATATTAATTTTCTTCTTTGAGCTAGTTAAAACAGAGAGATACTTTTAATCTTCTAAGGTGGGGTTGATGACCTCCTTATAATATCTTAATTTTATTTTAGTTGCTAAATCTTTCTCGCACCGCATTTTTTCTTTGAACTTAGAAGTAACAATATTTTTAATGTTATTAATGTTTTGCAATGCAACATTCTCATCGATCTCCCAATGGTTTAACTAGGCCTTCGTGTCTTTATACCAACCTTGTTTGAGCCTTAGGTGGTTTTGGCTGGAATTTAAAGCTAGCTTAGGAAGCCTATGGTCTCCTATGTTATTGGGTTTATGCTTGTACAACAGAAGCCTAGTCATAGCTAGGCTCTCGATAGGGGAAAGACCCACTTCTATAAGCAGAATATGATAGGGTGTGCTGCTTTTAATTTTGTGGTTATACTTTATAAAACGCTTCTGGATTTGCTCAATCTTCCTCCACGATTCTCTAGAGATGCTACAACCCCAAACATCACATCCATATAAGATAACCGCAGTGACTAAAGTTTCAAAGAGGAACTTCTTTCTATTCCACATTACGAGGTTTGTCATCTTACAACTATTTTCAAGACCAAAATAAGCTTTCCATCCCCCATTAATCCTTTTCTCAATGCTATAATTTCAGTTGAGCTTGTGATGAATATCAATTCCTAAGTACTTGTATGAAGACACTTCGTCCAAGTTACTATTGTCATACATAAAATTAGCATAAGTGTCCTTCTTGGATTTGATAATCATAACTTTTGTTTTGTTAGTGTTAACAATCATACCCATGGTAGAGCAAAAATCCTCAAGAAGTATAAGTTGCTTATCAAGATCAGATGGGCACCTTGCGACAAGAAGAATATCATCAGCGTAGAGAAGAAGGATGATGACTATCCCAGCTAAGATCATGCCAGCACATCCTGTTTCCTCTAAACAACCTTCTAGCTTGTTGATGTAAATGCCAAATAGGGTAGGGGAGAGGGGGAAACCTTTTTTAACTCCGATATTAGACTTAATATCTTTTGATCACCCCCCATTTCTTTTTAATTTGGCAATTACATTCTCGTATAACCTTATAGCGGTAGCTCTCAACTCAAAAGGGACCTTTAGCTCTTCTAATCTGTTCCAAAGGTTATTTCTAGGAACCGTATCGAAAGCCCTTTTAAAGTCCAGAAAGCAAAAAAAGGGATTGGATTTATCATTGTGGCATTCCTCCACAATTATCCTAAGCATAACGAGGTGGTTTTTTTGTTGAGTGTTGCTTTCTAAAACCCGCTTGGCCTTTAGCCCGCTTGCCTTCACTTTCAAGCCATGTGCTCAACTTCCTTTCCAAAAGAATACCACATAACTTGGCTAGTAGAGGGTTGCTCTTAATTGTCCGATAATTAGAGGGTTTATTTGTATCCCCACTTTTAAAAATAGGAATAATGAGGTTTTGAGTCCATGGTTTATGGAACCCTTGCTTGATCGCTTCATTGAAAAGCTTGTGAATGAGGGGGACAAGGACATGACCTCCAATTTTTAAGATTTCTGCTTGGTAACCTTCAATGTCCTTACTTGGCCATTAGCCAAGCAATTAACCCCAAAATCAATGTCTTCTAATGAGAAAACTTCTTTCGTTGTGAGCAGGATTTCAAAGTTATCCATGACATTTGGAGATTCATAAAGTTTTTTAAGATAGGAATTCCAAGTTTATAGAAACATTTTCGGAAAAATCACATCAAAAAAATTTTGTCGACGCGTTTCGAACCAACGAGTGTGGTTCATCGTCAGAACAAGTTGAAAATATCATATCATGGCTACATGTTAAATATAGATGGCAGATCTTTCAACGGTTAGGTTTGAATGGAAAAACTGCTAAATTAGACTCGACTGGACAGATGCTATAATTGATCAAGAAATGACTAGATTTGGTTGGTTAAATTATAATAATAATGTATAATATTAATATCTTTTATAATGTCATTTATTACTTTTTGGTTGTTATTGAGTTTTATAAAATTTGAGTCTTATGTTATATATTAGTAGTATGGATTTAATATTATCCTTAAAAATTAATAATACTAAATATTATTAAATTATTAATGTAATATTATAATAATAGTAATATTTTTATCACTAATGGTTTTTGGGAAACTTCTTAATATAAATTTATTAGTTAAGCTATCTAAAGAGAACTTAAACTTACTACCTAAATCTAAATAATAATCTTATAATGGGTAATATTAACCCATTCAGTTAGTTATGACAAGGGCAATCCTAGTTATAATAATATTATCAATGAATTAGTGTATAATATTAATATTTTTTATAATGTCATTTAATACCTTTTGGTTGTTATTGAGTTTTATTTTAAATATAAAATTTTTGGGGATTATAATAATGAATCATATATTGTATATTAATAGTATTGATTTAATATTATCCTTAAAAATAATAATACCCAATATCATTAAATTATTATTATAATATTATAATAGTAATATTTATATCATTAATGGTTTTGGGAAACTTCTTAATATAAGTTTATTAGTTAAGCTATCTAAAGGAACTAAAACTTACTACTTAAATAATAATCTTAAAATGGGTAATATTAACCCATTCAGTTAGTTAAGACAAAGGCAATCTTATACAGAAAAGGAAAAGAAAAAGACAAAGATTTTCAAAGAGGATCAAAAATTATTTATTTGGGAAATAAGGATAAAGTAGACAGGTTAGTTAGAAGCTTCATTGGGGAAAAAATTAGCTCAAGTCATTAATAGAGGGGGGGGGGAAGGAAGGGGGCAGAGATGACTAGGAAGATAGGGCAGGGATCCAACACCTACTGATCTTCCAACCGCCGACCCTATTGAGATTACTTGGCCTTTCTTCAATCTCAGTAGCCTCCCTAAATTTCCGATGATGAAACTACCCAACCTTAGCAATCAATCAGGTCTCCTCAATACAAACATGATGTTTAGTTTTCTCCGTATGCTCAACCAATGCAGAGGACTTAGTTCTCCCATGTTTTAGGTCAGCTGCGTGCTCATTAATCCTTCGATTAATAGAGCATCCAGTCTCACCAATGTAGGGGGTCCCGCATGAACAAGGAATAATATAGACACCCTTCATGTCCTTGGGGTTGATAGGATCTTTTACTAATAAGAGGGAATTAAGAATGGTTTTAAGGGGTCTGAAGGTCGAGCGAACATTATGCTTCTTATGAATCCTAGCAATCTTATCAATGGTCCCTTGGATAAACGGTAGATGGACCCCTGGGAGATTCTCAGGGCACGAGTAGCGAGGGTGTTGAGAATGCCCAAATTTTGAGCAGGGAAATGATGGGAACTGGCATGAAGATATTGCTCAGTTTGATTTTTCTTCCGAAACACCTGGTTGGAGAGGGAACCGTCAATATTCTTCGAAATAAGAATATCAAGGAAAGGGAGGCAACCATCGACCTCTTGTTCCATGGTGAACTTAATGGCGGAGAATTGACTGTTGAGATGTTTGAAGAAGAGATCCAGCTCCTCTTGGCCATGAGACCAAATGACATTAGTGTCATATACAAATCTCTTCTAGAGTTTGGGAAGGAGACGGGTTGAGGCTAAAGCTTTGGATTCAAAATATTGCATAAAATGATTAGCAACAACAGGGGACAGGGGTGAGCCCATGGCAACACCGCGGGTCTGCTCAAAGAACTCGCCCTCGAAACTGAAAAAGGTGGAAGTGAGACATATCTCAAATAATTGAGCAATATTAAGATCCGTGAGACAGTTGATAACCTCCATGGCCTCCTTTATAGGGATGCAAGTGTAAAGGGAGACTACATAAAAACTCACAAGAATATCCTCAAGTTCAAGATTTATGCCTTTGAGCTCCTCAACAAAGGATGCAGAGTCTTTGACAAAGGACTCCGTAAGGCCGACTAAGGATTTAAGCATTAAGGCAAGGTATTTGGCTAGAAGGTACGTCAGACCACCAATGGTGTTTACAATGGGCTGAAGGGGAGCCCATTCCTTATGAATCTTCAGAAGTCCATAGATCCTTGGAGTAATGGGACTGCTCTCAATGAGTTTATGGCCAAGGGAACTCACGGAGTTACTGAACTTGATGGCAAGAGCTATGGTCTTAGATGTCTTCATAGGAGGGTTCTGGGGAAGCTTTTTATAGCTTCCACTATTATATAGATGATATAACATCTTCTTACGGTAATCCTCTTTGTCGAGGATGACAGCAGCCCCTCCTTTGTCGGCTTTCAGAACTACGACATTATTGTTTTGGTTTAAGGATTTTAGGGAAACAAATTCCTCTTCGCTGAGGTTGCTTCTAGGGGGTTTCACCTTCGTAAGGACAACAACACAATCTTGCCTAATCGTGTCCTTAATATTATTAGGTAAACTTCTAATCCCAAACTCTACATCACGGATGATGTCATCTACCGGGATCTTTTTAGGGGACATGGAAAAATTTAAGCCTTTACGTAAGAGCTTAAAAATAGCGGGGGGAAAGGAGAAGCTAGAAAGATTGATAACTTTATTATTTCGAGAGAGGGGGAAGACTACTATTATTATCATTACCATTCTTATTATAATTAATCATAAAATTATTGTTTTTGTCAACTTTGTTATTGTATTTTTATTTATTACAACTATTAATAATCGATAAATTATTATTAATGTTATTCTTATTGTTACACTCAAGGGATAAATTATTAATATTATTATTAAGAAATAACTGATTATTTTTATTATTAATAATAATTGATATATTATTGTTGCTATTATTAATAGTAATTGGTATATTATTATTATTACTCCATAATATATTATTATTATTATTATTAAATCTATTTCTCATTTCCTAGGATCATGATTATGGTATTCATTATGGGAACTATTATTTCTATCTACTTCTACATAATTAACCCTATCACTTTTATCAATTCTAATATAATTAATCAAAACAAAGTTCTTATTGCTACCATCAGATTTAATAGAATTAATAATATTACCATCAACAGAACGCAGGAACTATTTATGAGGGAAAGAGGGCAAGTTAGAGGAGTCTTTTACGGATGGAACGTTGATAGGAAGAGGAGTTTGAGATAAATTATTAACCAGATAGGGAGATAGGGAAGCAATGCTCTCAAGTTTCGGGTTGTCCAGATCATGGGAAGCGGGTGGGTATGAATTATAGGCTGAAGGATAGGAGGGTTTAGAGAGATCCAAACAAGGGATCAGTGGAGGAAACGACGAGGTGCATGGGTGGCTGAGGATAGAGCTGGGAGAGGGGACGTTAATACGGGAAGAGAGATTGAAGAAGTGTATTGGATACAACGCTGGAGGACAGGGTGATCACCTCAACACAGTTTATGGGAATGGAATCTGGTTGAGAACGATGGATGGGAGGGGAATGAGGGTTCGAGTGGGAATGGGTGCAGTTCATGGGAATGGGATCTAGATTAAACCGATGACTGGGAGGGGGATGAGGGTTCGAATGCGTTGGGGAGGAGTTCAGAGAAGAATTCGACATGACCAGACTATGAGCAACATAATCTTCAATGGGACGAGAGTCAAAAAAATGGAGCAACCCTGAGTTATAACCGTTGATGATTTCTGGAGCTACTGACCCTCGTTCTTGAGATGAAATGTTGTTAATCCACGTGTTGAGAGCCGAGATTTGGCTACTAGAAATCTTGTTGTTTGATGATACATCAGATGAGTGTGAGGAACCTTCTTGGGAAGAAATTCTGCTGAATTTTGCGCGTTGTCTTTGTGTCCAAATTTCTTCTATGCGCAGAGATTTCAACGTAGAATAAGCATCAATTCTCTCCCGCAATCCTGTAGTCAATACGCTCGAGAGTTCCAAATGTAGCGAAATTTTTTTCCTTGAAAGAAGATTAAGAATTTTTTTTATGCTAAATTTTTTTGAGCGAATAAGGGCAAGACTCGCATTAAAGAAAATACGTTGATTCTGGAGCTGGTTTAGGTTGTGCTTAATCCGGGCAAAATGGGGGAGGACAGAAGAATCTCTGCATCTTTTAAGGAAAGCAAGATCCAATTTTAAATTGGATACCCACAGGTGTGCTCGTTCAAAATGATGAACTTTTAAAGCAATGGCCCTTCCGCGCAGGGTAGTGATATTTGAATTTAAGCTTCTATGATCCATAATCTCAGTTTATAGAAACATTTTCGGAAAAATCACATCTGAAAATTTTTGTCGACGCGTTGTGTGGTTTATTGTCAAGACAAGTTGAAAAAATTAGATCATGGCTGCATGTTAAATAGGGATGGTAGATCTCCCAACGGTTAGGTTTGACTAGAAAAATGGCTAAATTACACTGGACTGGACAAAGACTATAATTGATTAAGAAACGGCTAGATCTGGTTGGTTAAGTTATAATAATAATGTATAATATTAATATTTTTTATAATGTCATTTATTACTTTTTGGTTGTTATTGAGTTTTATAAAATTTGAGTCATATGCTATATATCAATAGTATGGATTTAATATTATCCTTAAAAATTAATAATACTAAATATTATTAAATTATTAATATAATATTATAATAATAGTAATATTTTTTATCATTAATGATTTTTGGGAAACTTCTTAATATAAATGTATTAGTTAAGCTATCTAAAGAGAGCTAAAACTTACTACCTAAATCTAAATAATAATATTATAATGGATAATATTAACCCATTCAGTTAGTTATGACAAGGGCAATCGTAATTATAATAATATTACTAATGAATTAGTGTATAATATTAATATTTTTATAATGCCATTTAATACATTTTGGTTGTTATTGAGTTTTATTTTAAATATCAAGTTTCGGGGATTATAATAACGAATCATATGTTGTATATTAATAGTATTGATTTAATATTATCCTTAAAAATAATAATACTAAATATTATTAAATTATTATTATAATATTATAATAGTAATATCTATATCATTAATGGTTTTGGGAAACTTCTTAATATAAATTTATTAGTTAAGCTATCTGAAGAGAACTAAAACTTACTACCTAAATCTAAATAATAATCTTAAAATGGGTAATATTAACACATTTAGTTAGTTAAGACAAGGGCAACCTTATACAGAAAAGGAAAATAAAAAGAGGGATATTTTCAAAGATGACCAAAAATTATTTATTTAGAAAATAAGGATAGAGTAGACAAGTTAGTTAGAAGTTTCACTGGGGAAAATTAGCTCAAGTCATTAATAGAGGGGGACGGAGGGGGAGCAAGGGGGAAGGAAGGGGCGAGAGATGACTAGGAAGATAGGGCAGGGATCCAGCATCTACTGATCATCCAACCGTCATCTCTATTGAGATTACTTGGCCTTTTTTCAATCTCAATAGCCTCCCTAAATTTCCGGTGATGAAACTGCACAACCTTAGCAATCACTCAGGTCCCCTCAATACAAACATCATATTTAGTCTTCTCTGCATTCTTAGCCAGTGTAGAGGGCTTGGTTCTCCCATGTTTTGGGTCAGCTGCATGCTCATTAATCATTTGATTAATAGAGCGTCTAGTCTCACCAATGTAGGGGTTCCCGCATGAACAAGGAATAATATAAACATCCTTCATGTCCTTGGGGTTCATAGGATATTTTACTAATCGGAGGGAATTACAAATGGTTTTAAGGGATCTGAAGGTCAAGGGAAAATTATGTTTCTTAAGAATCCTAGAAATCTTATCAGTGGTCCCTTGGATAAAAGGTAGATGGACCCCTGGGATACGATTTTTAGTTTCTTTTTTAACCACTGAGTTCTTGAAGGCTTTAAGGAAAGCTTTCTGACCAAGGTGTCTGCTATAACCGTTTTCAACAAAGACATTAAGGAGATGGGATTTCTCTTTATCGAAGCTCTTTTCATCGGAGATTCTCAGGGCACGAGTAGCGAGGGTGTTGAGAACGCCCAACTTTTGAGCAGGGAAATGATGGGAACTGGCATGAAGATATTGCTCAGTATGAGTTTTCTTCCGAAACACCTAGTGGGAGAGGGAACCGTTGATATTCTTCGAAATAAGAATATCAAGGAAAGGGAGGCAACCATCAACCTCTTGTTCCATGGTGAACTTAATGGCGGAGGATTGACTGTTGAGATGTTTGAAGAAGAGATCCAACTCCTCTTGGCCATGAGACCAGATGACATTAGTGTCATCTACAAATCTCTTCCAGAGTTTGGGAAGGAGACGGGCTGAGGCTAAAGCTTTGGATTCAAAATCTTCCATAAAAAGATTAGCAACAACAGGGGACAGGGGTGAGCCCATGGCGACACCACAGGTCTGCTCAAAGAACTTGCCCTCAAAATTGAAAAAAGTGGAAGTGAGATAGATCTCAACTAATCGAGCGGTATCAGGATCCGTGAGACGGTTGATAACCTCCATGGCCTCCTTTATAGGGATGCAAGTGTAAAGGGAGACTACATCAAAACTCACAAGAATATCCCCAGGTTCAAGCTTTATGCCTTTGAGCTCTTCAACAAAGGATGCAGAGTCTTTGACGAAGGACTCTATAAGGCCGACTAAGGATTTAAGCTTTAAGGCAAGGTATTTAGCTAGAAGGTAGGTCGGACCACCAATGGTGTTTACAATGGGCCTAAGGGGAGCCCCTTCCTTATGAATCTTCGGAAGTCCATAGATCCTTGGAGTAATGGGACTGCTCTCAATGAGTTTATGGCCAAGGGAACTCATGGAGTTACTGGACTTGATGGCAAGAGCCACGGTCCTAGATATCTTCTTAAGAGGGTTCTTGGGAAGATTTTTATAGCTTCCACTATTATATAGATGATATAACATCTTCTTACGGTAATCCTCTTTGTCGAGGATGACAGCGGCCCCTCCTTTGTTGGCTTTCAGAACTACGACATTATTGTTCTGGTTTAAGGAATTTAGGGCAACAAATTCCTCTTTGCTGAGATTGCTTCTAGGGGGTCTCGCCTTCCTAAGGAGAATGACACAATCTTGCCTAATTGCATCCTTAATATTATCAGGTAAACTTCTAATCCCAAACTCTACGTCACAGATGATGTCATCTATCGGGATCTTCTTAGGGGTCAGGGAAAAATTTAAGCCTTTACCTAAGAGCTTAAAAATAGCAGGGGGGGAAGGAGAAGCTAGAAAGATTGATAACTTTATTATTTCGAGAGAGAGGGTGAAGACTAATATTATTGTCATTACCATTCTTATTATAATTAATCATAAACTTATTGTTTTTGTCAACTTTGTTATTGTATTTTAATTTATTACAACTATTAATGATTGATAAATTATTATTAATGTTATTCTTACTGTTACACTCAAGGGATAAATTATTAATATTATTATTAAGAAATAACTGATTATTGTTATTATTATTAATAATTGATATATTATCGTTGTTATTATTAATAGTAATTGGTACATTATTATTATTATTATTATTACTCCATAGTATATTATTATTATTATTATTATTATTATTAAATCTATTTCTCATTTCCTAAGATCATGATTATGGTATTCCTTATGGGAACTATTATTTCTATCTACTTCTACATAATTAACCCTATCACTGCTATCGATTCTATTATAATTAATCAAAACAAAGTTCTTATTGCTACTATCAGATTTTATAGAATTAATAATACTACCATTAGCAAAACGCAAGAACTGTTTATGAGGGAAAGATGGCGAGTTAGAGGAGTCTTTTATGGACGGAATGGTAATGGGAAGAGGAGTTCGAGATAAATTATTAACCAGATAGGGAGATAGGGAAGCAACGCTCTCAAGTTTCGGGTTGTCCAGATCATGGGGAGCGGGTGGGTATGAATGATGGACTGAAGGAGTGGAGGGGTTGGAGAGATCCAAACAAGGGATCAGTGGAGGCAACAACGAGATGCATGGATGGCTGAGGAAAGAGCTGGGTTGGGGGTCGTTAATAGGGTAAGAGAGATCGAGGGAATGGGTATCGGATACAATGCTGGAGGACAGGGTGATAACCTTAGCGTAGTTTATGGGAATGGAATCTGATTGAGACCGATGAATGGGAGGGGAATGAGGGTTCGGGTGGGAATGCGTAACGCAGTTTATGGGAATGGAATCTAGTTGAGAATGATGGATGGGAGGGGAATGAGGGTTTGGGTAGGAATGGGCGCAGTTCATGGGAATGGGATTTGGCTTAAACTGATTATTGGGAGGTGGATGAGGGTTCAAATGCGTTGGGGAGGAGTTTAGAGAAGAATCTGATATGACTAGACTATGAGCAGTGTAATCGTCAATGGGACGAGAGTCGGAAAAATGGAGCAAACCTGAGTTATAACTGTTGATGATTTCCAGAGCTACTGACCCTTGTTCTTGAGATGAATTGTTATTAATCCACGTGCTGAGAGCCGGGATTTGGGTGCAAGAAATCCTTAAATTCAAGCTTAAATTGGCTACTAGAAGCTTAAATTCAAATAGGAATTCTAGTCGTGTAAAGAAATTTTATTATTATCTTTAGTTTTCCTAGTTAGAATCTTCCTCCAGAATTTCTTAGGAGCTACTTTAGAGAGGTGTAAGAGATTCTTTTGTCTTTTACAAATATACTGCCTTTTTTCCTTTTAGTTAGGGCTTTGTATCTTTTTATCTTGCCAATTTTAAGAGATTCATGAACAACTTCCTTAATTTCTTTCCTCGCACTTTTACAATCTTTGTCATACCATGGGCTACTTTTGCTATTTCTTTTATTACTTGAAACTTCAATTGAAAACTTTTTAATAGAATATGAGAGGGTTGTAGTAAAATTATGATAGAGATCTTCTATGTTGTCTATATTAGATAAAGGAAGAAAATTATTTTTTAATTTATTTAGAGAGAGATATTTTTTATTTCTATCAAAGATTAACTTCTTTTGGCTATAAGGATTATCTTCTATGGGATCTCTATGCATGAAAAAATTGAGAGTTATAAGTAAAGGCCTATGATCAGAGTCAGGCTCATGGTTGTTTAAGATGTCAAAATTTTTTATTTCGTTGTATAGAGAGAGATTGGAGATAACATAGTCTACCACGCTGCTACCAAGCCCATGGATGCAGGTCATCTGGCTAGAATTGGGCCACTTCTTTAGACCGTTGAAAATTATGAGATCCTGAGCACTACAGAGCTTGACTAGCTCCAACCCAAACAAATTCTCCCCAAGGTCTTCAGAGCTCCTTTTGTATCGGCTAGCCAGAGGAAGGTCTTCGTCTAACCAAAGAGGATTAGGGTTGGAATGATTGCTTAGAAGAATAGCTTGGTTGCTTGAAGTTCGAGCATTAAAGTCACCCATTAAAAGGATAGTTCCTTCATTCCTTAGGTTAGAAATATCATTCTTTAAACCATTGTAAGGACTATTTTTATCTAGATTCTTTTTCTTATAGAAGTTAGAATTGATGGGGGGAAATAACAGATTGATAGGTAGGTCTTTTTATCATAAATGTCAGTAATTTCTATCCAACTATATTGCTTGTAAGGGTCGTTTTTATAAATCCTAGCATGGGGAGAGATGTTCTTCTTAATGTAACAAGATATACCCCCAATGCCTCTACACGAGGATCGCTTATTCCAGGTAGACCATAATATAAAGCCATCTATGTTAGGGACCATAGATTCTTCTTGCTCCCAAGTTTCAACAAGCAAAATAATATCAACATCATTCGAGATCCAACTTAACTTGGGGCCTTTGTTCCATGGAAAGCTCCGACAATTCCAAGAAAGAACCCGGAGCATGTTGAATTGCTATTTATTGTTATCTTTTTCATTTCTATCTCAAATAACGACTTTTCTATTTCTGATTATTGCCCATTTTCATTTCTTCCTAGCTTCCTTTACCTTTTGAACCTCCTTTCTCAATTCTGCGTGATCTTATGAAATGAGATCTTCATTTATAAATATTCTTGTTCCTTTCAGACTCAACGTTTTACAAAGTATGTCATACTTATGGTCAGTGGAGCTCACCTTTATTCAGATCAACGTTTTTTTATTCTCAGTTATTTTCCCCAACCTTGTTGCTTTTGGGAGACACATTGTTTCAATTTGTAATCTGTTATGTAACTCTGTTTGGGCGATGGCTAAAGTATCCTCATCTACCTCCCCTTTCAAACTTAAGATTATAAGGTTCAAGGCCCTTTTGTTACGCTCATGGTCTAATTCTATCAATTTTTTCATTTCATACTTAATTGGTTTGATATCTAATTTACCTGCCACACTATTTAGGGTGAGGCGGCTATTAACTTTTTCTTCTAGATCTTTAATCATGTCCTTCATTTTAAGATTCTCTAAAGTATCAGCATCTACTTGCTGGGATGTTTGGTTCATATCTTGGTTTTGTTTTTCTATAACCTGCAACATAGTCTCCATTTCCTCCATCTTATTCTCCAATAGTTCTATTTTAATTTCTATTTGTTTTTGGATCTTGTCTTCAAGAGATGTGAATTTATTTTCCAGCATGGCTGCTAAGTCTGTTTGTAGCGTGACTTCTATTTCTTCTCTACATGTCTCTAAAGACTCTATATACTCATAGAGGCTCTATAAAGTAACTGTGCTAGGTCTACCTTTGGTAATCTTTGGTAATTGTGGTGAATTATTCATACTTGAAAATATATGAGCAGATATCTATTAGAAAAATATAAAGAATGTGTGCACCTGATATCAGCAAGTCGAACCGCAGACGCACGTGCCCCAAATTTTTTTTCTATTACCACAGATAGATAGTAAATTATTACCATAGTAAGATCGTAGGCAAATTTACACTATATAATTACAGTTTATTTATTTATTTATATAAAATAAATCAATTTAACATATAAGGAAGCTCGGGCTAGAAGCAGTCATCTGGCAGTTAACATGCACCTCTTTACAAAAGGCTCTCCTCAAGCTGGCCCGGGTGTGGAGGGGGTTATCTCTGGACTCGGCAAGGTTTCCAATCAGGGGAAGGAAGATCAAACCCTAGTTCCTGGAAGGGCGGAAGAGGAGGGAAGTCTGATTGTAGGTAAAAAAGGAAACATCGTAGGAGTACCGCATACAACCTCTTCAGGAAAGGAAGTAAACCCCTCTGCGGAGAATGAGACTGGTACTCAAAGGGTATCAGACAAAACAGGCTTGGAATCTTTAGATAGAGAAGTGGAACCGGAACGGGAAAGGGCCGGGGATAAGCGAAAAAAGGCGAAGCCCTTGAAAAAGAAAAGGATTGCAGGAAATTTGGTTTTAGGAATGGATGTTCAGGTGGAGGATGCCTTGGAAGTGGCGGAGTGTACGCTAGTGGGCAGAGCAAGAGGGAGGTTTGTCTCAGGCAAGTTTTTAAAGCAGTGGGCGGAGCGTCAATGGAAGGAGACCCCGGCAAAGTCCTTTAAAACTGCTACACTGGTTAAGGGATGGTTTATGATCAGATTCGACAACAAGGAAGCAATGGAATGGGTTGAAGGGAGAAATTGGGCTTTTGGGAATCACCCAGTCTTCTTCAAAAGGTGGTCTCCTTTATTCGATGCATCCAAGGAGAAGGTCGAGGAATTCCCAGTCTGGGTCAGGGCTCCTGGTCTGCCTCCCTTCCTTTGGGTTGACTCCGTATTTATTTCTATTGGAAATCTCCTGGGTACATTCTTGGAAGCGGACAAGTCCTTCCTCCATACCCACGAAAGAGCAGTGGCCAGGATCTTAGTGCGGCTAAATCCAAATGAAGGACTAGCGGAATCTATAAACTTGCAGTACAAGGATTATGTCTTTGAACAGCTTCTGGATTACGAACTTTTACCTTTTCGGTGCCACAGATGCCATGAGTATGGGCATTTGGCAAGGGAATGCCCACTGGGGAAGCGCAGAAGGAGGACACAGAAAATAGATGAGCAGTGGGAGGATATTACGAGGAAAGAAGAGGAACCGGCGGAGGAGATTATCTCAGATGCAAAGCCTATGGAAGGGATCCAAATTCAGGAAGAAGAAGGCTTAACCCAGGATGGAGGGGAACCGGAACAAGTAAAAGAAGCTCCGAGCTGCACTGAAAAGATCTCAGTCGGAAATGCTGATATCCCTGTTAGCGAACCTCCCGGTATGCAGTTAGACCCATTAATTCCTTCTTTTAATTCTGAATCTAAAGTTGTCTTCTCGTCTATGGGAACTCCTATGATAAATAGATGCAATGATGATTTTGTAAACATTGATAACATCACTGCCGCTATCCCCTCCATTGATCTGAACTGTGAAGATGGTTCCCATGTAAGTCTGGACTCTGGTTTTTCCCCTCCTGCTCGCCATTATAACCTTAGATCTCTCAGCAAAAAACCTGATAGCAGTCTCGAAATCCTGGAACCGGTGGGTGGGCTGGGCACATCGTCGTCTAGAAGCTTAAATAAAAAGGGTAGAGGTAGGAAATCAAATCTGTCAAAAGCTCAAGTCAAAGCAAAATTTGATGTGGCCGATGGCAAACAAATGTCGATCCCTGGGGCGCTTAGAGCAGCAATTCCCCCTGAGGCTGTTATAAAATGATTTGCTTTTCATGGAATTGCAGGGGTTTAACCAGTAAACCCAAAAAACTGGCTTTGAAGGAACTAATCTCGCACTATAATCCGGACATTGTCTTTCTACAAGAGACCTTAGGTAGAAGTGTTGACATAGAATCAGCCCTCAGATCTTCCTTTCCGGGGTGGGCTTTCGTAGCTTTAGACGTTGCGGGTCATTCGGGTGGTCTTGCTATCGGTTTCAGGGAGGGCAGATTGAAGATCTTAAATCACTGGGGTATGCCTCATGTTCTGGGTATGGAGATTTTTTCCCCCGAATTCGATTTCCCTCTTTTGATTATCAATATATATGGGCCTTGTCAGGCAAGGGTATCCTTCTGGAATGATCTCCTGTCTAAAGATCTGCTGAAAGATAAAAACCTGATAATAGGAGGAGATCTAAATTTTTCTTTAGGAAATGCGGAAGCTTGGGGCCCCTCAGCCAGGGAAGACCCTCTATCAGACTTCTTTGCAAATGCACTCCTATCTCATAAACTGATAGATGTAAATATTATAAAAGCTAAACCTACTTGGAGGAATAGGAGAACAGGGGAGGAGAGAATAGCAAAGAGGCTGGATCGTTTTCTAATCAGCGATATGCTGGCATCCAATATTCCAATGTTCAGGCAATGGGTGGGTGACGGGGGGAATTCGGATCACTTCCCCATTCTTTTAGAACTATCCAAGCCCCCCCCAAAACCTGCTGCACCTTTCAAATTTAATGCCTCTTGGCTGCAAGAGGATTCATTTAATCAGCTTTTCAGGAATACTTGGAGACATCCGGGTAGAAGCTCTTTGGAGAACAAAGGGGCTCTTTTTATGGAAAACTTAAAAAGACTAAAGAAAGCAACCATAGAATGGGCCTCAGCCAGAAGGAAAAAGCAAAATGAGGAATTGGCCAAAATTGATGCAGAACTTCGAGAACTAGAAGAACCTGAGGCAGATGCTTATGCTACTCAGGAGTCAAAAGAAAGAATTGTGGCCCTTGAAAAGACTAGAGCAAAGATTTTACTGGACAAAGAAGAGGAATGGAGGCTAAAAAGCAGGGCAATCTGGCTGAGAGCGGGGGATGAAAACACAAAAATTTTTCACAACTATGCAAAAGGCCGGAAAAATGCAAATACAATTTGGAAGCTGAAGGATCCTGAAGGTAGAGAAGCCTCGTCTTTTGAGGCCCTATCAAATATGGGAAAGGCTCATTTTCAATCCCTGTTTTCTGACCCAGGAGGGGCTTCTTTAGCTGAAGTAATTAGAACAGCCCAAGCTTTCCCCCGTTTTGTGGAGGGGGAGGAAGCTGAAAATCTTTTTAGAGAGGTGACAAAGGAGGAAGTGGAAAGTATAGTAAAATCAATGGCAAAAGATAAAAGTCCGGGGCCGGATGGATGGACAATTGAGCTCTTTATCCATTTTTTTGAATCGATTGGAGATGAGCTAACAGAAGTGGTGGAGGAATCAAGGAGGAAAGGAGAGATTTATTCCCCTTTTAATGCAACTTTCATTGCTCTTATTCCTAAAAAAGAGGATCTGGAAACTTTCGAGGATTTCAGGCCAATTTCACTATGCAACTGTATTTATAAAATTATTGCAAAAATCATTGCGGTCCGCCTGAAACCGATATTATCAAATTGCATCTCCAATGAACAATTTGGGTTTTTAGACGGTCGTCAAATACATGAAGCTATAGGGGTGGCACAGGAAACCATTCACAGTATCAGACAATCAAACAAGAAAGGGGCTGTGTTAAAAATTGATCTGTCCAAAGCTTATGACAGAATCAGCTGGATTTATCTTAGGATGTTGCTGACTCACCTGGGCTTCAAGGTGGAGTTTATAAGCTGGATCATGGGGTGCATAACAAGTGCAAGCTTTGCAGTTTTAATAAATGGGGCTGCTTCTCAATTCTTCAAAGGACAAAGGGGGCTGAGGCAAGGATGTCCTCTTTCTCCTTTGCTCTTCCTCCTAGCAGCAGAAGGACTCAGTAGACTGATATCAAATGCCAGAAGAACAGGTTTGGTAAAAGGTTTGGAAGTTGCTGTAAATTTGTTCATTACTCATCTCCTGTTTGTAGATGATATTTTATTATTTACAAATGGGAGTCTAAATGAAATCAAAGAACTTAAAAGTATTCTTGATCTGTTCTTGAAAGCTACAGGGCTACAAATAAACTCTAGGAAGTCCCAGCTAATTTTGGAAGGTTTCAATAGACAAGAGGAGCTCCTGATTTCATCTTATCTGCCTTTTGAGACCTGTAATATGGAAAGTCCGTTCAAATATCTTGGTTTTTGGCTGAAGCCATCCTCATACAAAAAGCAGGACTGGAACTGGCTGGTGGCCAAAATTGAGCAAAAAATTTCCCACTGGAGTTTCAAGTGGTTATCACGGGCTGGTAGGCTGACTCTAGTGAACTCAGTTTTACAGGCCATGCCTGTGTTTTGGGCAGCCCTGACCTGGATCCCAAAAGGGATTCTCCATAAGATTAAACAGATATGCAGCAGATTTCTTTGGTCAGGGACAAAGGAGGACTCAGTACTTCCATGGGTGGCATGGGACAAAATTGCAAGGCCAAAAGATTGGGGTGGATGGGGTATAAAAAACCTTTTTGACTTCAGCACTTCTCTGGCAGCAAAATCTGGATGGCGAATAATCAATTCTGAGAATCTATGGACCAGAGTGGTAAAGCGTAAATATATTGATCCTATTCCTCTAGAAGATTGGATAAGAAATCCAAATAAAAAAGGCAGGAATTTTTCTGTGATATGGAAAGCCACTACAGAGGCTTTTAAAGTCATAGAACAAGGCTTGGCTTGGCAGGTAGGAAATGGTGAAAACCTGAGGATTGGCAGGGACCCTTGGGTGGGATGCAATGAATCTTATGCTTTATCCCCAGACCTGATCGCCCATTTGGAATCAAAAGGAATTACATGTCTAAATCAGATTGCAAACATAGGACAGTCTTCCATTTGGGGACAAGCTTGGAAATCAGGAGAAGATCTAGAAATAGACCCCATGTGGAGAATCGAGTGGCAGATGTTTCTTCAGGAGCTCAAAAGATCCAATGTTAGAATAAAGGACAGGCCAGACCTATTGGTTTGGGCACATGCTGAGTCGGGAACCTACTCCCCAAAGGCTGGGTACAAGTTTTTAATGAAGAAAAAGGGGTGGGAAGTTCCAGAATGGTGGGTAAAACCTTTGCTCAAATTAAAATGCCCAAAAAAAGCCAGATTGTTCTTTTGGTGTGTGTTAAAAAAAAGAATACCTACATGGGATATTCTTCAATCTAGATTCAAACAGGGCCCAGGAAGATGCCCCTTGTGCTTTTCAGACTCAGAATCCATTTCCCATTTGTTCATAGCCTGTCCATATGCAAGAAAAGTATGGGAAGAGACGCAAAAATTATTAAGTAAAAATGTAAGATGGGAGGGGGAAACCATTCAAATAGCATGGGAATACTGGTGGAATCATTATTTAGAGAGGAATTTGAGGAACCTTCCCCCCATTATATGCTGGGGTATATGGATAGCAAGAAATAGAAGCATCTTCAGAGACAAATCCACTCCAGCGGAAGTAATTGCTATCCAAAGCTCAGCCATACTGTCTAGTATTCCGGAGCCTGAAGAAACTCGGACAACATCTCATAGTAGGGAAGAACAGATCAGAGATGGGATTCCATGGGCCTATTTCGATGGGGCAGCTCAGAATAACAAAACTGGAGCTGGGATTATCATCCATTTAAGCACTTCTCATTCTTTAAAAGCCTCAGTGGGCCTTGGGACCGGATCAAACAATTTCGCCGAACTGTCTGCCTTAAAACTCCTTTTATGTTGGCTTATACACAGGAATATCTTCACAGTTCAGATCTTTGGGGATTCATTGAATGTAATTAACTGGGTCAATGGAAAACATAGATGTCAGAATTATCTGCTGAGGCCGCTCTTTGAAGAAATCCAAAATTTAAAGCTCTATTTTAATGTGTTCTCTATTGATCATATTTACAGGGACCGAAATGAAGCAGCAGACAGGCTTTCTAAAGAAGGTCTGCAGCAAGCTGTGGACTCGTGGAGAATAACTGAACAGATCCAGGATCAGATCCGTGTGTCGGATCTCCCACCATACTCTTAATTTTCAATATCAGCTGTGTTTAGTTTTCTTTTGACAGTCTTTCCTTATCTGAAATCGGAAGCTTATGTAATCTTTGGTGCTTTTTTTCTGTTATGTTCTATTTTGGACAAGAACATATGGAGATCTTGGTGGTTTCCTGTGGGTTGTTTTCCTCTGAAAGGAGACCCACGTTTTTTGGATATGGACAGTTCTCTATTATGACTAAGCTGTTTGGGATAGGTAAAGATCCTGCGCAGGTTGTAGGTGAAAAATGTTTTTTGGTTTATATGCCGGCTGGTGATACACAGAGAAGATGTTTCTCTCTCTTTGGGACTGATGTAGGTCTCAATATCACAGTTGTTTTTGGAATGTTAACTCATATGCTTGTAACTTTTTTATTACTTATAAAAAAGTTCGCTTTTTTCCCCGAAAAAAAATAAAAAATAAAATAAATAAATAAATCAATCAATTTAACATATAAAAAATTTTAAAAATATTTTTTAATAGATATAAAACTATATAAATAAATCCGGTCCCATTAAAAAACCAAAAAACATATAGGAAATATGATAGTATCTTATATATTAATAGAAACAGAAACACATATGAGGAACTGGAACAACTGATACTTAAATTGATACTAGGCAAACTTACACCTAAATTGATATTTAAGCTTTTTAACAAAGATTAAAATTAAATTTGAACACTTGAAGACTTTGAAATCTTCAAAGGAGAGTCCATAACAATGTTCCCAAAACGAGAACACGCGAAATTATATGAATAAACGCGAAGTTAATCGAATAGAATTCAAATGAGCGCCTCTTTTAATAATGTAAATTGAACGCCGCTTTATTCATATTCAAATATGAATAAACCGAGTTCAAATGAGCGCCTCTCTTAAATGTAAATTGAACGCCTCTTTTAATAATGTAAATTTAGTGTGTACCATAAATTTACATTTAAATGTAAATTGAACGCCTGTTTTAATAATGTAAGTTTAGTGTGTAACATAAATTTACATTTAAATGTAAATTGAACTACAGTTTTGATAATCAAAATTTAGTGTGTACCATAAATTTACATTTAAATTTAAAATGAAATCACATATAGGAATCAAATTTAAATTTAACAGGTTTTTTTTAATAGATTGAATTATTTTCACGTTTTAATAATCTGAATTTAGTGTATACCATAAATTTACATTTAAATTGAAATTGCATATAGGAATCAAATTTAAATTTTACAGCTTTTCTTAATGGATGGAATTATTTTCACCAAACTGCATTACAAGAAATTCGTTAAACGAAATTAAATTCAAGCTATGAGAATCTTGGGTTTTTCCGTTGGAGATTGGAATCTTTTTACCGTTGGAATTTTAATCCCTTGTCCCCGCGGATTCCTTTTCCTTTGTCATATACACTTTTATCGACGGGACGCTCATGAAAATGCTAAATTCTATCTGCCTTATGTTTGTATGTGCGTCTCATGGGTTATGTTTAAGCCCTATAATGGAGAAGGTATAAAGGGAGACCTCTTGAGAGGAGGAAGATGAGGTTAATTAGAGATGTGGAGCTACAAACTTGTATTGTGTGGGGATATTTTTGAAGCATGAAGCTAGAGAGATGTTTATGGATAGGATATAGTCATTTAGTTAGTTAGAAGTATGTTTGTGGTGTTGGTATAGTTATTTTCTTTTCTAAAAATATGATGGTTTAAAGGAAACTAAGTATTGGCTAGGGCACACATTTTACATTTGAACTTTTTGCTATATTGTGTACCATGAGGATTTCCCTTTGAAAGTAGGTAAGATTATTTAAATTATAGGGGATTCAAAAGTCCTTGTGGATAGTTTCAATGAAAAAGCTATCTTAATGGTCTTTCATTTATAATCATGGTAGTGAAAATTTATATATGATGATGTGAGGGTACTTCATACTTAGAAGGAAAATAATTTTATTAGATGTTGGGTAAGTTTATATGGTAGAGGTATCTAATAATAATGTGTTGTGTTTTTTCTCATTGAATATTCTATCATGTTCAAATAGAATTTAGTTAAGATTCAAAATATGTTTTAAGTTATAAGATATATCTTGGATTTTGTTCTTAACCTAGTTTTCTAAGATATGTTGCTATGAAGCCAAGGCATTATACTTATTGATTTATTATAAAATACCAAAACTTGGAACAAAACAAACAAAAAGAAATTCAAAGAATTAATTACTTATATTAAAATTATATATATAAAACGAAAGTTCCAAAATGTCTTCCGAGTAGAAGATGCATACACCAAACCTTGTTACACATTCGAAGAAAGGTAAGTCTAAAGAAAAGGCATAACAAAATATATTAATACTCGGTATAAAGCACGTTCGAAATTAAATATGATTTCCGGAAGCATGTGGGAGCCAGAGGCCACACCTGTTTATGTAAAATATCTGAAGCCTCGAGAAGGCATGAGCTGGCAGAGGACGAAATTCATCATCCTTTAGGGTTTTCTTTCTTCTTTTTTATGTACGAACCCTTCAAGATGTTAGGAGGTAGCAAATGTAATGCAAGAATCAAGACAGTTGTGTCGGGCCCTTAGAGGAGGCCATATAAGTAATTTTTCTATATTTTGAATTAAGTTTGTTAAGAGTTACCGTTGCGTAATTCCCTTTATATGCAACTTGTGCATTTTCTACGAAACTCTGTGTTTATCAAATTCAAACCCTGTGCAGTTCTTGTAGTTTCCTTGAAGTGGATATTGTATATTTTCCCAGAATCCATGAGAGTTTATTGATGGTTTGAGGTCTTGGTTTGTGTCTGAATCTGGAGTACGAGAGTGAGCAGATTGAGGTGGCTTTGAGGTAATTCTACCTCCTGTACCTGTGAGATAACGTAGAGTGAATAGGAATATCTTGACCCGACCTGCAAGAAAGTAGCCCAGTCCATTCGTCAACATGTGAACCCAACTCTCGGCAAGGTCTAGTTAAGAATGATGGGTTGAAGAGTTGGAGGAGATCGGTTCATAAGAGAAATTGGGTGCATTGATCATTTGAAAGGAATGAAAAAACAAAAAAAAACTTAAATTCCCTGAATTCAAGCATTTGGGCTTCAATATAAAATAGACATATGGAATAGTGCGTGAATCCTAGAGTTTGTTGGAACCCGGAGTGGGAAGAACTGCGGGTGGGACTCATGCGTCTGAGCCCTCACCAATGGTGGTCGTTGTTTAGTGTGGGACCATATTCGGCGCTTTGGGCCACAACACCATTTGAGTGCAACAAAAGGGGCCGACCTTGATCACTCATGGGCCCGAAACGTTGTTCTTCCTAGATTTTTCCAAATGATTATGATCATTTATTTAAGGAGGGATCAACGTTGGCAGAGCGCTTGAGTGGATTGGTTAAAGATGCCAGCACCTTCGGGTAACATTTGGTCATATGTGGTTTTCGAATGGAAGATCTCAAGAGCGGCTCGAACTAAAGAATAATCCTGGTGTTGTGCATGGTTTTTGCCATAGGCGGAATATTAAGCTTCCAGATTCTTTGCTACAGAAAAGCGAGTTTTGTGGAGCCACAAACCACTCGTAAGAAGATTCAACCTCGATAATCGAATTTGACATTCTTCTCAACACGTGGTCAAATCACATCATTAATATATTTGATTTAAAACAAATTTTATTAGACATAGAATAAAACACACATATTACTTATGCATGTTTAATATAATAAAGAATGCATATTTAATATAATGAAGAATGTCCTTACATGTAATAAATTTTAATAATATATTCTATATAAAAATAATAATAAAAAGATAATAATTATATATATATATATATCTATCTATTTTAAACATGTTGAACTTATAAACTGTTTGTTTTTATTCGAATTCAAGCTTTTGTGATCCATATTATAATGTATAAATTTTATTTTTTGAAGAAATCACATTGAAGATTTTGATTGATGCATTTCGAACCAACAAGTGTGGTTCATCTTCAGCACCCGATGAAGAGACGCAGATCTAGGAGGAGGGTTAAATAGGGAGCCAGGTCAACCTAACAGTTAGAAAAATCGCTATATTTGATCGAGGGAGGTAAAGGGAAAATATTTTTCTTATTTAATTAGTTTGAATTATTTAATTAACTAATATATATTAAAGTCAACTTATTAACCTAAGGGTTATCTTTGACTAGGGTTTTGATAATACCAATAAATTTATAAAAGAGTTTGATTTATCTTATTAATATATTGTCTTATTATCTAAATGTTTATATTAATAATATTTTATTATTATTATTTTGTTACTCTTTTTCATATTTTTTTTTAATGTTACTAAATATTAATACTAATATTAGTAATAGATATCAATTTTCATATTACTAAATATTAATGATACTAATATTCATAATATGATATTAAGTATTATTAATATTCAAATTAGTATTATTAATACTAAAATTAGTATTTAGAATTAATGTTAATATTAATAATATTAAACTAGTATTTATTATTAATATTAATCATCTTATTAATATTAATATTAAAAACAATAAGGACAAAGGTTAGCAAAACTAAGAAGAGACGGGAATCCAGGAGCGACTAATTTTCCAACCGTAATCCCTATTAATATTTCTGGAAGACCTCTCAATTTCAATGGCTTCCCTAAATTTACGATGACGCAACATGTTAGACCAAAGCCGAAGATTTGGTCTCCCAAGATTTACCTTAGAGTGAAATATTATTTCAATATTAAATGACCTATTTTTTTTATTTTTTTTAAACTATTCCAAAAAAAATCATTAATGAAGAAATTTGATAATTCAATCTTATAACAAACAAATCCTATCTACTTCAACCGTCTTCATCATAAATATTGCATGACCAATATATTCAAAGCAAATATTCTAGGTACGAAACGTTATATTTAAAGAAATTATTTTATTTACGAAAATTGTTTCGGTAGAAATCACTTAACATAATTTTTAGTTGAAGCGTTTTGAGTCAATCAATTTTGACAATTCATTATGGATCATACAAGCTTGAATCAATCAGTTTCTACAATTCATTATGGATCATAAAAACCTGAATTCAACAATTATTTTATATTTATATTTTATAACAATTAAAAATAATCCAATTATAATCTATCTTTCTTTATATAAAAGTTTTGAAACATTTTAGATGATCACACTTTTAAATTTTTAACATTGATATCAAGTTGTATAATTAATTACACAGAGTTTTACATCTTTCCACATTTTTTCACATAATTCCTAAAACTAGTACAATCATATTAAAAATATTAATGATGTTGCAAGACCAAGAATGTCTTACTAATGTACACCATACTTTTACCTGATTAAACATGTATAAAAATATATTGGGTCAACTTTAACTTGACAAAAAAAAGGAATTACATATCATATGGACGATTTTTCTAAATAAAAATTTCTTATATATTAATTTAGCATCTAATTATAATATGAACTTGTTAGAATTGGAATAATCTCAAATCCTTAGGAAACTGGTGGGCGAGCCACGACACGAATTCAATTTAATTTGAGATGAAAAAGGAGTTACACATCTTATTGTAAAGTTGACTATTTTGGTAAATAAATTTTGATTATATATTAATTTCCCCATCTAATTGGAATATGAACTTATTATAATTGGAATAATCTCAAAACCCTAGGAAATTGGTGGGACACGAATTTAATTTAATTTGAGATAAAAAAAGAATTACACATCTTATTGTAAAATTGACTATTTTGGTAAATAAATTTTGATTATATATTAATTTCCCCATCTAATTGGAATATGAACTTATTATAATTGGAATAATCTCAAAACCCTAAGAAATTGGTGAGCACACACAGAATAAATCTATTTTTTCTAATTTATTAAAATTTAATGTAATCTAACAAACTTTATAACACACTACAACCATTGATAAACATTAAGAATAAGCATATTCCCTTGAGAATTAATCTAAAGATTATCTATTTTAAATTGAAATAAAAAAACTTAGACAAAAAAATTATAACCTTTATAATAATAACAAATAACAAATTCCACAAACTCCAAAAAAAAAAAATTAAAATACCGACCAATCCCATAAACGCCGCCAAACATTTAAACCTTAATTAATGGATTCCCTCTGACAAGAAATTATGTTGAAATGTTCTATTTAATAAATATTTTTAATATTGCCGAGTTATTTCATAGATTACACTGTTGAAATGTTCTATTTAATAAAGGTTTTTAATATTGCCAATTTATTTCAATGATCTCTAACGAGTTCAAAGAATTTAAATAAAATTAATAATAGTTATTATACAAATTATAATAAATTTTAAAGAAATATAAATTTAAAATAATAAAATAATAATAATAAATAATAAAATTATTATTTTATGAAAAAAACACGACATTATTTAGTGATATTATTTTTGTAAAATAAATTTAAATCCATTTTACATAGGATGGTGTAAATGTAACACCTATAAACTTGAAAACATACGAAAAATATATAATTAAAAAATAATTACATAAAACTATAACCAGTCTTGAGTAATGGACCTTGTCATAGATTACAAAAGTTATTAATGCACTATTGGTTAAAGTCTGTAGTATTAGACAACACTTATACATATTTTATGTGTGATATTATATTCTACAGTTAACAAGGTTTATATGGTGGTTAATATTTAATGCGCACATGGCCTCCGGTGGGTTAGTCATCCCTTCTTAGACTTTTGCAAACTGGCCCTTGTACACTAAGACACGTGGCATGCCAGTAACCAAGGTTGATGCATGCGTTCGCCAGCTAGTTCCCTACTTGTTTCATGTCCATTGATCTCTTCCAGGCGATCCGACGGTGGGGAGGGTTTAGGGTTTAACCCCCTAACCAATTTTTTGCACTTGACAACTTGTGCAGTCATTGTTGTCGTCAGCCCGTCGTATCATGCTGCTCTGCAATGGTATGGTCCAGTGAGGGTGTCAGGCTCGCAATTGATCCTTCTGAGGTTTGCAATGGGTGTTATGGTTAGTCCTGTGAAGGCAGGTAACCCCGACGGATTGTTATTATGTGATTTCAATTATCTGTATTGTGTGAATTTGGATTTCGCTTGGAGTGTCTGTTTGGTGCCGAATTTAATGGACTGCCTCCGTTATCCAGGGGTGGCTCGATGGGCTTCTATTACTGCAGGGAACACCTTGCTCCGAGGATCATCTCTCAAAGGTAAACCCAGAGACCTTACAGTTCTGAATCTTGCAAAGGTTTTCCTTCAGGTTGATAATAGACTCTAGCTTCCAAATCGTTTTTAATGAACATGTTTGCTGTGAAGCAGGTGGGTTGCTCAAGGCTGGAATCCTCCAATATCAGGTAAAATTCCCCTCCTCTCGGCATCATTATTTTATCATATGATGTAGGTTTGTACGCATACTGACTCAATGGTTTTGGGCGTTTGTGTGCAGGTACTCGTATATATTTGTTTAGATAGTCATGTGACTAGGAAAACATCCCTGAAGGCTTTAAGAGCTTACGATGACCATGGTTATTTCCAGGTTGGAGAATTTACCTTTGGTGCATTAACATTTATCTATAAAATGTTTAACTATTCAGAGATAGAGACTGAGTATTGAGCTGAGTTTTAAGCCAAGACTTGCTTAAGCTTGTTTTTTAATTAATTAGATGTATAAAGGAAATGGCCAAACCTTGTGCAGGACAAATGTAATTTTGTGAACGATCAACACTTGATCGATTGCGAGTTTTTATGGATATTTTCTCTATTATATATTGTTTTGAGTTAGGTTTTACACTGGATGGTCTTTTAGCGGTTTGGGTCATGTCGACACATTTAGGTTGTTGAGCCATTCTGAAGTGTAGCATTTTTCTTTAAGTTATTACTATAGTAAAATATATTTAATAAACTCAGTGCATCTCATTATTTGAATGACAATGTAGTTATTTTATCTCTAATTTTATGGTGGGCGGAGAATACCTCTGTTTCCTTGCTCATGTTATTAGTAGTTTAGCGAGTTTATCTTAGTTCGTTTGACATTTCCAAAACGATTCTTTTAAAGATTTATTATACAATGAGTCACCTCGATTACTCCTGTAATGGCTTGTGTTATATCTCATTTCATCTCTATAGTAGGGCTATAGCTTTTCACATAGTTTATCTATATGAGACTTTATAGCTTAATGCATAGATAACTTCTTCAGTAATCTTACAATGTTTCATACAGATTGTTCCACTACTTTATTATAAGAAAGTACTCTTAACACTTAAGAGCGTATGAATGTTTATTTGCTACATGAAGTTATTTCTCCATACTATACTAATATTACTTGCTACCTTTCATGCATTGCCATAACATACTGTCTACTATTTTTTTATTGCGAAACTTGAAATTTCTATTCTTTTTAATCCATTTTCAAGGAATTTATTTCATTAGTTTATTTTGTCACTTGAGTAATTCTTCCAACATTAATTCGTAATGAAAAGTTCTATTTTATCGTTTAAATAAATTTCCACAGTCCAACACTAATTCGTAATGGAACTTTCTATAATACTTATCTGTTTAATATTAGGAAACATGTAATATTCAATCCTTTCTGTAAAGTCTCTCCTCCTAGCCACAAGCCTCGCAATTACATCCAGAGTCTCCCCATAGCACTTTCTTTTGCTTCACAATTAAGGTAATTCCAGCCACAGTCAAGTACCTTAGGCCTCGGGACTCCTGTCCTGCCTCAAGTCCTATACTTTTTTTACTTACTGTTCTTGAGAATTATCCCACTGGTTTATTCCAGCAGCTCTAGGATATCTCCTGGATTCTTTTCCCCCATCTAAATCTCCCTATAGGGAATATGGGTAACTATCTTTTGTAACTGTTTATTTTAATTAATGTAAACAATTTCTATTTTTGTTAAAGTATCTGGACTCCTTAGTCATTTATTATTTAACATCATAGGGTAATAAAACTAAATTTATAAATGGTAAAGATCAAACTTAGTAAACACAATAATTTTTATGCATCTTGGGGTGTTACAATAAATATAAACCAAAAAAAACAAAATGATCTATTCATCCTATTAAATTTGGATTTCGACCGACAGATTGCTTGCCATTAGTGTTGCCATGTCTCCAGGTATCGTAGGTGTTAATCTGCCTCTCAAAAACATAGGTACAATGGTTTTCAGGAGAGCAGAGATGAAGACACTGTTCAAAGCACACTTGGGGATGTAGTCGATCAAGTGTCTATGAACTTGCCTACTCATGAAGACATCAAGTTGTGCATAGACAAGCACATCAAAATATGATGGCAGCGACATCACAGAACCATGAATAGCAGCGGAAGACAACATACCGGAAGCAACAAACGCAAAAGGAAGATTGTTGAAAACACAAAGGAGGAACAAAGTTGCAAGCTCAAGAGGATTCACTTGTGGTGAAAGAAACTTTGGAAAATCAGGCTATGAAGTGACGGCGCAACATGAAGATCACGTGAAAGCAGTGAACAGAATAGAAAAGGAGTTACATGTACTCAAATAACAACTCAAGGAAGAACATGAGTTGCATAGACAAGAGAATGTGTTGCAACAAGAACAGGTACAACATTGGGCGCAACATGCACTCACAAATGAAACTGTGCACGTAAAAGTTAAAGATCCATCCCAACAGCTAGCACGGAGCAAACATGGTGAGCAGTGTTGTTGATCACATGCAAGGGAATTCAACAACATGCATGTCATCATGTGCACGCATGCGATCCCACCCATTAAGCACACCCACCGAGGCAAAGACAAGAGGAAAGTTCAACTGGAGTTGAACATGTAGTTGACAGCTGATGCGCATGACCACCAACACACACTGGAATATCAACACATACATTATGCATCAGTGTGTTGCTAGTTCATTCGCACCCAAGAAGACCATGTGCATGTTAGAAGATGAGTTGGATGGAGGAGCCACACCAATGCAACAAGATGCAACAAAGGAAAGAGTTCATTCTAGTAAGATCAAAAATGACCAAGCTTGGCATCAGCTCAACATCTTCACCATCACAAGCATGTCAAAGAGTTTCTCTCATCACAACCATTTTGTCTCACATGAGCACATGTGCATTGTAACATAACGTCTTTTCAAGTGTAAGTCAAGTGGTCATAGTTGGATGTAACATTCAAAGAGTAGATGTAGAGTCATGAGGGTAGATGAATTGTCACAAAGGGGAATGTCAAGGGTCACCCCACCCTTTGCTATAAATAGAACCTCATAACTCATTTTAAGGGCTTTTTGGTCAGCCAAGCTTCGATAGGAGTATCTTATAGAAAGCTAGGACAGTATTGTAACGAGCCTTGGCTTCTCCACTATGCAGAGCTAATACATTTCTTTCGAGGAGAAGGGAGTTGTGGTTGTAATGTTGCGCTATCAGAACTAGTGGTTGGACATGGATGTATTGTATGACTGGAGCTTACACTTCCTAATATGACAGAGCCAACACGTTTCATGCATATGTTGTACTTTATTCTATGCTATCTGGTTTACTCTAAATGATATATGTATTTGTTTGCTTTAGCATGCATGTATGGACTATTTTGTATAAGTATGTATGAATCTTTCTAAAATATGTTGTTGGTTTAACCATCACTTTGGATTGCTCGCTAACTTTCTTTCCAGCTTGTGATGCATCCTTGCTTGTGTGTTCCCTTCCAAGCCACGTACTATTAAAGGTTTCCAAGGGGTGCACTCACCTCACCCTCAGTGTGTTAGAAACTCTCATGCACCTTCCTTTACTTATAGCAGTTGTCACACCCTTGCTACCAACAGGGACATATTACTTACCTCTGTGTGAAATCACGGTCAAGGCATTACCATACGACCCACTGCTGGGACTCCTACACCAAACGGTCTGAGGTCTAATTAGGAACTCTTACAGGGGATATCCCCTTACATGTTGGTGGGTTCAACACCGTCAACCTTTTGGCGCTAGAAGGAGGGCAAGATGACAAGATGAGTCCTCACATCTGTTTTGAATCTCTACATATCTATCATGACTACCTACAGAGTTTCTCTTCCGGAATGCATGTCTGATGGAAAAGACTTCATTATTTCGGAAAAGCTCTTGGATAACTTTTCTCATAAAACATATGATGGTGGAGGCCACATATCCTTGTTTAGGCACGCGGTCGGCGTAGTAGGCTCATGCAAAAGACATGGATTCTTTGAAGAATACATGAGCTGCACACTATTCATCTACACACTTCAAGGGCGCCTAATGCGCTGGTGTAGCACGCTGCCTAAAAAATCTATTCATTCTCTTGTTCATCTGGCCACAGAGATAGACCGTGCTTTCAATCACTTTGACGATAAAGCACTTGATCAAGAAATTCTGAAATTATGAAAAACACCCAATGAATCCGTTGATTAGTTTTACACATGCGTTTGTGATCTTGCATACCGTATTCCTGAAGATGAAATTGCTTTGGAATTTCTTTATGGAAGATTTGAGTGTATTCTTCATACATCCAAACCCTGCTTAGCACACTTCGGTGATGGAGCTGCGCAATCATGCAGGAACAATTGCTTTCACAAGTAACTGTCTGCCTTCACCTCCTTAAATAGCTCCACCACTATGGAGTGGTGTGGGAAATCATGCACACACCTCTGTTAAATCGTCACATCCTCCTACACCATCGGATCTTGATATTTGCACACATTTGGCATGCAAGCCTGTTGGTTGTCACTTGGATCTGATCCCTCAACCTTTGTCCCCACATTTTGTTGATCCTTCGGAATGTATTGTCTTGTGTTCTCCCATTTCGGACTCCTCACTTACTGTGAATAAGGATCAAGTAGTCGACATAGTTGGTGTTATGCAGCCAACCTATGCCATCATTCATGATGAGTGTGTGCGGGTACATAAAGAAGAACCTGCGCCGAGGGATGATTTCCTTCTAGTTGCGCCTCATCCACTTTATCCTGAGATCCCTTGTGATTCTGTCACTATTGATTTCACCTGTGAAAACCCATTTCCAAATTTTTCTACTTCCAATCATTCATAGGACAACTCGGATGTCAGTCTATCATTACAGTGCAAAGAGGACACATCTTCCTCAGAAAATTCGTCCAATCTGTCATCTATCTTTTCTGAAAACACAAAGGATGAACATCTTTGCTTCCCATCTACCCCTCTACCTGATCCATCAAATCATGAAGATGTTGACAAACATATTGAATTTTTTGATGTTGGTTGTCATGATCTCTCTACTTCTTCATTTGATCACGATGTCGATACAATCGTTTTTAATCTGTCTAAGACACTGGGCTACAATGATCTATATCGCAATGAAGCCGAAACCCCGTAGAATGTTGAGGCACTTCAGCTCGAGCTGATGGTTATGTCAGGCCCTTGTTGTCCTCAGGTTGGTTTCACTTCTATTCAGGAATTTGTTGAAACACTCAAGGCTCCTCATCACTCTCTGCTTTGCATTGAAGATCAACCAAACACCCATATTTCAGTTCTTCCACTCGAACTACATGATCCCATTACTCATGAGTTGGAGGAATCTTACACAGTAAGCACACATGCACAACGTAAGTGGTCTACCTCTCCCACCTTTTCGTTCATGTCACAGTGAAGGGAATGTGTACACTCAACATATGCACGCAGTGTAGCACAACATCATGGTAGCTCCACAAAATGCATGTCATGCGCTTTCACTCTTTTTTGTTTTGTGGATGCTTTTAAGCTTGCTTGATGTGTTAGTCTTCATCGTTATATATTTCATGCTTGTTGGTTTACGCCACTGCAATGTTGGAAAACCATTCCTTCACCAACATGGGTCAACCAATGCGCCAATGGCTACATTGGAAGTATCACTTCACGTGAAATGACCCATGCACTGTTAGCTTAGGAGTAAGAGTAGTGTTTTCTTTCAGTCTGTTTGCTCCAATGTTTTCTTTCTTACTTGCTTTGTTGATTTGTTTATCTGCTTGCTTGTTTTCTTACTCGATTTTCTTTCACTTTCACTTCTGCTTTTGCTTTGCATTGTTATTTGTTTTCTTGTTTTGTTCGTAGGTTAGTTTCGTATGAAACCATGTATGACTCTTGAAACAAGATAGGTAAAGTACAAGAGGACTTGTACAACTATCAAAATTTGGTTATCTGTTGTCCGCTCTCTTAAGTAAGAACTTGTTGTCTTCAGTCCATGATACATCAATGGAAAATATTTACTGTTCGAAGTAAACCTTGGTGAAAACACAATGCTTGCGCAGTGACTAGTATCACCTACTCTGGTCGATTGTTTTTGGGTTAATCCTTGTCAGCCCAATCAAGTAGAGTAAGGTGAGGGCAGAAACCTTAACAGGCATGTCAGAGGTATAATAAACTACTTCTCTGCAGGAAAAACCTCTTCTACTCTCAATAAGTCAGGATCCATCTTCCGCCTCTAAAATGAATAAGTGTTATGCACAATTACGAAGCTGAAAAATGAAAAAAATGAAAAAGTAAAAAAAGTAAAAAAAAATCAAAATGAATAAGGTGAAAGAGGAGAAAGGCTTCCTGTCTAGAGAGGTGATGAAAGTTACTTCGTCGAGGTACTGATCAAGCTCGCTGGCAACGAAGCCATGCTTGTGTTCCTATGTGACTCTGCCGGGGTATTGTCGAGGCCTGCTGGCAGCGGAGCAACACCAAAGATGAAACTAAGACTCTGGCGACTATACTTCTTGTGCACCAATATACCCCTCGACCCCAATTGTAAAAACTATGTTGACCTGGCTTGGAATGTGTGTGAATCGACCAAGGGCTTGGAAGTTGCTACATCTTTTAATGAAGCAAGTGTGGAAACCAAGACAAACTAAGAACTGATCAATACTTCCAGAGTTGTTAGACTTTCTTTTCACGAACAAGGTCCATTCAGAGAGCTGGAGTTCTACCAGTGTGTCTCCAAGTGTTGTAGCGGCTACAACCACCCTCCAAAATTTTTCCTTAGATTCGTTTTGGAGCCTTCCTACCAACCTTTCACAACAACATATCTTGTTTCATGAAGTACACAAGCTTCAGTGATTTTATTGCAGAATGATAGCCTGTCCATTAGAGCTCGTTGTATTCCCCTCACACGTTGTTCCTCCCCACTTGGTCTAGCTGCAGTTGTTGGGCCGTTAATATGACATTATTATTATCACTTGTGAACACTTATTCCACCCATTTCTACCATTCTTCATCACGTCATTTGTCATAATTTATTATATAAATCCATTTTATGATAATTTATGCTCTTATGAACAAATATTATTTATTCTCCTTTATTTCTAATTAATTGATGATTATGCATGATTTTATCAATGATAGTTTTAATAAATCAGTTGTAACATTATTCACCATTTTTAGCCTCCAAGATAATTACCAGATTGAAGATTTGATCATTAAAAGTGCCAACTCATAAATTCGCTGAAATAAGAAGTGACGATTTTGCGGTTGCGATTCTGAGCAAATGAAGTAGAATCTGGAAAATCCGGAACATGGGTTTTGTCCAGAATGGACCCAATTAACTTTAGCAAGGAACGGTTTGCCCAAATTCGGCTTGTACTGAGAGAAACGCAGGGTTCTTTGAGCATGATTTTCTCAGATTTGTTGTTGCGGCCGTCCTCCAAATCTCAGCTGCAAAGCCAAATTCGTCTTGCTCTTGTTGAAAGCTGGATGGAAATATATCTTCTTGTTTATCAATTGGTTGGAAACAATCCAATTTTGTAATAGAAATCATGTTGTAGTTATCTCTATTGTAACTGCTCTCTGATCTCTCTCTATTTAAATGAAAACAGAGATCAGAGATGGGGGGATTCGAATGATGGAATTGAGGATGAATTAGAGATTCAGAATTGAGGATGGCAGAGAGAATGGATAATGGATGAGAGATTGAGAGACTTCTTGTTGTAATCCACTGTAACTCTTCTTTGATATTTTAATATAAATCTAGTTGCCATTCCATCTTTGATCATGAAGTAACCCAGCAGCATCCGCTGGCGGCTAAGGGCCCAGCCTCTAGTGGAGTACGCTGTTGCTGTATTATATCTTTATGCTTCATGTGTGGTTTGATCTCTTTCTTTTACTCTGTTCAGTAATCTAACGCACTTTACTGCTTTACAAATCAGCGCTATTAGATATACTTGACTGGATATTATCGTTATCTGCAACAGGAATGCTATATTATCATTTTAACTTTGTATCGCATTGTTGTTCCTTTTGATAATTGATATAACATTGTTGTTCCTTACAGATTGTCATTCGATTATAGATTAACCTCGCTATATGTTCCTAAATCCGTACAACTGTATGATGTATTCTTAAATTGTGACTGTTGTTACACTTGCTGTTACTTTATAGCTGTGATTCGTGCATATTGTATCGAAGCTCGGATTACTGTCCCTTTTAATGATAAGTGTGTTGCGTGTTTGATTTGGATTGTTGTACATTCATATTTAATCCGCTGTTCCATTTCCTGTTATTTGCATTATCTTTATTTTGGTGTGAGAGACGATCTGTGGCTGTAGTGAGCCTTGGCATTTACTCCCTAGCTCCCAGACCCGTGGTCCATGCTCTAATTTCCTTTCCATCAGTTTCCAAAGGGATGGGCTATTGTTGTCGAAACCTTGACTGGTACATTGCTTATTTTTCCGAATGAATGATTTAGGCTTCAAGGTATTTTGTTGTTGATTTCCATTAATTAGAGTTTGATGTTCAGATTCCTTTAATTACAGTTTGCTACCCATTTACTTTGTTGTTCATTTCTGTTGATTAATTGCAATAGTTTGCTTTTAAAGAGTTTTCCTAGTTTACTTTCAATGGCAGCTTTAGTTCAATTTCGATTCCTTTTGATTGATTTAAAGCAGGGTTGTCAACTGTAGAGAACATTGGTTATTGCTTCCTCGTTCCCACATTGATTGTCTTGTTCCGGTTTGATTTCAATTGCATCAATATCCAGAGGAATGAGTTATTGCTACTGTATCCTCGGTTGATGGTTGTTTGAGTGAATGATTTAGGTTAGAAAATTTCAGTTTCTTGTTGTTCCAATTAGATTTTGTTTCCAGCTTTCATTTACTTTTGCATTTTAAGCACTATACTACAAAACATTACTCTTGAGTAAATAGCCACCTCAGATTGAGTACACTCTTGAAATAAAAAGTCGTCCCTGGGTTGATAATTAATGTGAAGGTAATTAGGAGTTAAAAAGACACCTTTTTCTCGCTCCACAGCAGTCTGAGCAGCTCCCTCAAAAAATTTCACAACTATGGAGGGCGATGAGCCTTCCCTCCAGAATTTGCGCAATTCTGTATATCAGCCTACTGGGCTTCAAAATTAAGCAATTATCTCAGTCAGGCTTCATCTAGAATATTGCGCAATTCTTCGCAGCAGGGCTTCTCAGCCTAGGAATTGCGTAATCCTAGGAAGAAGTTAGCTGCTCTACCTAGAAATTACGCAAATCTCCTGGGTAGCCAGCCTAGCTCCCTTCCAGAAATGTGCATTTTCTCCCAGCAGTTGAGCAACATCTTGCTTGTGCAGTTGAGTTGATCGGTACCCTCCGAGACCGAGAAAAACTGATTTGCATGCATGGACTGCTCCTCCCCCGACAACATTCAAATGCATCCCTTGTTTTAGGGATTTATTTTTAGCAGTCGGTGGTTACATGCAAGGGTCATTTCAAAAACCTCCCACCAAGTGCCGCTTTTCCTAGATTTGTGGCATGCGCGTCACAACCTCGATTTCATCAAACTCCTGAACCAGATGCTGCAGAGATCATTCCTCACATCGACCTTGCAGCTCTTACATCCCACATTGCATCTAGGAGTTGTCAACACATTCAGCTCAGTTGTTTTGGGGTAAGCCTACCTTCAATGTCTTATGTTTCATTTATGGCGCTTTTTGTGTTTTTCTTCGTATGAATGATGTCTTCTTGATTTTAGTGAGTGCTTGTTGTTGTTTTGATACATACTAGCTTGTACTTGCATCGTTTTAGTTTTTGTTAACATCTCACTATTGTCACATGCATGAAAATATTTTTCATGAAGAGTCGTCGATTCAGTGACTCGCCTCACCGACATGCATGTTGTTCCATTTTCTAAATCCTTCATTCACTATTTTCATGCATGATCATTCACTTATGCTTGCACTCAATATCACCATGAATTCACATTTACATTCGCTTTCAGTTGCACGTCGGCGGATTCTGCCTCACAAAGACAACATTATGCAAACCTGAGAGGAAATACATTGTCTTCCTCTTCTCATGAAATGCGCATTTTTGCCTAGTGACTGTCCTCGAGTCTTGAATTTTGCAATTCTGAGGGACAACGACTGCTGGCCCAGAAAATTGCGTAATGCAGTCACTGAGCCTGCAACCATTTCCAGATGAGATTGTGCATTGCACAATTCCAGTAATCAGCAGCCAGACTAGGCTATGAATTTCACAGTTCCAGTAGTTAGTTAGCCTCCATGTAGCCCAGACTATGCCTTGAATAGTCTTAAAAGTCAGTCTCTTGACCTCCCAGTGGAAATTGCGCAACCTTCATGATCAGCCACACAGGTAGGTTGCAAGTCAATTCTCAAGTTCATTTTAGTTTTCGACTGACATATTTCTTTCCATGAGTGTTGCCATGTCTCCGGGTATCATAGGTGTTCATCTGCCTCTCAGCAGCATAGGTACAATGGTTTCCAGGAGAGCAGAGATGAAGACACCGTTCAAAGCACACTTGGGGATGCAGTCAATCAAGTGTCTATGAACTTGTCTACCCATGAAGACATCAAGTTGTTCATATACAAGAACATCAAGATATGACGACAACAACATCAAAGCAAGAAGCACCATGAATAGCAGTGGAAGGCAGCATACCGGATGCAACAAATGCAAGAGGAGGATTGTTGACAACATAGAGGTAGAACAAAGTTGCAAGCTCAAGCAGATCCACTTGTGTTGAATGAAACTTTGGACACTCATGCTATGAAGTGACGACGCAACATGAAGATCACGCGAAAGCAGAGAACTGAATAAAGAAGGAGTTGCATGTATTCAAACATCAACTCAAGGAAGAACAGGAGCTGCATAGACAAGAGAATGAGTTGCATTAAGAACAGGTACAACACTGGATGCAAGATGCACTCATGGATGAAATTGCACCCGTACAAGTTAAAGATCCTTCCCAGTAGCTGGCACGGAGTAGACATGGTGAGTAGTGTTGTTGATCGCATGCAAAGGAATTCAGCATCATGCATGTCATCGTGTGCACACATGCGATCCCACCCATTTAACACACTCACCGAGGCAAAGATAAAAAGCAAGTCCAACTTGAGCTGAACATATAGTTGACAGCTGATGTGCATGACCACCAGCACACACTAGAAGATCAACGAAGACACTATGCATCATTGTGTTTCCAATTCGGCCACTCCCAAGAAGACTATGCACATGTTAGGAGACAAGTTCGATGGAGGAGCCACACCAATGCACCGGGATGCAATGGAGGTAAGAGTTCGCTTAAGCAAGATGTCACTGTGGAGCGCATGCACACCATCACAGATGACCCAGCTTGGAATCATCTCACCACCTTCACCATCACAAGCATGTCAAAGAGTTTCTCTCATCACAACGGACCGAGTTCAGTGATGTCTTGCATGGGTTGCTCAATCCATTTTGTCTCACATGATAAAATGCGCATTGTAATGTAACGTCTTGTCAAGTGTAAGTCAAGTGTCGATAGTTGGATGTAACAATCATAGAGTAGATAAAGTGTCATGAGGGTAGATGAGTTGTCACAAAGGGGAATGTCAATGGTCACCCCACCCTTTGCTATAAATAGAACCTCATTGTAAGGGCTTTTTGGTCAGCCAAGCTTCGATAGGAGTATCTTAGAGGAAGCTTGGACACTATTGTAACAAGCCTTGGCTTCTCCATTGCGCAGAGCTAGTACATCTCTTTGGAGGAGCATGTAGTTGTGGCTGTAATGTTTTGATATCAGAGCTAGCGGTTGGACATGGATTTATTGCATGACTCGAACTTATACTTCTTAATATAACAGAGCCAACATGTTTCATGCATATGTTGTATTTTATTCTATGCTATCTGGTTTGCTCTAAATGATATATGTATTTGTTTTCTTACACATACATGTATGGACTATTCTGTATAAGTATGTATGAATGTTTCTAAAATGTGTTGTTGGTTTAACCATCCCATTGGATTGCTCGCTAATTTGGTTTCCATCTTGTGATGCATCTTGGCTCGTGCGTTCCCTTCCAAGACACGTACTATTACAGGTTTCCAAGGGGCGCACTCACCTCACCCTCAGTGTGTTAGAACTTCACATGCACCTTACTTGACTTACTGAAGTTGTCCCACCCTTGCTACCAACAAGGACATCTTACTTGCCTCTGTGCAAAATCATGGTCAAGGCATTACCATATGACCCACTGCTAGGACTCCTACACCAAATGGTCTGAAGTCTAATTGGGACTTCTTACCGGGAGATCCCCTTCTATGTTGGCCGGTCCAAAAATGTCAACATAAGAAAATTTTGGCTTGTAAGTCTAAAGAAAATAATTTGACTACTTCTAAGGATTTGAATTCCAACTAATTTTTGTTTTTTTCATGTTGTCTTAGTTTCATTGATGCTTGACCTGTAGCTAGAGAAAGCACCACCCAGGGTTATCTAAGCCAAAATCACCCTGGGATCACACCTGATCTAGGCCACACTAACCCTCAACATTGTTGGAATTTTTTCGATAGAGTTTCGAATTGGTGATTGTTTCCCATCACAGAGTGACATAATAGTGCATGTCGTCACTGTCTGTCCTATGTCATGTGGGGCATTGGAATTCATACCTTAAAAGTCTTTACACATCACCTTTTTCCATTAATGTGACTTTGTCTTTTCCTATAGAGGACCAGGTTTTATCTATGGAATACATAGAGATAATAGTTATGAAACTTATGGAAAACCTTATTATACCAAATACCAAGAAGATAAAATATTAAAAATTAGAGGGCCAGGTTTTATCTATGGAATACATAGAGATAATAGTTATGAAACTTATGGAAAACCTTATTATACCAAATACAAAGAAGATAAAATATTAAAAATTAGAGGGTTTATTTTTAAAAGGATACGTGACAATGATATAGAAACTCCTCACGTGTCGGTGATTTTCTTTCGAATAAAAACGACATCATATTATTGTTTTTTATATGTATTTGAAATTATGGTTTTCGCATTGTGTATGGTTTCTTTTAGCTTACTTCATTTAGATGTAAGTATGAATATTTTTTTTTTAAATCATCGCATTTATTTTTTATTAAGAATTTTTTTTATTAAAATTGAAATCATTATTTGAAAAGATAGTTTGAATTATTGTAATTTTAATATTAAATTTTTTATATAACAAATTATTATTTTTAATTTCTAAATTATATATATATTTTTCTAACTGGAATATTGTTATATATATTTAAGATTGATCAAATTTATAATTGCAATATATTTATTAATTATTATTTATATAAAATAAATCAATTTAACATATAAAAAAAATTAAAAATATATTTTGATAAATATAAAACTATATATAAGTCCGCTCCCATTAAAAAAGCAAAAAACATATAATAAATATGATAGTATCATATATATTAATGGAAACGGAAACACATCGGAAAAACTGGGCAACTGATACTTAAATTGATATCAGGCAAACTTGCACTTAAATTTAAATTTAAGCTTTTAACTTAAATTAAAGGAACTTGAAGACTATAGCACTTTCAAGGAACTTAAATTTGAAGGAACTTGAAGACTAGAGCACTTTGAGATCTTCAACGGAGAGCCCATAACAAAGTCCCCGAAACGAGAACAAGCGAAATTATATTTAAATTTAAATTTAAATTTCCGGGGTCACGCAAGTTAATCGAATAGAAGTCAAATATGAATAAACCGAATTCAAATGAGCGCCTGTTTTAATTATGTAAATTTAGTGTGTCCTGTAAATTTACATTTAAATTGAAATTGCATATAGGAATCAAATTTAAATTTAACAGTATTTTTTAATAGATGGAATTGTTTTCACCAAACTACGGTACATGAAATTCGTTAAACGAAATTAAATTCGAGCTATACGAATCTTGGGTTTTGCCGTTGGAGATTGGAATCTTTGCTTTTTACCGTTGGATATTGCACAATCGAGTGCTTTAAAAGTATTCTGACTTAACTTTCCTTTATCATTCGGCCCAATTTTAATCCCTTGTCTCCGCGGATTCCTTTTCCTTTGTCCCGTACACTTTTACCGCCGGGCCGTTCATGAAAATTCTAAATTCTATCTGCCTTCTGTTTGTATGTGCGTCTCATAGGTTATGTTTAAGCCCTATAATGGAGAAGGTATCAAGGAAGAACTCTGAAGACGAAGAAGACGAGGCTAATTAGAGATGTGGAACTAGGCTAATTAGATATCAAGGGAGAACTCTGAAGACGAAGAAGAGGAGGCGCTGATTAGTGATGTGGAACTAGGCTAATTAGAGATGTGGAACTAGTATTGTATGGGGATTTTTCGAAGCACCAAGCCAGAGAGATGTTTATGCTGAGACTATAGTTATTTAGCTAGTTAGAGGCATGTTTGTGGTGTTGGTATAGCCATTTTCTTCTCTAAGAATATGATGGTTTAAAGGAAACTAAGTATTGGCTAGGGCACAAATTTTACAACTGAACTCTTTGCTATGTAATGTACCATGACAATTTCCTTTTGAAAGTAGGTAAACGTATTCAAATCATATGGAGAGTCAAAAGTCCTTGTGGGTTCAATGAAAGAGCTATCTTAATGGTCTTTCATTTATAATCATGGTAGTGAAAATTTACTAGCTAAAAGAGGAATATGGTGATGTGACGGTACTTCATACATAGAAGGAAAATATTTTTCTTAGATGTTGGGTAAGTTTATATTCCTAGAGGTATCCAATAATAATGTGTAGTGGTTTTTGTCATTTAATATTCTATCTTATTCAAATAGAATTTAGTTAATATTCAAAATATATTTTAAGTTAAAAGATATATCTTGGATTTTGTCGTTAATCTAGTTTTCTAATTTACAAGTGTGTTGCTATGAAGCCAAGGCATTATGCTTATTGATTTCCTCTAAAAATTGATTTCCTATAAAATAAGAAAACTTCTTGGGAAAAAACAAAAAAAAATTCAAAGAATTAATTATTTTTTAGTTCCAATTATTTTTTTTACTTCCAAACTGTTTTTAGAATGGAAAATGGGTACACCAAACCCTACCACACATTCGAAGAAAGATAGTCTAAAGAAAAAATATAACAAAATATATTAATAAGATAAGTCTAAAGAAAAAGTATAACAAAATATATTAATAAGATAAGTCTAAAATAACAAAATATATTAATACTCGATATAAAGCACGTTTCAAATCAAATATGATTTCCGGAAGCATGTGGGAGCCATAGGCCACACCTTTTTATGTAAAATATCTGAAGCCTTGAGAAGGCATGAGCCCGCAAAAGACGAAATTCCTCATCCTTTAGGGTTTTTTTTCTTCTTGTTTGTATAGGAAATCTTCAAAATGTCAGGACGAAACAAATGTAAAGCAAGAATCAAGACGATTCTGTGAGGCCTCAGAGGAGGCCATATAAGTAATTTTGCTATATTTTGAATTAAGTTCGTTAAGAGTCAGTGTTACGCAATTCCCAAACTGTGTGTGTTTATCGAATTCAAACCCTGTGCAGTTCTTGTAGTTTCCATGTAGTGGATATTGTATATTTTCCCAGAAGAAATGAGAGTTTATTGAGGGTTTGATGTCTTGTTTTGTGTTAGAAGCTGGAGTACGAGAGTGAGCTAGTTGAGGTGGCTTTGAGGAAATTCTACCTCCGCTACCTGTTGAGATAACGCAAAGTGAATAGGAAAATCTTGACCCGAGTTGCAAGAAAATGGCCCAGTCCATTTGTCAATCTGTGAACCCAAACTCTCGGCAAGTTCCAGTAAAGAATGACGTGTTAAAGAATTGGAGGAGATCGGTACATCAGAGAAATTGGGTGCATTGATAATTCACAAGTAATGAAAGTAAGAAAAAACTCAAATTCCCTGAATTCAAGCATTTGGGCTTCAATATAAAATAGGGATAAGGAATAGTGCTTGAATCCTAGAGTTTGTTGGAATCCGGCATAAGAAAGATCTGCATCCATCTGCCATTTCTATTATTATGTAATAAGATAAATTTGGTGCACTCATAATTCGAAAGCAATGAAGGGAGACAAAGACTCAAATTCCTCGAATTCATGTTCGCGCTTTAATATAAAATAGACTTGAGGAATACTGCATGAACGCTCGAGTTTGTTGGGACCCCCAATGGGGAGAGTTGGACTCGTGTGTCTGAGCCCTCAAGTTAACAAATGCTGGACATTGTTCAATGTGGGACCATACTCGAGCCTTCAGGACACAAAAAAAATTGAGTGCAAGCAAAGGAGATGAACCTTGATCACCCGTGGGATCGACACTTTTTGCTTCGTCGATTTCGCCGAGCAATTATGCTCATTTATTTGAGGAGGAATCAAAGTTGCAAAAGTGCTTCGGTGGCTGGGGTAAATATCCCAGCACCGTCGACTAATATTTAGTAAAGATCCCAACACTTAGTTTTTGAATGGAATATGTCAAGGGTGGCTTGAAGGAAAGAATAATGATGGTCTTTTGCATGGTTTTTCCCACAAACGGAATATTAAGCTTGCTGATGGAGATTAATTGCTGCAGAAAGGCAAGTTTTGTGGATTGACATTCTTCTCATCAAGTGGTCTATTCAAACTTCTAGGATCGAATTTGACATCCTTCTCATGACGTGGTCTATTTAAGCCTCGAGGATCCAATTTAACATTCATCAGATAATATATTCATACGATAACGGTTATAAATTTTAAACAAATAAAAATTTATATATTTTTAATATAAAAAATCACTTATAAATATACTAAATATTAATTTTAATGTAATTCACCAAAATACTAATGTATATTTGATTTAAAACATTTAATATTGATTAAATATAAAATAAAACACACATACTACTTATATATACACGCCTTTACTTAAATAACATGTAATAAATTTTAAAAATACTTTCTATATTAAAAAACCATAATATATATATAGTAGTTATTTTATCTCTGATTTTATGGTGGGACGAGAACACCTCTGTTTCCTCGCTCAGGTTATTAGTAGTTTAGCGAGTTTATCTTATAGTTCATTTGACATTTCCAACGATTCTTTTAAAGATTGTTTATACAATGAGTTGGCTAGATTACTCCTCTAATGGCTTGCATTATATTACTCATTTCATCTCTACATTAGTCCTGTAGCTTTTCACACAGTTTATCTATATGTGATTTTATAGCTTAAATCATAGATAACTTCTACAGTAATCTTATAGTGTTTCATAAAGATTGTTCCACTGCTTTATGATAAGAAAGTACTCTTAACACTTAAGAGCGTATGAATGTTTATTTGCTACATGAAGTTATTTCTCCATATTATACTAGTATTATTTGCTATCTTTCATGTATTGCCAGAACATACCGTCTACTGTTTTTTTTATTGCGAAACTTGAAATTTCTATTCTTTTTAATGCATTTTCAAGGAATTTATTTCCTTAGATTATTCTGTCACTTGAGTAATTCTTCCAGCATTAATTCGTAATGTAAACTTCTATTTTATCATTTAAATAATTTTCCGCAGTCCAACACTAATTCGTAATGGAACTTTCTATAATACTTATCTGTTCAATATTAGCAAATGTGTAATATTCAATCCTTTCTCTAAAGTCTCTCCTCCTAGCCACAAGCCTCGCAATTATGTCCAGACTCTGCCCCGAGCACTTTCTTTTGTTTCACAATTAAGGTAATTCCAGCCACAGTCAAGTACCTTAGGCCTCGGCACTCTTGTCCCTCCTCAAGTCCTGTACTTTTTTACTTACTGTTCTTAAGAATTATCCCACTGATTTATTCCACCCAGCTCTAGGATATCTCCTGGATTCTTTTCCCCCATCTAAATCTCCCTTCAAGGAAGATGGGTAACTGTCTTTTGTAACTGTTTATTTTAATTAATGTAAACAATTTCTATTTTTGTTAAAGTATCTGGACTCCTCAGTCATTTATTATTTAGCATCATAGGGTAATAAAACTAAAGTAATAAATGGTAAAGATCAAACTTAGTAACCACAATAATTTTTATGCATCTTGGGGTGTTACAGTAAATATAAACAAAAAAAATCAAAATGATCTATTCATCCTATTCAATTTCGTTTTTGACTCACAGATTGCTTGCCATGAGTGTTGCCATGTCTCCAGGTATCGTAGGTGTTCACTTGCCTCTCAGAAACATAGGTGCAATGGTTTTCAGGAGAGCAGAGATGAAGACACCGTTCAGAGCACACTTGGGGATGTAGTCGATCAAGTGTCTATGAACTTGCCTACCCATTAAGACATCAAGTTGTGCAAAGACAAGCACATCAAAATATGACGACAACAACATCACAAAACCATAAATAGCAGCGGAAGACAACATACCTGAAGCAACGAACACAAGAGGAAGATTGTTGACAACACAAAGGAGGAACAAAGTTGCAAGCTCAAGAAGATTCACTTGTGGTGAAAGAAACTTTAGAAAATCAGGTTATGAAGTGACGGCGCAACATGAAGATCACGTGAAAGCAATGAGCATAACAAAAAAGGAGTTACATGTACTCAAATAACAACTCAAGGAAGAACATGAGCTACATAGACAAGAGAATGAGTTGCAACAAGAACAGGTAGAACATTGGGCGCAATGTGCACTCATGGATGAAACTGTGCCCGTACAAGTTAAAGATCCATCCCAACAGCTAGCATGGAGCAGACATGGTGAGCAGTGTTGTTGATCACATGTAAGGGAATTCAACAGCATACATGTCATCATGTGCACGCATGCGATCCCACCCATTAAGCACACTCACCGAGGCAAAGACAAGAAGAAAGTCCAACGGGAGTTGAACATGTAGTTGACAGCTGATGGGCATGACCACCAACACACATTGGAAGATCAACACGTACATTATGCATCAATGTGTTGCTGGTTCATTCGCACCCTAGAAGACCATGTGCATGTTAGAAGATGAGTTGGATGGAGGAGCCACACCAATGCAACTAGAAGCAACATAGGAAAGAGTTCATTTTAGCGATATCGAGAATGACCAAGCTTGGCATCAGCTCAACACCTTCACCATGACAAGCATGTCAAAGAGTTTCTCTCATTACAACCATTTTGTCTCACATGAGCACATGTGCATTGTAATGTAACGTCTTGTCAGGTGTAAGTCAAGTATTGATAGTTGGATGTAACATTCATAGAGTAGATGAAGAGTCATGCGGGTAGATGAAATGTCACAAAGGGGAATGTCAAGGGTCACCCCACCCTTTGCTATAAATAGAACCTCATAACTCATTTTAAGGGCTTTTTGGTCTGCCAAGCTTCGATAGGAGTATCTTATAGAAAGCTAGGAAAATATGGTAACGAGCCTTGGCTTCTCCACTGTGCAGAGCTAATACATTTCTTTGGAGGAGAAGGCGGTTGTGGCTGTAATGTTGTGCTATCAGAACTAGTGGTTGGACATGGATGTATTGTATGGCTGGAACTTACACTTCTTAATATGACAGAGCCAACATGTTTCATGCATATGTTGTATTTTATTCTATGCTATCTGGTTTACTCTAAATGATATATGTATTTGTTTGCTTTAGCATGCATGTATGGATTATTTTGTATAAGTATGTATGAATCTTTCTGAAATATGTTGTTGGTTTAACCATCACTTTGGATTGCTCGCTAACTTTCTTTCCAGCTTGTGATGCATCCTCGCTTGTGTGTTCCCTTCCAAGCCACGTACTATTAAAGGTTTCCAAGGGGTGCACTCACCTCACCCTCAGTGTGTTATAAACTCTCATGCACCTTCCTTTACTTATAGCAACTGTCACACCCTTGCTACCAACAGGGACATATTGCTTGCCTCTATGTGAAATCGCGGTCAAGGCATTACCATACGACCCACTACTGGGACCCCTACACCAAACGGTCTGAAGTCTAATTAGGACTTATTACAGGGGATATCCCCCTACATGTTGCGCGTCCAACACCGTTAACCTTTTGGCGCTAGAAGGAGGGCCAGATGACAAGATGAGTCCACACATCTGTTTGAATCTTTACATATCTATCATGACTACCTATAGAGTTTCTCTTCTGGAATGCATGTCTGATGGAAACGACTTCATTATTTCGGAAAATCTCTCAGATAACTTTTCTCGTAAAACATACGATGGTGGAGGCCACATATCCTTGTTTAGGCACGCGGTCGGCATAGTAGGCTTATGCAAAAGACATGGATTCTTTGAAGAATACATGAGTTGCACACTATTCATCTACACACTTCAAGGGCACCTAGTGCACTGGTGTAGCACGCTGCCTAAAAAATCTATTCATTCTCTTATTCACCTGGCCACAAAGAGAGACTGTTCTTTCAATCACTTTGACCATGAAGCACTTGATCAAGAAATTCTGAAATTACGAAAAACACCCAATGAATCCGTTGATTAGTTTTACACATGAATTTGTAATCTTTCATACTGTTTTCCTAAAGATGAAATTGATTGGGAATTTCTTTAGGGAAGATTTGAGTGTCTTCTTCATATATCCGAACCCCTCTCAGCACACTTTGGTGATGGAGCTGCGCAATCATAGGCAGGAACAATTGCTTTCACAAGTAACTGTCTGCCTTCACCTCCTTAAATAGGTCCATCACTGTGGAGTGGTGTGGGAAATCATGCACACACCTCTGTTAAATCGTCGCATCCTCCCACCCCACCGGATCTTGATATTTGCACACAATTATCATGCAAGCCTGTTGGTTGTCACATGGATCCGATCCTCCAACCTCTATCCCTGCATTTTGTTGATCCTGTGGATTGTACTGTCTTGTCTTCTCCCATTTCGGACTCCTCACCTACTATGAACAAAGATCAAGTAGTCGACGTAGTTGGTCTTATGCAGCCAACCTACGCCATCATTAATGATGAGTGTGTGCGGGAATCTAAAGAAGAACCTGCGGTGAGGGATGATTTCCTTCTAGCTGCGCCTCATCTCCTTTATCCTGACTTCCCTTGTGACTCTGTCACTGCTGATTTCACCTGTGAAAACCCATTTCTGAATGTTTCTACTTCCGATCATTCATAGGACACCTCGGATGTCAGTCTGTCATTATATTGCGAAGAGGACACGTCTTCCTCAGAAAATTCGTCCAATCTGTCATCTATCTTTTCTGAAAACATAAAGGATGAACATCTTTGCTTCCCATCTACCCCTCTGCCTGATTGATCAAATCATGAGGATGCTGACAAACATCATGAATTTTCTGATGTTGGTTGTCATGATCTCTCTACTTCTTCATTTGATCACGATGTCGATACAATCGTTTTTAATCTGTCGAAGACACTGGGCTACAATGATCTATATCGTCCAACGAAGTCGAAACCCTGTAGACTGTCGAGGCACTTCAGCCCGAGCTGATGGTTATGTCGGGCCCTTATTGTCCTCAGGTTGGTTTCACTTCCAGTCAGGAAATTGTTGAAACACTCAAGGCTCCTCATCACTCTCTACATTGCATTGAAGATCAACCAAACACCCATATTCCAGCTCTTCCACTCGAACTACATGATCCCATTACTCATGAGTTGGAGGAATCTTACACAGCAAGCACACATGCACAACGTAAGTGATTTACCTCTCCCACCTTTTCTTTCATGTCACAGTGAAGGGAATGCATACACTCAACATATGCACACAGTGTAGCACAGCACCATGGTAGCTCCATAGAATGCATGTCATGCGCTTTCACTCTTTTTTGTTCTGTGGATGCTTTTAAGGTCAGAGTGTGTTAGTCTTCGTCGTTATATCTTTCATGTTTGTTGGTTTACGCAACTGTGATGTTCGCAAACCATTCATTCACCAACATGGCTCAACTAATGTGTCGGTGGCTACATTGGAAGTATCACTTCACATGAAATGACCCATGCACTGTTAGCTTAGGAGTAAGAGTAGTGTTTTCTTTCAGTCTGTTTGCTTGCATGTTTGTTTTCTTACTTGCTTTGTTGGTTTTTTTATCTGCTTGCTTGTTTTCTTACTCGCTTTTCTTTCACTTTCGCTTATGCTTTTGCTTTGCATTGCTATTTGTTTTCTTGTTTTGTTCATAGGTTAGTTTCATATGAAACCATGTATGACTCTTGAAACAAGATGGGTAAAGTACAAGAGGACTTGTACAACTATCAACATTTGGTTATCTGTTGTCCGCTCTCTTACGTAATAACTTGTTGTCTTCAATCCATGATACATCAATGGAGAATATTTACTGTTCGAAGTAAACATTGGTGAAAACACAACGCTTGTGCAATGACAAGTATCACCTACTCTGGTCTATTGTTTTTGGGTTAATCCTTATCAGCCCAGTCAAGTAGAGTAAGGTGAGGGGGAAAACCTTAACAGGCACATCAGAGGTATAATAAACTACTTCTCTGCAAGAAAAACCTCTTCTACTCTCAATAAGTCAGGATCCCTCTTCCGCATCTAAAATGAATAAGTGTTATCACAATTATGAAGATGAAAAATGAAAAAATGAAAAAGTTAAAAAAAAAATCAAAATGAATGAGGTGAAAGAGGAGAAAGGCTTCCTGTTTAGAGAGGAGATGAAAGTAACTCCGTTGAGGTACTGATCAGGCTCGCTAGTAGCGAAGCCATGCTTGTGTTCCTATGTGACTCTGTCGGGGTACTGTCTAGGCTTGCTAGCAACGAAGCAACACCAAAGATGAAACTAAGACTCTGGCGACTATACTTCTTGTGCACCAATTCCCTCGACCCCAATCGAAACAACTGTGTTGACCTGAATTGGAATGTGTGTTAATCGACCAAGAGCTTGGAAGATGCTACATCTTTTAATGAAGCAAGTGTGGAAACCAAGACGAATTGAGAACTGATCAATACTTCCGGAGTTGTTAGACTTGCTTTTCACGAACAAGGTCCATTCAGAGAGCTGGAGTTCTACCAGTGTGTCTCCAACTGTTGTAGCAGCTATAATCACCCTCCAAAATTTTTCCTTAGCTTCATTTTCGAGCCTCCCTACCCACCTTTCACAACGACATATCTTGTTTCATGAAGTATACAATCTTCAATGATTTTCTTGCAGAATGATAGCCTATCCATCAGAGATTGTCATATTCCCCTCACCCTTGTTCCACCCAACTTGGTCTAGTTGCAGGCTGAGTAGACCCCTCAAAAAATTTCGCAATTTTGGAGGGCGATAAGCCTTCCCTCTAGAATTTGTGCAATTCCGTCTGTCAGCCTATTGGGCTCCAGAATTAAGTAATTCTGTCAGTCAGTCTTCATCTAGAATATTGTGCAATTCTTCCTAGCAGGGCTACTCAACCCAAGAATTCTATAATCCTAGGAAGAAGTTAGCTGCTTTACCTAGAAATTGCGCAAATCTCCTCGGTATCCAGCCCAACTCCCTTCCAGAAATGTGAATTTTCTCCCAGCAATTGAGCAACATCTTGCATGTGCATTTGAGTTACCCTTCGGGACCGAGAAAAACTAATTTGCATGCATGGACTGCTCCTCCCCCGACAACATGCAAAATCATTCCTTGTTTTAGGGATCTATTTTTACCAATCAGTGGTTACATACAAGGGTCATTTCAAAAATCTCCCGCCAAGTGCCGCTTTTCCTAGATTTGTGGCATGCTTATCACAACCTTGATTTCATCAAAATCCTGAATCAGATGCTACAGAGCTCATTCCTCACATCGAACTTGCAGCTTTGACATCCCACATTGCATCTAGGAGTTGTCGACACATTCAACTCAGTTGTTTGTGGTAAGCCTACCTTCAATGTCTTATGTTGCATTTTTGGCACCTTTCGTGTTTTTCTTCGTATGAATGATGTCTTCTTGATTTTAGTGGTGCTTGTTGTTGTTTTGATACATAATAGCTTGTACTTGCATCGTTTCAGTTTTTGTTAACATCTCATTGTTGTCACATGCATGCAAATATTTTTCATGAACAGTGGTCGATTCAGCGACTTGCCTCACCCACATGCATGTTGTTCCATTTTCTGAACCCTTCAGTCACTGTTTTCATGCACGATCATTCACTTATGCTTACACTCAATATCACCATGAATTCACATTTACATTCGCTTTCAGTTGCACGTCGACGGATTCTGCCTCACGAAGACAACACTATGCAAACCTAAGAGGAAAGACATTGTCTTCCTCTTCTCAGGAAATGCTCATTTCTGCCTAGTGACTATCCTCGAGTCTTGCATTTTTCAATTTTGAGAGACAACGACTGCTGGCCCAAAAAATTGTGTAATGCAGTCATTGAGCCTTCAACCATTGCCAGATAAAATTGTGCATTGCGCAATTCTAGTAATCAACAACTAGACTAGACTATGCATTTCGTAGTTCTAGTAGTTAGTCAGCCTCCCTATAGCCCAGACTGTGCCTTGCGCAGTCTTACAAGTTAGTCTCGCGACCTCCTAGCAGAAATTGCGCAGCCTTCATGATCAGCCACACAGGTAGGTTGCAAGTCAGTTCTCAAGTTCATTTTGGTTTTCGACTGACATATTTCTTTCCATGAGTGTTACCATGTCTTCAGGTATCGCAGGTGTTCGTCTGCCTCTTAGCAGCATAGGTACGATGGTTTCAAGGAGAGCAGAGACAAAGACACCATTTAAAGCACACTTGGGGATGCAATCGATCGAGTGTCTATGAACTTGCCTCCCCAAGAAGACATCAAGTTGTTCATATACAAGAACATTGACGACAACAGCATCAATGTAAGAAGCACTATGAACAACAGTGGAAGGCATCATACCAGATGCAACAAACGCAAGAGGAGGATCGTTGACAACATAGAGGTGGAACAAAGTTGCAAGCTCAAGCAGATCCACTTGTGGTGAAAGAAACTTTGGAGACTCATGCTATGAAGTGACGACGCGACATGAAGATCACACGAAAGAAGAGAACGGAATAGAGAAGGAGTTGCATGTACTCAAACATCAACTCAAGGAAGAACATGAGCTGCATAGACAAGAGAATGAGTTGCATTAAGAACAGGTACAACACTGGATGCAAGATGCACTCATGGATGAAATTTCACTTGTACAAGTTAAAGATCCTTCCCAGTAGTTAGCACGGAGCAGACATGGTGAGTAGTGTTGTTGATCACATGCAATGGAATTCAACATCATGCATGTCATCGTGCACACGCATGCGATCCCATCCATTCAGCACACTCACCAAGGCAAATACAAGAAGCAAGTCCAACTTGAGCTGAACATATAGTTGACAGCTGATGTGCATGACTACTAGCACACATTGGAAGATCAACGCAGACACTATGCATTAGTGTGTTTCCAATTCGGCCGCACCCAAGAAGACCATGCACATGTTAGGAGACGAGTTCGATGGAGAAGCCACACCAATGCACCGGGATGAAATGGAGGCAATATTTTGCTTCAGCAAGATGTCACTATGGAGCACATGCACACCATCACAGATGACCAAGCTTGGAATCAGCTCACCACCTTCACCATCACAAGCATGTCAAAGAGTTTCTCTCATCACAACGGACCAAGTTTAGTGTCTTGCATGGGTTTCTCAATCCATTTTGTCTCACATGAGAAAATGTGCATTGTAATGTAATGTCTTGTCAAGTGTAAGTCAAGTGTCGATAGTTCGATGTAACAATCATAGAGTAGATAAAGTGTCATGAGGGTATATGAGTTGTCAGAAAGAGGAATGTCAATGGTCACCCCACCCTTTGCTATAAATAGAACCTCATAACTCATTTTAAGGGCTTTTTATTCAGCCATGCTTCGATAGGAGTATTTTAGAGGAAGCTTGGACACTATTGTAACAAGCCTTGGCTTCTCCACTGCGCAGAGCTAGTACATCTTCTTAGAGGAGCATGCAGTTGTGGCTGTAATGTTCAGATATCAGAACTAGTGGTTGGACATGGATTTATTGTATGACTCGAACTTACACTTCTTAATATAACAGAGCCAACACGTTTCATGCATATGTTGTATTCTATTCTATGCTATCTGGTTTACTCTAAATGATATATGTATTTGTTTGCTTACACATACATGTATGGACTATTCTGTATAAGTATGTAGGAATCTTTCTAAAATGTGTTGTTGGTTTAACCATCACATTGGATTGCTCGCTAACTTGCTTTCCATCTTGTGATGCATTTTCGCTCGTGTGTTCCCTTCCAAGACACGTACCATTTGGTTTCGAAGGGGCACACTCACCTCACCCTCAGTGTGTTAGAACCTCTCATGCACCTTATTTGACTTACTACAATTGTCCCACCCTTGCTACCAACAAGGACATCTTACTTGCCTCTGTGCAAAATCGTGGTCAAGGCATTACCATATGACCCACTGCTAGGACTCTTACACCAAACGGTTTGAAGTCTAATTGGGACTTCTTACTGGGGAGATCCCCTTACATGTTGGTCGGTCCAACACTATCAACATAAGAAAATTTTGGCTTGTAAGTCTAAAGAAAATAATTTGACTACTTCTAAGGACTTGAATTCCAACTAATTTTTGTTTTTTTTCATGTTGTCTTAGTTTCATTTGATGCTTGACCTGAAGCTAGAGAAAGAACCACCCAGGGTTATCTAAGCCATCAAAATCACGCTGGGATCACACCTGATCTAAAACACACTAACCCTCAACATTGTTGGAATGTTTTCGAAAAAGTTTCGAATCGATGATTGTTTCCGATCACAAAGTGACATAATAGTGCATGTCGTCACTGTTTGTCCTATGTCATGTGGGGCATTAGTATTCATACCTTAGAAGTCTTTACACATCACCTTTTTCCATTAATGCTATCTTGTCTTTTGCTATAGAGGACTAGGTTTTATCTATGGAATACATAGAGATAGTAGTTATGAAACTTATGGAAAACCTTATTATACCACATACCAAGAAGATAAAATATTAAAAAGTAGAGGGTTTACATTTAAATTTGATATTTTTAAAAAGATATGTGCCAATGATATAGAAACTCCTCAGGTGTGAGTGATTTTCTTTCGAATAAAAACGATATTATATTATTGTTTTTTTTATATTTATTTGAAATTATGGTTTTCTCATTATGTGTATGTTTTCTTTTAGCTAGCTTCATTTAGATGTAAGTATGAATAATTTTTTTTTAAACCATCGCTGTTATTTTTTATTAAGAACTTTTTTTATTAAAATTGAAATCATTATTTAAAAAGATAGGTTGAATTATTGTAATTTTAATATTAAATTTTTTATATAACCAATTATTATTTTTAATTTATAAATTATATATATTTTTTCTAGCTGGAATATTGTTATATATATTATAAGATTGATCAAATTTATAATTGCAATATATTTATTAATTATTATTTATATAAAATAAATCAATTTAACATATAAAAAAAATAAAAATATATTTTAATAAATATAAAACTATATATATAAGCCTGCTCCCATTAAAAAGGCAAAAAAACATATAATAAATATGATATTATCATATATATATATATATATTAATGGAAAGGGAAACACATCGGAAAAACTGGGCAACTGATACTTAAATTGATATTAGGCAAACTTGCACTTAAATTTAAATTTAAGCTTTTAACTTAAATTAAAGGAACTGGAAGACTATAGCACTTTCAAGGAACTTAAATTTGAAGGAACTTGAAGACTAGAGCACTTTGAGATCTTCAACGTAGAGTCCATAACAAAGTCCCCAAAACGAGAACAAGCTAAATTATATTTAAATTTAAATTTAAATTTCCGGGGTCACGCAAGTTAATCGAATAGAAGTCAAATATGAATAAACCGAATTCAAATGAGCGCCTGTTTTAATTATGTAAATTTAGTGTGTACTGTAAATTTACATTTAAATTGAAATTGCATATAGGAATCAAATTTAAATTTAACAGTATTTTTTAATAGATGGAATTGTTTTCACCAAACTGCAGTACATGAAATTCGTTAAACGAAATTAAATTCGAGCTATACGAATCTTGGGTTTTCCCGTTGGAGATTGGAATCTTTGCTTTTAACGGTTGGATATTGAACAATGAAGTGCTATTCTGAGTTAATTATCCTTTATCGTTCGGCCGAATTTTAATCCTTGTCACCGCGGATTCCTTTTCCTTTGTCCCGTACACTTTTACCGCCGGGCGCTCATGAAAATTCAAAATTCTGTCTGCCTTCTGTTTGTATGTGCGTCTCATTGTTATGTTTAAGCCCTATAATGGAGAAGTTATCAACGAAGAACTATGAAGACGAAGAAGGTGAGGCTAACTAGAGATGTGGAACTAGTATTGTATGGGGATTTTATGAAGTACCAAGCTAGAGAGATGTTTATGGTGCGGCTATAGTTATTTACCTAGTTAAAGTAATGCTTGTGTGTTTGGTATAGCCATTTTCTTCTCCAAGAATATGATGGTTTAAAGGAAACTAAGTATTGGCTAAGGCACAAATTCTACATTTGAACTCTTTGCTATGTAGTGTATCATGACGATTTTCTTTTGAAAGTAGGTAAAAGTATTTAAATTATATGGAGAGTCAAAAATCTTTGTGGGTTCAATGAAAGAGCTACCTTAATGGTCTTTCATTTATAATTGGGGTAGTGAAAATTTACGAGCTAAAAGAGCAATATGGTGATGTCATGGTACTTCATGCATAGAAGGAAAATATTCTTTTTAGATGTTGAGTAAGTTTATATCCTAGAGGTATCCAATAATAATGTGTTGTGGTTTTTGTCATTTAATATTTTATGGATTTTTGTCATTTAATATTTTATCATATTTAAATAGAATTTAGTTAATATTTAAAATATGTTTTAAGTTATAAGATATATCTTGGATTTTGTTGTTAATCTAGTCTTCTAAGTTACAAGTGTGTTGCTATGGAGCCAAGGCATTATACTTATTGATTTCCTATAAAATACCAAAACTATATAATTGTTTTTCGAAAAAACCAAAAAGAAAATTCAAAGAATTAATTATTATTTTTAGTTCCAAAATGTTTTTACAATGAAAAATGGGTACACCAAACCCTACCACACATTCGAAGAAAGATAGTCTAAGGAAAAAGTATAACAAAATATATTAATAAGTCTAAACAAAAAGCATAACAAAATATATTAATACTCGATATAAAGCACGTTTCAAATCAGATATGATATCCGGAAGCATGTGGGCGCCATAGGCCACACCTTTTTATGTAAAATATCTGAAGCCTCGAGAAGGCATGAGCTGGCAAAAGACGAAATTCCTCATCTTTTTGGGTTTTTTTTCTTCTTGTTTGTATAGGAAATCTTCAAAATGTTAGGAGGAAACAAATGTAAGGCAAGAATCAAGACGATTCTGTGAGGCCCTTAGGGGAGGCCATATAAGTAATTTTGCTATATTTTGAATTAAGTTCGTTAAGAGTCGGTGTTGCGCAATTCCCAAACTGGGTGTGTTTATCGAATTCGAACCCTGTGCAATTCTTGTAGTTTCCATGTAGTGGATATTGTATATTTTCCCAGAAGAAATGAGAGTTTATTGAGGGTTTGATGTCTTGTTTTGTGTTAGAAGCTGGAGGACGAGAGTGACCTAGTTGAGTTGGCTTTGAGGAAATTCTACCTCCGCTACCGATTGAGATAACGCAGAGTGAATAGGAAAATCTTTGACCCGAGTTGCAAGAAAATGGCGCAGTCCATTTGTCAATCTGTGAACCCAAACTCTCGGCAAGTTCCGGTAAAGAATGACGCGTTGAAGAGTTGGAGGAGATCGGTACATAAGAGAAATTGGGTGCATTGACAATTCACAAGTAATGAAAGTAAGAAAAAACTCAAATTCCCCGAATTCAAGCATTTGGGCTTCAATATAAAATAGGCATAAGGAATAGTGCTTGAATCTTAGAGTTTGTTGGAGCCCGGCATAAGAGAGATCTGCATCCATCTGCCATTTCTATTATTATGTAATAAGCTAAATTTGGTGCACTCATAATTCGAAAGCAATGAAGGGAGACAAAGACTCAAATTCCTCGAATTCAGGTTCGCGCTTTAATATAAAATAGACTTAAGGAATACTGCATGAACGCTCGAGTTTGTTGGGACCCCCAATGGGGAGACTTGGACTCGTGTTTCTGAGCCCTCAAGTTAACAAATGGTGGACATTGTTCAATGTGGAACCATACTGGAGCCTTCAGGACAAAAAAAATTTGAGTGCAAGGGAAGGAGATGAACCTTGATCACCGGTGGGATCGACACTTTTTGCTTCGTCGATTTCGCCGAGCAATTATGCTCATTTATTTGAGGAGGAATGAAAGTTGGAAAAGTGCTTCGGTGGCTGGGGTAAAGATCCCAGCACCGTCGACTAACATTTAGTAAAGATCCCAACACTTAGTTTTTGAATGGAATATCTCAAGGGTGGCTCGAAGGAAAGAATAATGTTGGTCTTTTGCATGGTTTTTCCCACAAACGGAATATTAAGCTTGCTGATGCAGATTAATTGCTTCAGAAAGGCAAGTTTTGTGGATTGACATTCTTCTCATCAAGTGGTCTATTCAAACTTCTAGGATCGAATTTGACATTCTTCTCATGACGTGGTCTATTTAAACCTCGAGGATCCAATTTAACATTCATCAGATAATATATTCATACGATAACGGTTATACATTTTAAACAAATAAAAATTTATATATTTTTAATATAGAAAAATCACTTATAAATATACTAAATATTAATTTTAAATTAATTTAATTCACCAAAATACTAATATATATTTGATTTAAAACAATTAATATTTATTAAATATAAAATAAAACACACATACTACTTTTATATACACGCCTTTACTTAAATAACATGTAATAAATTTTAAAAATACTTTCTATATTAAAAAACCATAATAAATAAATATATATATATATATATATATATATAAAGCCATTCTTAATTTACGAACGAAAATATTAAAATATATATTTATTATTTGTTGCGTATTTTATCATATTAAAAAGATATTTATATTTTGCAGAATGGAATAAAAATTAATTTTAATATATAATTTTATAAATAAGTTATTAAATAATAAAAAAATAAAATAAAATACTATTACCAAAACAATATTTTTAAAAAATATTAAAAATCAAAATATGTAACATAATAAAAAGAGTCACTGGAATCAAATTAAATTTAACTAGAAGAAAAAGAGTAGTCTACCCAGGCGGAGGAATTCCCGCCGGGCAATGGTAACCGGTGGGAAAACATTCGATAACGGAGAATGGCCAGTAGCGATTGACTAAGATAGCCACCTCGACGTGTGGACCCATCCGGCATCCGATGACCGGTCCTATCTCCGGCCACGTTTGCGTGACCTCCGTTAGCTCTGGGTGTTAGTGATGTGCACCATGCTCATTCATGCTAATCATCATGTTAGTTATGGCGGGGTAATGAAGTTTTGAAATTAAGCCGCGCCTTCTTCTAAATACCAAATAGGGATAATTCGGCTCTGGTGGATTAGGGCATCCACTTTTTGTATGGGTTTTCCATTATTCGCCGAAGAGCAGTCTGTGCCCTCGATTTTATTCCCGCATTCTTTAAATGTCAGGGTCAGGGAGAAGGAAAACCTCCTTCATGTGATCACGAGATCGATCTTCTCTCTGTGTGAGTGAAATTGTGTAAGATTTTATCGTTTTTGTATTCTGTATTTTGATTATTTATGCCAAACGATTTTTTTCTTTAATTTTATTTTCATGAAAGACAAGTCAGTTTTATAGATTTTTTCCATTGCTTGTAAGAAGCTGATGATACGAACACTGAAATGTGGATCTCACAGGGATTCTTGCAATGTCATTTGACATATCCCTTATAAGGCGTGAAGATTGTGGCCGATGATACAAACACTGAAATGTGGATCTCACAGGGATTCTTGCGGTGTCATTTGACATATCCCTTATAAGGCGTGAATATTGTGCTGTGGTTTTATTGATCGAGATTAAAGGCTACTTTCTGGTCTTTGTGTAATGTATACGGTTCGGTTCGGTAATGTCAAATGGTAATGTAATGGAATGCCAACAGAATTTGGTTCAAAAATTTAATAAGTTACTGTTTTAAATTTTCAAATGCCAACATATCCTGGTTCGTTAATGAGGTTGCCAAGCGTGGAATCTATCATTTGCTTGCCCCAATAGCCTGGTTCATTCATCTTGGTGCCCTGGCTCATTCATCTCGGTGCCATGGTGACAGACATTTCCAACCCACTGACGGTGCAGTTCTGCGTTTCTTTGCCCTTGGTTTTGCACAAAAGGGGCACGGAATTGATGATGAGTGTCAATGGCCCTCGTTGACATTTCCACAGCTTCTACAACACCCTTCTTGTATGGGCACTTCGGTGTAATCAGTTCAAAATGGATTACAATTTGATTTTTTCGTGTTCTGTTGCTCGTCGTGGCACCAACTATGGTTTTCCAGCAAAATTTCAGCGGAATAAAGCAACTGAGAAACAACACAACCATAGGGTGGCTTGTTAGGATTTAGCTTTGAATTATGTACAGTTTCAAAATACAAAGCACAAGTTTCACATTTTTGGAAATGAATGAGTTGTTAACATCTGTCTTTGTATGGTTGGTTCGTTTCCTTTAAACAATTTCGATTATTATTAAATCATTTTAAATTCTTCGTATAAAATTACGGTATACCTGTCACGTAGATTATTCAAATTCTAGTCATATTATCTAGAACTTTGCCATCCAGTTATTTTGAATAAAGAAATTTTATGTATTAACTTTGTTATTTAAAGTTATTTTGAATAAAAAAGATTTATATGTACAAAAAAAATGTAATTAAGAGTAAATATAATTTTTTTGGAAAATTTATTATGATTTAGTTATACAATTTTTTGGGAAAATATATTATAATTTAGTTATTAACTTTTTTATTTAAAAACTTATTTGGAATGAAGAATATTTATGTATATAGATAAAAGGTAATTAACAGTAAATATTTTTTTGGGGGGAAATATTATAATTTAGTTGTTAAATTAATAGTAGGATAATTATTATTGGTTGCTATTTGCCAATATTCAAGGAAAACCATGTCCCCTGAATCACTGGTTAGTGATTAGTAAACCTGCATGTGAAGAATATTTATGTATATAGATAAAAAGTAATTAATAGTAAATATTTTTTTGGGGGAAATATTATAATTTAGTTCTTAAATTAATAGTAGGATAATTATTATTGGTTGCTATTTGCCAATATTCAAGGAAAACCAAGTCACCTGAATTACTGGTTAGTGATTAGTAAACCCGCATGTATTCACTCTTGCGAGATGTCTCTCAAACTCAGGTTGTTAACTTGTTCATTCATATTAAATCACTAGACTTAATTTAATTTTTAATTAAATATTTAAAAGAATTATAATTTTAATTCAATTAAAAATAATAAATGAGTTGTATATTTAAGTTTGTTTTTATAAATAAAATTATAAATATTTTTTTGAAAAAACTTTGTAATATTTATGACATTAAAATAATAATTATGTTTATTCATAACACTAATATTTCAAAGAATATATAAATTTTTAATAAATTTAATTAATAAAACACATAGTTAGAAATTTAATATTTTTATATAGAAAGATGTGAAATATTTATAAAACATAAATAATCGTTAAAAATTAAGATTTATTTTATCATATTTGTTGGGTTTTGAATTGATAGTGAATAAATTTACTACCAAAAAAGTGGCTAGTTCAAATTCCTCCATAGTTAACCCCTCCAAAAAAATCAGTTTACCATATAATTAAAATAATGATTCATGTTCATAATTGTTATATTTTGCAATTTCATATTTGATTTTAATATTAAAAAAAAATATAAAAACTTAGACTTATAATAATATTTTGTCTAATTTCCCTTTGAGCATGGTACACCATTAAGACTTTCGTCTATATATGACTAAATTATGAATCAATGAAATGTAGTAAATTAATCTAGAAAAAAAAGATACTTGTAAAATATATATAAAGCTCTAAACACATCATCTAGGTTCAAATCTCCACTAGTGACATGATGAGTTATAAGACATCAATGTAATAGATTTGTGCTTATTAATATTATTGTATTGACTTCAAACCTTCTTAAACTTTTAATAGTATTTTCACACATTATATATATATATATATATGTGTGTATGTGTGTGTGTGTGAGAATTTTTTTCTTATTTTATTTTATGAATTAATATATTATTTTTATTATCTAGTAATATGACTTTTAATTTATTGATATATTTTTTATTCCTATATATATATATACTATTGAAAACCACATAAAAAATTTCAATATTATTTTTAAATATTAATAAGAAAACAATATTTCTATTAAAAAAATCATATACAATTATATATATATATATATAGATACAGAGAGAGAGAGAGATAGAGAGAGAGCAAGTTAAACATTTTACTTATGTAAAATAAATTATATTTTCTAATAATCTTTAGTCTATGTGGGAAAACAAATCATTCACAAAAGTAAGATTATAAGTATATAAAATGCTTAATTTTTATACTAGGAAAAACAATGAACATTCCAATAAATTCATGCTTAATGTTTATACTATAACAAAATAATAAAGATTTCAATAAATTCATTTTATATTAAATAAAAAAAAGTAATTGAAATTCTAAATATATAAATATTTTAATAAATTTATTTTATTTTTAAATACAAATATAATTTTAATTTTAAATATGATTTTATAAGTGACTAATCAAATTAGATAAGTATAATTAGTAAATCGTTTGAAATCATTTTTAAATAACTGTATTTCTAACTCAAATAATTGTTTCATGACCACATTTTCAATGAGATTCAAATGGGTCATCTTCTTCCATGCAAGAAAGTTTGAACCAACTTGTTTCTTTCCTTGAAAAAGGACATTTTGACAGATTCATATGTAGACATAAATATATCTAATTGTGAAAATGCTCCTTCAACTTGTTGCCTTCTTGAATTTGATGATGATATAGATAATAGAAAACTTCTCCTTGATGAAGATAGTTTTCTTCAAGATTGATCCTTGGCTCCAAAGAGAGGGAGATCACCTTAGAACTTTTGATGATGGTTATAATGTCCATATTGATGATTATGACAACAACCTTGATCTTACTTCTCTTGGATCAGTAGACTTCAAGTTACTTTGATTTTAAAAGTTCTTCAACTTGAGTAGAGCTAGGGTCTTTGTGGCCCTTTTCTTTGTTGATGATTTGGGCAAGGATCTCAAGACTTCTTCAGGTGTAGACTTCTTCTTCGATCTAGGCTTTTGACACTTCGTAGTAGATCTTGAATTCAAGGTTCTTTTAGGATGAGATGATCTTCTAGATCTCCTTTGATGCCGTTTCTAGAATTTTAGTCCTTGAATGCTTGATTGTCCCTTGATTAAATGCCCTTCCTTTACTTGTTACCTTAGCTCTAATACCATGTTGAGAAATATAGGGCAGAGATATTCGATGATTTCTCTTATAATGATAGATGTGTGCGAGGAATTTCTACTTTCCTTAATCAGGTTCTTCTTGTACTTGATTATTATTATGTGTTCTACTTCATCAAACAACTACCAATCCATAAATAACAATGAGACAAAGGACACAAAATGTAGGCAATAATCCAAGGCCAAAACGTCTCCAACCTTAGAGGAAAACCCATAAGAATTCTTCTTCTTATAGAATCTTCAATTGAGGAATTCCAAGACCTATACCCTTGACCAAGAATCCCTCCAAGACCAAGTCAATGCTTTTTCATTGAATAGCTTCTCCTTTCAACAACTTCGACCTATTCAGCAACTTCAATTGCAACTATAGCTTCGACTTGCCTAGAAACTGCAACTTCGACTTTCCCAAAAACTACAACTTTGACTTGCCCAAATATTGCAACTTCGACTGCAACTTTTATTGCAACTTCAATTGCAACTTCGCTTCATTGCTTGGGTAGATTCTCCTTAGAAAACACGACTTCCAAAATAACTCTTCTTGGTGACCTAACTTTATTTCTATAACTCGACTTCACTACAACAATATGTGCCTTCATTCCTTCACATGTGTGGATATAAGTAGCCCAAAATAAACCCAAAACTATGACTTTTTCTCCTTCCTTAGTCTTCTTCTTCTTCCCTTTTTTTCGTCCTTATAATCGAACTTGTGTGAGTGAGAATGTGTTCTCCAAATGAGGTTGTGTTCCCTATATATAGGCTTCCTTGATCCTCCTATTAGGCAGACTTGTTGCTCCATTAGGCCAACTTGATGCTTGCATGTTTGACTTGGTCTTGGAGGATATTTTGACTCTAATTTGACTCAAATAATTTTTCTTACAATATGTAACATGCCCAAATGGGCCTTCAATACATGAAAATGATTCAATTGACTTTATGACAAACCTAGAAGCACTAAATGGGTGCTTGATTTAACAATAAATTTTCCCTTGAGCATGAAACCCATGCCTCGAGAATACAAGTAATAAAATTAATTTTCTCTTTTCATTAAATACATAAAATCATGATTACGTATGCCATTATGAAGACCAAACCTAGTTACATATTTCAACACCTAGAACTCCGGAATTGGATAAGAGGGGAGTATCACATTCCATGTCCCTACAATAAGGGGCTCGGAAAAAGAATCCATGCCACCACTGCTGCTCTATGGAAGAGTTTTTTATCTGGTCATTTGCTTCAGTTTTGTAACACCTACCTCTAGTAATGCCCTGAGTACATCTGACCACTGAACCTCAACTATCCAATCTAGCCTCTAGCTTATCGTAATTCCATCTATTATCAACACATAAGGTCTTCACTCTCTCTAGCTGCTCCTTCATACTTCAAGGAAACAACACTTTGAGACTTCTGCCCATTGTTGTTCCTCAAATCTTTTGGGACTTGTCTTCCCACTACAATGTTCCTGCGCTACTCCAATGAAGACTAACATAGGGCGGGAGGGTTGCCACCTATCACCACCGATTGTTGCTTCTCCAACAATGAAAACGAGCTATAACAAATTGCTCCTCTGGCTTGCCAAACCTTCAGCTGCCACTCCTAGCAACCCTTAGAATCCATCCCAAGGTCTTCACTTCTACTCACAGATGTGTGTAAAGTGTTATTCGTTGTAGTTCATTGTTCACAACTCGATTCAAAAGAACCTCATCTTAGTTGAGGTCATGAAGCAGTTGGTCCTACTGATGACATTACACCTACAATCCTGCACCATTGAAAACTAATGAATTGAAGTTCGATGGTGTAAAACTGTAGGTGTGGTGTCAACAATATTAAAATAAAATAAAATAAATGTATTAAAATATCTATATATTTCTAATTTAAATTACTTTTTTTATTTAACATAAAATGAATTTATTGAAATCTTTATTATTTTGTTATAGTATAAACATTAAGCATTCTATATACTAAGAATCTTACTTTTGCCAATGATTTGCTTTCCCATGTAGGCTAAAGATTATAAAAAAAATAATTTATTTTACATAAGTAAAAATTATATATATATATATATATATATATATATATATATATATATATTAAAATTATAAATGTTTTTTTTGTTTTTGTTTTTTTTAATTATATTATATATATATATATATATATATATATATATATATATATATATATATATATATATAGTTTTCTTATTAATCTTTAAAAATAATATTGAAAATTTTTGTGGTTTTCAATAATATTATATATATATATTTTTGGAATAAAAAATATATCAATAAATTAAAAGTCATATTAATAGATAATAAAAATAATATATTAACTCATAAAATAAAATAGGATGAAATTAAAGAAAAAATGATATATAGTGTGTGTAAAAATAGCATTAAAATTTTAATAAGGTTTGAAGCCAATACGATAATATTAATAAGCATAAATCCATTACATCAAATGCCTTATAACTCATCATGTCATTAGTGGAGATTTGAACCTAGATGATGTGTTTAGAGCTTTATATATATTTTACAAGTATCTTTTTTTCTAGATTAATTTGCTACATTTCATTGATTCATAATTTAGCCATATGTGGATGAAAGTCTTAATGTTGTACCATGCTTAAAGGAAAATTAGACCAAAGATTATTATAAGTTTTTATATATTTTTTAATTAAAATCAAATATTAAATTGCCAAATATAATAATTATGAACATGAATCATTATTTTAATTATATGGTAAATTGATTTTTTTTTGGGCGTTAACTATGGAGGAATTTGAACTAGCCACTTTTTTTTAGTATAAACGTATTCACTATCAATTCAAAACCCAACAAATATGATAAAATAAATCTTAATTTTTAACTATTATTTATGTTTTATATATATTTTACATCTTTTTATATAAAAATATTAAATTTCTAACTATGTGTTTTATTAATTAAATTTATTAAAAATTTATATATTCTTTAAAATATCATTGTTATGAATACAAATACTTATTATTTAAATTTATTTTAATGTCATAGATATTATAAAGTTTAAAAAATATATATTTATAATTTTATTTATAAAAACAAAATTACAATACAAAATTCATTTTTTTATTTTTAATTGAATTAAAATTAAAATTATTTTTAAATATTTAATTAAAAATAAAATTAAATTTAGTGATTTAACATGAAAAAAACAACCCAAGTCCAAGAAACATCTCTCAAGAGTGAATACATACCTGTTTATTAACCACTAGATAGTTATTTTCGATGACTTGATTTTACTTAAATATTGGTAGATAGCAACCAATAATGATTATCCTACTATTAATTTAACAACTAAATTATAATATATTTTTCCAAAAAAATATTTACTATCAATTCCATTTTATCTATATACATAAATATTCTTTATTCATTAAAATTTAAATAACTAAATTATAATATATTTTTCTCAAAAAATTATAATTATATTTATCTTCGATTACAATTTACCTCTATACATGAATCTTCTTTATTCAAAATAGCCTTGAAAAAGTTTTAGATAATATGACTAGACTTTGATTAATCTACTTGATGCGCATACAAGAATAACATAATTTTATAGGAATAGCTTAAAATTTTGCCCAAGATTTTACAAGATTCCATTACTTCGGAAGATTTAAAAGCTTATTAATTTATTAAACTACTCGAAATTTTACATACAATCTTTAAAATATTTTATTTTAATATTCTTCTTTACCAAATTCGAAGTACACATGATACCTTCTTATTCATCCTACACTCACTAATAGTAATCGAAATAGTTTGCCGGAAACGAACCAACGATACAAAGACAAATGTTTTTTTTTTCTTATGTAAAGGCTACTACTATATTAAGAAAAGAAAATATTTACAGAGGTTACATCTGGCGAGGAGGCCGAGGTCAGTCCTCAAGCTGAAGAAGCTTGACAATTCTGTCTATCTGCTTTAACTGATTGTCAAAATTAAGTCCATCATCATGGTTTTTGAACAGAGCGAATAGCCTGGACTCCATCTAACATAGACATCATGGTGACCCGCAAGACAGTGCGAGTTTACATTGTAGACATTGAGGCAAAAAGAGCTGACTGCTGAGGCTTGAAACCTACAGCGGTGGCTATACTGAGACTGTAAACTAAAATAAAATAAAGACTAGAAGAAGACAACATATGTGATAATAGGATTACAAAAAGACAGAACAAAGCACCCGAAGAAAAACTAGGCTGGCTTGCTGGTCGAGTCCGTCTGCACGCCATTGTCCTGGCTTGGCGAGTCGAGCCAGATAACCATCTCCTCCTCGTCCCGAAGCAGCTCTCCTGGATCTGGCTGAGCTTGTGCGCCGAGGACCTCCGCTTCCATGTTCAGATTGGGCAATTGCAGAATTTCTTGGATGGAGACGTCATTGCCCGAGACATCCTGAGGCGATGCCTGCTGGACCAGAGCATTCTGGGTTGGTGCAGCCTCGAAATTGCGAGTTCTGTAAACCAAGCTGGTCATGTCACCCACGAATATATCACTGTCATGAGCCCTTGCAGGGGAGCTGGAATTATGCCTTCCAGGGTCTTCCTCTGTGATAAAAACAGTAAAATTGACCACAACCTCTGGCCTAACCAATCTGCTGGGGAACCTGAAGCGGAACGACTGGTAGGTTCCCTGAGGGAGCAGGCTTTCCTGCTCTGAATCGTCTGTCTCAGAGGAAGGCGGAGCCGAATTGATGGGTGAGATTGACTGCATATTTCCCCGCTCAGAACTGACCCGGACCCCTGATCTTCCACCGCGTTTGGGGATGCCTCTGCTTCGCGGCATGACTCTAATGCCTTGAGAACCCACGCCTCTGTAACACCTTCGACAACCAGGAGCCGAGGCGACCTTTGCTTGAGCGCACAAAGCAGCAGTATACAGGTGCTTGGCCAAAGTGATAATGTGGATTTCAACGTATGGAATCACCTCCATGTTTATCACGGGGGGAGGGCCTTTGGCGCCTCTCCTATCCTGCCTTGGACGCTGAGCAGACATGCTTGGCATGAATGCTGCGTCCCTCCTACCCTGAGACCACTTGAGAGCAGCGTCCCGTCGATGCTGAAATGAACTTAATGCACTGGCGCTGTGCATTAAACCTCCAATACCTTCCACCGTCCTCTGCGTGCTGGGCTGGCAGGCCGTTCTGCAACCAGGTGGCATGGCGTAATGCATTCTTAATGACGAGTGTTAGCACCCGCATCGGGTTACAAAGACAAATGTTAACAACTCGTAACAACTCAATTCATTTCCAAAATGTGATCGGCATTTGAAACTTATGCTTTGTATTTTGAAACTGTACATAATGCAAAAGATAAATACGAGCAGAAAACCACCCACTTGTGCTATTTCTCAGTTGCTTTATTCTGCTGAAATTTTGTTGGAAAACCAGAGTTGGTGCCACCGCTAGCAATAGGGAAGAAATCAAATCGTAATCCATTTTGAACTGATTACAGCCAAGTGCCGATACAAGCAGGGTGTTGTAGAAGCTGTGAAAATGTCAGCGAGGGCCATTGGCACTCATCATCAATCCCGCGCCCCTTTTGTGCAAAACCAACGGCAAAGCAACGCAGAACTACACGTCAGTGGGTTGGAAATGTTCGTGCGGTAGCCATTCCACCGAGATGAATGAGACGAGGGGCAAGCAACTGACAGACTCGACGTTTGGCAACCTCATTAATGAACCAGGGTATGTAGGCATTTGAAAATTTAAACAGTGACCAATGTAGGGATTCGAAAATTTAAAACAGTAACCTATTAAATTATATGTAAAAGTTTTTTTTAACCACATTCTGTTTACATTCCATTATATTATCATTTGACGTTACCGAACCGTATACATTACACAAAGACTAGAAAGTAGCTTTTAATCTCGATCAATAAAACCACAACACAATCTTCACGCCTTATAAGAGATATGTCAAGTGACAACGCAAGAATCCCTGTGAGATCCACATGCCAGTGTTCGTATAGTTGCTTTTATACAAGCGCCTGAAAAATTCTATAAAACCAACTTGTCTTTTACGAAATTAAAAATAAAGAAAACAATCATTTGACAGAATACACAAACGATAAAACCTTACACAACTTCATTGACACAGAGAAAAGATTGATCTCGTGATCACATGAAGGAGGTTTTCCTTCTCCCTGACCCTGAGATTTAAAGAATGCGGGAATAAAATCGACAGCACATACTACTCCCCTGCGAATAATGGAAAACCCATACCGAAAGAGTATCCTCAGAATATCCTCAGAAGCCATAATCCGCCAGAGAGCCGAAATATCATTTGATTTTCGCAAAGAATGGACGGGTCATCAGATGCCTGATGGGTCGGGACGTCGAGGCGGATGGGTCGGGACGTCGAGGCGGCGATCTCGCGGGCATTTCCTCCGCCTAGATAGACTACTCCAAAAGAAAATAATCATTTTTTTTACCATTTTTATAATCACATTATTATAAATCATTTATTATACCATTAATTCAGAAAATACTCTTAAAAACAATCATTTCTTTAAAATATTCCACGTAAATTGAATTAATATTATTTTTATATATTTATTTAACTTTTGTTTAGGTATTCAATTCAAAATACTAATTTTAAAGAATATATATAAATTCGTAACGGTTAAACCAATTAAAATATAATTATATAAATTCAATATGTATTTAAGACTAAAAAAACGGATTTTATGCCATACATACATGAAAGCGACGTTCCGTTCACACATCAAGAAGAAAGTCGCGAAAGATTTTTAATGAAAGTGATAGATAATTAACCAATGTAATGATGTCATGACATTGTGGTTCACATCGTGTCAAAAGGAATGTGGAGAAATCTTTTTAATGAAAGCGAAAGATCATGAACCAATGTAATGATTTCATGTAACGGTCAAGGAGATAAAAAAAAAAACAAAAACAACCACTATTTTCTATAATTAAGTCACGCGGCTCAAACATTATTGTAATATTCCAATTATCATCCTTGTAGCATAATTTTTCCCTCAAATTTGCTTCTATCTTTCAGTACGGTTCGTTTTTCAAATTTGTATGGAAGCGCTTCCATTTCATCTTGATCGTGAGTAGATTTAAATGCTTGTTTTTATAACCATACGATAAAGGAGAAGGAACAAAAACAAAACCACTGGAAGGGAAGGAAAACAAACACAGGATGTTTTTTCTACCCAATTCTTGTTTCATCAAAATGAGTCAAGTATTTATCTCTAGTTGGTTGAAGGAAGCAATTTGTTGGCAATTTCCCTGTCATTTTAAATAAAATCATCAAAAATGTGTGTTAATCATTTGTTTAATATTTTGGCATATTAAAAAATATTTAATTAAATTTTATATTAAAAAATTAATAATTAAATTTTATATATTCTTAATTTTATCACAAGAAAAGTATAATTGAAGGAATTTCTTTACAAGTTGGTTCTATTGTATTCTTTGTTTTTCCAAATAAAATTTTAATGGACGCAATTGCCTTTCAAGCTTATTCTAATATATTTTTTTAGTGTACCATAAAACCCCAGCAGATGTTACTTCTGGATCCCTCTTTATTTGGCCAAAATCCTTGGAAAAGATCTCCAATACGTATTTACGAAGGATTTCGTCCATCACAGATTCTGTTTCGGATTGTTGACAAGTATGGAGCTTTCCTTTAAAATTCCCTTTCACTTATATTCCTCACTTTTGAATTTTTTTTTTAGATTTATCTTTTTTTAGCCAAACACTCTTTCCTTTTTTCATCAAATAAGCTCCAATCATACGACTGAAAAAACTATATATATTTAAATACATATAAATTAGTGGGGTTTTGCATCCGACCACGTCATCACTTGGTCTATTCGTACGATTATCGTTACACTTATGACATAGGGAATTGGCATCGCTCGAGAGTTCAACAAATTTTCTTCTGATCTTTTCTAGGATCTCCACTAGAGAGATTAAGTGCCATTCGAAGTGCATCGGTACTTTTAACAGGATTTTTGTTGCTTCAAGCATTCGACCTTACATGGAAAACAACCGAATCACATACCAAAGCAAGTGCTTGACCTTTATGAATTTTTCACAACCATAAGCATAAGGTCATATGATATATAACATTATGATGATAGTGTCGAGAAGATTAACAGATACAATTAACGTAAGATGTGAAGCACCTTTGATAGATTAGTGACACAAAAGGAGAAATTCAAGGAGATCTAACAGAATTGTGTATGTAACAACGCTTTAATTACTAAAGAGGTTGAATATATGAGAAAAATAATAACTACAAAGGGATCAACCTAGGGTATTAGACAAAAACTTATGAAAGATATTGTAGCAATTCTTGCAGTGAAACATTTTAGATGCAATTTTTAAGCTTTCTTGTTTGAATCAAAGAGATATGCATTCAACCAAGACATGAATTAGAGAGGAGGCACGAGATAGTAATCCCACTGCAAAAACATTTAAAACTAGATCCGAGAAGAGTCTCATGAATAGCGGAATTTGAAAACGAAAGATTTGAGCTTGTAGAAATTGATATAGGGTAAATCTGAATAGGTGAAGCTTACATGCCAGTAAATGATGTTTTTGAAATTATTATGTAATGATGTTATTAGCTCTGCAATGGTTATTTCAAGCTTTGGAACTAGAGGATGGCGATGGTACAGAAATGTGATCCATGAAACTGAGGATGTAAAGTTAGGTTTTACCGGCTTGGAATAACTTGTTGTCCGCTTGGTTTGAGAGTCCTAAACCAAGTCTGTGTCCGAGCTCGTGTAAATGGGGAGGGAGTTCTCACGCGCGGTTTTGGAGGTGTTTGAATACCGGCCACCAACTCGGGAAAGCCCATCGCCTGTGGCGAGATGTGACCAAGAATCGTCAGGACTCCTGGATTTGTCAGACGATCGACCGCAATTAATGTCGAAGGGTGGCGGAATTGTCAGAACTGGACATTTTTCTGAGCAGGAAAGGAAACAGGGAATTCCTCCGCCTTATTAGACTACTCCATTGAATTTGACATTTTTCAATCACGTGGTATATTCAAACCTCTATGATCGAATTTGACATTATTATCATGAAATAGTCTATTTAAACCTAATGATCCAATTGACATTCTTCACATCATATGATATATTCATACTATGACGGTTATACATCTTTAACAAATAAACTTTTATATATTTTTAATATATAAAAATCAATTATAAATATACTAAATATCGATTTTAATGTAATTCATAAAAATACTAATATATATTTGATTTAAAACAGTTAATATTTATTAAATATAAAATAAAACACACATACTACTTACTCTTATATATAAAAAAATGCCTCTAACAGAAATAACTTGTAATAAATTTTAAAAATACATAATATATTAAAAAACTATTATTATAAAAGTGAGTCTTAATTTAAGAATAATTTTTTTATAAATAAAAATATTAATATATATATATATATTTATTTATTATTTGTTACATATTTTATTATATTAAAAAAATCTATATATAATAAAATCTATATATATGTATATGTATATTTTATAATAAAAATTTATGATGATGATGGTTAACGTCCACTGAAATTGAATTTTGGTCTATTGAATCTAAAGAAACAAGTTATTTAGTTTGATTTAAGATTTTATTCTTATGCTCAAAAAGCTTGGAGAGAAGCCTCCCAAACTTGCTATAATTTTGACATCGTAAAAGGCTAGGGAGGTCAGTGTTGCGAAAAAGATTATGACACTGAGATCTAATGTGATTATACGCAAGGCACTCTAAGAGGAAGTGGCTTTCATCCTCGATGTTCCTATTCTCATAGAGATGGCAGATCCTTTCCGTCCATGGTGTTTTAGGAACTACCCAACGACCTGTTTCACTATGGAGCTCATGAGATTTCATTTTAATCTTCGTTATATTAATTTTCTTCTTTGAGCTATTTAAAACAAAGAGATACTTTTGATCTTCTAGGGTGGGGTTGATGACCTTCTTATAATAACTTAATTTTCTTTTAGCTGCTAAATCTTTCTCACACCACATTTTTTCTTTGAACTTAGAAATAACAATATTTTTAATGTTATTAATGTTTTGCAATACATGACTTAGAAGTAACAATATTTTTAATGTTATTAATGTTTTGCAATGCATCATTCTCTTTGATCTCCCAATGGTTTAACCAGGCCCTTGTGTCTTTATACCACCCCCATTTCAGCGTTAGGTGGTTTTGGCTGGAATTTAAAGCTAGCTTAAGAAGTATGTGACCTCCTATGTTATTGAGCTTGTGCTTGTATAACAAAAGCCTAATCATTACTAGACTCTAGAATAAAACAAATATTAATTTTAATAATTTTATAAATAAATTATTAAAATAATAAAAATTTAAATATATTATTAACGAAACAATATCTTCAGAAAATATATAAAATATTAAAAATCAAAATATTATATAATTTAACATAATAAAAAGTTGCTAGAATAAAAAATGATATCTTTTTAACCATCTTTATATAAAAAGATGAATCAAATTAATTTTACCTAAAAGAAAATGATATCTTTTTAACCATCTTTATATAAAAAGATGAATCACATTAGATTATTCTAAATCATTTATTATATAATTAATCCATAAAATATTTAAAAAACAATCACTTCTTTAAAATATTTCATGTAAATTGAATTAATATTATTTTTATATATTTATTTAGATATACAATTCAAAATAATAATTTTAAAAAATATATAAATTCGCAACGGTTAAACCAATTAAAATATAATCATATAAATTCAACATTGGTTGAAGATTAACAAACGGATTTTATGCCATACATACATGAAAGCCACGTTCCGTTCACATCGTGTCAAGAAGAAAGTGGTGAAATATTTTTAACGAAAGCAATAGATAATTAACCAATGTAATGATATCATGACATTGTGGTTCACATCGTGTCAAGAGGAATGCGGCGAAATCTTTTTAATGAAAGCGACAGATCATCGAGCAATGTAAGGATTTCCTGTAACAGTCGTTGAGATTCAAAAAAAAAAAAAGAGCACTATTTTCTATAATTAAGGCACGCGGCTCAACATTATTACTCTATTCCAATTATGCATCATCTTTCTGTAGCATTTCTTTTCTCAAATTTGCTTCTATCTTTCAGTACGGTTCGTTTTTCAAATTTGCGTGGAAGCATTTCCACTTTATCTTGATCGTCACTAGATTTATTCTTTTCATGTGTGTTGTGTTATGTAGTCACGTGTATTTATATGCTTGTTTTTATAATCATAGGATAAAGAAGAAGGAACAAAAACAGAGCAACTGAAAGTGAAGGAAAAGAAGCACAAGATGTTTTCTCTACTCAATTCTTGTTGCATCAAAATGAGCCAAGTATTTATTTCTGGGGTAGTTTTCCTATAATTTTTAGATAAAATCATCAAAATATGTGTTAATTATTTGTTTAATATTTTGGCATATGAAAAAATAATTAATTAAATTTTATATTAAAAAACTAATTATTAAATTTTATATTAAATTAATTGAATAAAATTTACAACTTATATAACAACACCTTTCTAAACAAGCATTAAATCGGAATTATAACATTGTCTATAGCTTCTCTCAGGCAATCTGAAATCAGAAAAGATGGAGTTGGGGATCTCTGTACAGGTTCCGTCATGGTTTAGGGTTTCTTGCAAGTCCCTGAAGCACATTTACAGCTGACATTACGGAACCTCGCCACTCTTACCCGCCCGTACACCTCTGCTGTTACTTTCCTGTGTTTGTCGACAATCGGCTGCAGTTAACACATCCTCCCAGTAGTTTAGCCTTCCAAGCCCTTGCTTATTCGTTACTATTCCAGGTCATTAAGCGATGGGCTCCCCAACACCGCGAAGGCAGCTGGCACGGGTTTTTAGTGACAGTTATGGAGGATATAGTAGATTATTCAGCGGACCCTTTGGACGGAATCTCTATTTGGACACATCCACATTCATCCTCAGTAGGTGTCTTCTCTTTTGACTATGAACTCTTTGAGGCTGTCGAAGCACTACCATCTATCTCGAGGTCCAAAAGCTTGCTAATCACCCTCCAGGAAATCAGCCCTACCCTGCCTGACCTCACGGATCAGCCTATGTCGCCCTCTACTCTCCAGTTCGTCGATCATCCTCCAAACTCTAGTAGCGAAACCCTTATAGCGGTACCTAATTATTTCCCTCCCTCAGCTCGCTCTCGGGCCTCCTAAATTGCCCAATCCCTCAATCTTGTGTCTCAAGTTGATGCCCTTCATCCCTCGCTGCCTCTTCCTCCCCCCCGCATCTGGAAATATCACCGGAATTCCTCCCTTATCTGGTGTCTTCACCTTGGTGCCTAACCCAGACTCTACTATCCCTGGAACTAGCTCCCCTTCGACTGACTCTCAGCAACTCCCACTTGATGATTGGACCAGTCCATAAAAAAAAGAGGTGTTTGAAGCATAATTAGTGTAAGGTCTTCCTTAGGCTAACTGAGGATACTCAATTGTGCGATTCTATGGACATAGTAGATAGGGTTGTGGTGGGCCGTGTTAGTGGACGCAACTATACCATGGCAAGACTGAAGCAATGGGCAACTGAGGTATGGGGTCATCACCTGGCTGAACCTCCTTCCATTCAAACTTTTGTTAAGGGATGGTTTCCCTATGTTTTTCTAGGGTCGAACAGACAAACTGGGTGCTCTCAATTGTCCGGCACATAGAACAGGCGTCGATGCTCCTCCGTAGATGGACTTCCCTGTTTGATCTTGAACAAGAGAGGCTTGAATTTGGCCCCCTCTGGTTCCGTTTTCTAGGGTTACCATTATAATTATGGTCTGAGGACGTCTTCAAACGCATTAGGAGTGCTCTTGGCACTTATCTAGAACATGACAAATCCTACTTCACTATAGGGAAGTTAGCCTACACCAAGGTCCTCGTACATTTGGATACCACTGACGGATTACAGGAGTTCATCACTGTCCAATGGAGGAATTTCTCTCAGCAACAGACATTGGATTATGAAGGAGTTCCCTTTAGATGCATAAGATGACATAAGGTAGGGCATCTATTTCGGGATTTCCCTCTTAATGGCAAGACGCGCATAGGGGGTTCTAGAAGGGTGATCCCACCGAAATCACCACCAAAGACGGGAGAACAATCCCCTGGAACAAGCTTAGAGGTTCACACAAAGCCGACTACTGAAAAGTAGATCCCCACACAAGCATCCCCGAAGAAGCGAGGCAAAACACCTCTTCGGCCACCCTCTCCTCCTCCCACAAGGGCTAGGGAGGCCGTCGAGACTACAGATGCATCGGGTAAGAAATCTCCCTCTACAATTTTATCTCATCAGCTCTCTAATGCAAATGGTAATGTTTCTTATGCTTCTAGCATTATTCATGGCTTGGTCAGACTCTCTTTGCCCCCTTCCTCTTTGGCCTCCTCCCTTGGCCCCCCCATCATCTACTTTCTCTTCCATCCCCCCTTCGTTCCCAGATCCCCTTCCTCTAATCCCTTTTTCATCTGAGTTGGGGCCTCCCTCCCCGCGATATCAGACCCGATCCAAGGAAAAAAGATAGGCCTTGGACCACATTGGATTAGATCTAATTGCTTCCCCCTTCTCCCCTAAACTCCCTCGTGGGCGACCCTTGTCTCTCTCCAAAGCGCAGAGCCTGGCTCGAGATGAGATTGCTTTTGGCAAACAAGCAACCATTCATGGGGAACTTAGAGCACGGACCCCCCTGAAGGAGATCCCCCCCCCTCCCCCCCCATGAACATAGTCCCCTTCAACTGCAGAGGGCTAGCTAGGCTCGATAAAAAACTAGCACTTCGAAGAATGATAGCCACAGAATCAGTGAATGTCATCTTCTTACAAGAAACCCTTGGAACACTGGAAGCTATCACTCACCTTCTTGAATCGATGCTCCTTGGATGGAAATTTCTTGGCCTTGATGCCAATGGTAGATCTGGGGGAATCGCCTTAGGCTTCAACTCGCACACCATTATTCTCCACAACTATTGGGGTGGATCTGGGCATATTGGGGTGGATTTAACCTGGGATTGGAGATTTGGTTTTACAATGTGTATGGGCCTTGCCACCATTGTCCTGAATTCTGAGATCAACTCTTGAGCTCTGAGCTTCTACAAAATGAATACCTTATCATTGGATGTGATTTAAATTTCTCCTTATGCCATTCTGAATCACGGGGACACCGAGCTCAGAGAGATCGTCTATTTGATTACTTTGAGAATGCTCTGGATGCATAGAAATTAATAGATATCCCCTCTGCAAAGTTGCAACCCACTTGGAGGAGTAATAGGATTGGGGATGACAGTCTAGCCCACAGGCTTCATCGATTCCTGATCAGGGAAAAACTGCTTGACCATGGATTTAATCATAGACAATGGGTGGGATCAAGAGGCATCTCCGATCATTCCCCTATTTATATGGAAATCTGTGGTGGGTAGGGGAAGCCTAAGGGGCCATTTAAATTCTGCTCGACATGGTTAAAATATGCTTCCTATATACGCATGGTCACAAATTTTTGGAAGGGAAATCCCCCAGATGCTGGAGGAAACATAGCTAAATGTTTTGCTCACAATCTCATTGAGCTAAAGAGGTTTTCTAAAATATGGGCAGAGAACAAGAGGGTCAAGAATGATCAAGCCTTGAGGCAGGCAAAAAGTGAAATAGCATAATTTGAAAATGATCAGCGGGGGTTATATAGCTCCATTGAACACAAGCAAAAAATCACCTCTTACTATGCAGTGAGAGGGAAAATCTTAAAGGACTGAGAAGAAGCTTGGAGATTGAGGAGCAGTGCGATCTGGATGCAAGAGGGAGACGATAACAATAAATTCTATCACAAATTTTCAAATGGGAGGAAAGAAATAAACACCATCTTCCAACTCTCGAATGAGCGAGGACAAACTGTAAATGCTTTCCCCCAGCTGACTTCACTAGCATACTCTCATTTCAAAAAGATTTATAGAGCTCTCCTTGATGTCAATCTAGCTGAAATAATTCTAGTAGCTAAGCTTTTTCCCCACTTTGTGGAACATGAGGATGTCAGGGATCTTACTATGGAAGTCTCCTTAGAGGAACTGGAAGCCACTCTCAAATGGTTTAAGAAAGGGAAGATACCTGGGCCGGATGGTGGTCGATAGAGTTCTATCTAGCTTTCTTTGAGATTTTGCGTGCAGACGTCCTCAAAGTCATTGAGGACTCCAGACTTCACCGCAGAATGCATGCTCCCTTCTCCTCAAACTTTATTGAACTTATCCCCAAGACCGATAAGTCGACCTCTTTTGGTGACTACAGACCGATTTCCTTATGTAATTGCATTTATAAGATCATGGCCAAAATTATAGCCAACAGACTGAAACCTATCTTATCCAATCACACATCTCCGGAGCAATTTTCCTTCCTACAAGATCACCAGATCCATGAAGCCGTGGGAACATCTCAAGAGGTCTTGCATTCCCTACATGTCAAGAAAATTAAAGGTATGACTCTTAAGGTAGATCTCTCAAAGGTTTTTGACAGAGTTCGTTGGTTGTACTTAAGAATGTTGTTAACCCACCTGGGTTTTCCTTTTGCTTTCATTGAATGGATTATGAGTTGTATGACTAATATACCATTCAGTGTTCTGGTTAACGGAATGACATCTCCATTATTTCATTCTGAAAGAGGCCTATGCCAAGGATGCCTTCTATCGCCGTTACTTTTTCTCCTCATTATGGAAGGGCTCAACAGATTAGTCAAAGAAGAATTCAGAAGGGGTAGGTTGCATGGCATAAAAATCACAGATGACTGCATCTTGACTCATCTGTTATTTGTGGACGATGTCTTGATATTTATCAACGGAGGCATTGTGGACCTAATGAAGATGAGGAATATATTTTCCCTATTCAAATCAGCCACTAGAATGACTATTAACTACACCAAGTCTACTTTAACAGTAGCAGGATGCTCCCAGCACGAAATCCATTATGCTCTTCAAAGATTTCAATTCTCAAATTTAGGTCTCCAGGAGGGTCTTAAATATCTTGATACAAGCTAAAACCTCTGGGCTACAAAACAATAGACTGGATCTGGCTTATTGCAAAGATAGAAAAGAGACTCAACATTTGGTATCATAAATATCTATCCAGGGCAGACATGCTTGTTCTCATTAAAAGTGTACTGGAGCCCCCCCCGGTCTATTGGATGACCTTGACATGGATCCCCAGGGGCATTCTCTCTAGGATACAGGCCTTAAGTTGTAGATTCCTTTGGAAGGGTAGTCAGATGGGGAAAATTTTTGCATGGGTCAAATGGGATGCTCTAAATCTGCCAAAAAAATGGGGTGGCTAGGGATTAAGAAGTTGTAGGATTTCTCCTCAGCACTAGCAGCAAAACTTGGTTGGCAGCTCATTACTACTAGCAGTATTTGGACAGAGGTGGTTGTCTCCAAATACATTGCCCCACTACAAGTGATGGATTGGTTTAGAATTCCTCAAAGGCTCTCCACAGGGATCTCAATAATATGGAAGGCGGTCATCAAGTCTATCGACTACATCATAGTAGGTATTACTTGGAAAATACAATATGGATTGGTAGTGAGGATTTGGCTAGACCCATGGATAGGTTGTGGTAATGCTCACAGGCTGCCAATAGAACTCACAAACCATGCAACGAATATCATTCACATTATTCACATCGCAGACTCTGAGCATTCAACTTTATTTCAGCAAGCATGGAAATCGGCTCATCATCTGAATATCCAAAATTAGTGGTATCAGACCTAGAATGATTATATCGAGGCTCTTATAGAAGCACACATTCGAATAAGTGAGGGTGAAGATGAGGTAATCTGGGCTCTTTCGAAGACTGGGAGATACTCTCCAAAGGAAGGCTACCTTTTTTTGACTGAATCTTGCAGACCTCTAGACATAGAGTCACGGTGGCAAAATATTTGGAAATTAAAAGCACCTCCCAATGTAGACTCCTTAGGTGGAAAATCTTAAAAAACAAAATTCCCACAGGAGACAACCTCCTCAAGCATTATAAATATGGTCCATATTGGTGCTGTCTCTGTAAATGTTGCAATGAATCACTTCCTCATCTATTTATAGAATGCACAGTGGCACAAGAACTATGGCAATCTCTTTTAACATCAGTGGCACCACATCGCAAGTGGACGGGAGCATCTATCACAGAAGCATGGTTCGAATGGTGGACTAATGCCATCCCGACCAAGCTTAGGAGCCTACCTCCCCTTGCTTGCTGGGCTCTCCGAATCGAAAGAAACAGACTCATATTTCAGAACACTGCCCCACACTGGCCCTCCATTGTTGCTCGTGTTTTGTCTAATTTCGCCCTTCTTCTGGATGACAACGAACCCCCAGACTCCGTATTACTGAAACAGAGTCTATTAATCATTAGTTACCTTGGGCCTATTTTGATGCCTCCACCCAGGAGGGAGGATATGGTGGGGGTGTCATTCTTCATTTATCTGTTTCCCACCAATATAATAGTCAAATGGGATTAGGGAGGGGAACAAATAACTTTGCTGAATTAACCACCGCAAAATTTATTATGTAATTTTATTTGGATAAACATTACAGAGATCTACAATTATTTTGGGACTCTAAAGTTGTTTGTGACTGGTTAAACAAAACTACTAGATGCTCTACTTTTTCATTGAGATATATTCTGGATGAGGCTCTGCGACTTATCTCTTATTTTGACTCTTTTACATGCCATCATATCTACAGGGAACGGAACACAACTGCCGACAGACTATCCAAGGAGGCTATGGATAGGCCTCCAGGGACTTTCTTAATTCAGGAATAGAGGGAAGGCGCTCATTATCAATACTTCCATCGGCCATATATGGACATAGCTGTGTAGCACCGGCTCAATGGCAGACATGACTACTTCATATGTTTTTTTTTGTTGTCAGTCTTTATTCCACCTCTAAATATACATGTTTTCTCTTGAAATGCTCAGCACTATTCAAGTCATGGTCTACTTATCTTGGTAAATATCATACAGTATATTACATGACATTGTTTCCTCCCTGCGTGGATGCAAGGCATCAATTTTTTTTGAACAAATACACACCTGAATTTTATTTTTGGACAGGCAGTTCCTCTCTTATAGGATATGCATCATGCATTTACAACATATAATTTTTCTTACTTAATGAAAATTACGATTTTTCCAAGGGAAAAGAAAGAATAGTTTATTTTTCATTGTGTTAAGTTCTTTTATCAAACAAAATTTGTTTTCGTACCATCGTTTTTTACCATTGTGTTAAGTTTGTTTTCGTACCATTTTTTTTTGTACTATTGTGTTAATTAAGGGATTTTCCTTCTACGTTAAATGCAAATATTCTTAATTTAACCCAATAAAAGAAAAGTATAATTGAGGGAACTTCTTTACGACTTGGTTCTAATATATTATTTATTTTGCCAAAGACATGTTTAATGTATTCTTTATTTTGCCAAAGACATGTTTAATGGATGGAATTTCCTTCCAGGCTGATTCTAACATATTCTTTATTGTACCATAAAACCCCCTCAAATGTTACTTCCAATACGTATTTCCGAAAGATTTCATCCATCAAAGATCCTGTTTTGGACGGTTGACAAGTATGAAGAGTTTTCATTCAAAATTCCCTTTTCACTTCTATTCCCACCTTTGAATCTTCATCCTCTTTAGATTTATCATTTTTATTTTTATGGTAGCCAAACCACTTTTCTTCTTTTTTCTTCAAATAAGCTCCAATCATACAATTGAAAAAACTATATATACTTAAATACATATAAATTGGTCGATTTTGCATCCGATCAAGTGGTCGTACGATTACCGTTACACTTGTGACATAGGGAATTGGCATCGCTCGAGAGTTTCATGTGGGTAACCATCATGGGTTCGTATGCTGATCGTTCCACATGCGACGTAGCGAATCGACATCGCTCACTAGGTTGATATGGATACAATTATGATCAACTTCATTCGTTTTGAACATGGGCCACATAAACCACCATACCGTGTGACTTATTGGACTAAATACTTATTATTTCCTAGAAAAAATAGAAAGTAACCATTTAAATAATGGATAGTTTAATTATTTGATTTAAATATTTAGAGTGGAAAGTTAAAAAATAAAAATAAAAAAGAACACACCACCTCATCTTGACACATATCGTGTCCATTATCTGCGTGAATCATAACCAAACAAATATACACAAAAACGAAGCATAAAATTTCCGTGATTAATGAAGTCGTAAAGACCTTTATAGCTTATAGCAGAACATACTAGTAAAAAGACAAGGCACATTAATGAAAAAACATAACAATACTCATCTGATTTTTGGGAAATCTGGAAAGACCAGAATCATCTAATTTTTTGTCACAATAGAGGAGGAAAACTTAATCTATCAATCCATAGAACGGTGGGTGGTTTTAGAACAGCATGAGAATACCAAGAAAAGTAAAAAGAAGAAGACAGAGAAGGGGAGAGTTCAGTTCTCAAATTATCCGATGGGATTTTTTGACGGAGCAACTCAAGGAGGTAGATGTGGGAGTAGCTTTTGCTTAAAATTGACAGAAGAGCAGGAATTCTGGAGTCACTGGTATGTGGGAGAAGGAACAAGTATGAAAGTAGAAGTTGTATATTTATGTGGTCTATTATGGTTTATGAAGTTCTTGGATATCCCTCAAGTACAAATTTTTGGGGATTCAAAATGTATAATAGACCATGTTAATGGGAAGAACAACATTTAGCAAACTTCACTACAAGGTTGGCTGAGACGTATAAAATGTATTTAGAGTTCCTTTCAGAGTTCTTCCATTGAGCACATCAACAGGGCACATAACAAATCAATGGATGAATTATCGAAAAAGGGACTACAGGACACAGAAGAAGGCATGCACATCATGATGAAAATGGGAGCAGAGGAGACAGAAGTTGAAAATCTAAAAGTGCCGGGATAGATCACTGAAGCGGGATCAAAAAAGCAGATCCTCATAGCAGATAAGTCCATATTAAATTTTTGTCTCTTTTTGTTTTAAGTTTTGTATAAATTTTGTAGCTAATTTTGTATAGAAATCATATAAGAAAAGAGTACATTAAGTATGCGATCTTCAGAAATGTAAAGGATCTGATCCACTTATTAGACTTTGTGTAAACTGCAAAAATGGATGAGAGCAAATAGTACCATTATGTTGTAACTTTTAGACAATAGTACTAATGGATGTAAGCGGAGAAGCTTTTTCCAAGGCAGTTTATCAAGCTGTGTATATCTCAAGATTTATGAGGACAATTTGTCCATCATAAAAATGTACTATTTTATCCAAAATATTAAAACAGACTAGTTTTTTTAAAACATAGCAATAACATGTAGTAGTGTATGTTAAATGAAGAAAATAAATGGTGAGGAAAAGGTGAAGGGAAATGGAAATATTAAAGAAAGAAGAGAACCGATGTTATCATATTGAAGTCGAGACTCCAATTTTGATGAATCTTCTCTTCTCTACCATGATTTTTCGTCTGTTGTCTCTCCCTCACTAGTCCGAAAGGTCAATGGAAATCATGATGAAGGCCAAGCTAAAACTTCTACCTCATAATCCCAAGAAAGATCTGCATCCATCCGCTATTTCTATTATTATGTAATAAAAAAATAAAAGACAGAAACTAAGACAATGAAGGCATATCTCACAAAACACAAACAACTAAAACTTCTGCCTCATAATCCTAAGAAAGATCTGCATCCATCCGCCAATTCTATTATTATGTAATAAAAGCAGAAAAGACAAGAAACTAAAACAAAGAAGGCATATCTCACAAAACACAAACAAAAGCTGCACAACACATTATAGCAAAGACGGTATGCCAAGAGAGGAAACGAAGAACGCGATTGCAAAAATTAGATTAAAATTCACCTAAAATGATCAAGGAAATGCAATTAGAAAAACTTTAAATATTTATGTTCTCCTCCCCACATGGTAAAATCCAATATTCAGATTGTTTCAATTTAAATTTGGTTCTATGTATAGCACATTCGCATATTTTCAAATTTAAATTCAATGGTCAGTTCAAATTTGTTTTTGTATATAATGTTGAACACGTCAAATTCAAATTTAAATCTAAAATTATTTTAAGCATTAAATGTATTTAAAATTGTATATGCAAAATATGTAGAAAATAGATTTGAATTCGTATTTCACATTAAATTGAATTAAATTTTCATATTCTATTCCTTCCGCACCCTGATATACACGTGGTGGAAGTCTGCCTTGAACTCCGTGTACTCTGGCAACTACTCATACACAGTCGGGGACAACCGTGGCTGCTGGTTGATGGCCATGCGAATACTTGCCTCCATTAAAACCTAGAATCTTTTGTTTCCATCACCCGCGCGTGGTCCTTCATGGCCCAAAGGGAGGAAAACTGTGTAGCCTCCAACAATTCTCTCTCCAAGGGAGGAAACTAACTGTCCGCTAGCATCTCCCAAGAAACTAGAACAATAGAGAGCAGAAACCACATGTAGTGGAAGGCCTTGCTGTCATCTTGAGCCTTGCGACAATTCGCGAGGAACTCGCTACATAGGTAGCGCACCTAGTAAAATTGCATGCCCTTCGCGCACTATACAACTAACGAGATCACAGGCATCGGAAACTCGTCCGCATGACATTTCCTCGGGACCTTACTGGCTAGGATCTACATAGCAATTTTCACCATGGGGTCGATGATGGATGTTATGAAGTACCCGCGTGGCTTCTTGACAAGCTCAAATTTCTTCTTCATCTTCTCTTCCAAGTCCCGATTGTTTGTCTTTCCACTGAACTCCTTGGCTGGATTCAAGCCTTTTGTTTGCATAAGTGTGATCTGGTGGATAATCATGTCCGTGATGGGGATAGGCGCACCAAGTCATAAACACCCATCATGCACCAAAGTCAGCAGTTTCTTGATACCGATGATATTGATGTTGGAGTGGTGATAGTGGGGCACCAACAACAGGTTCAACAACCCCGATTGATTTACCCCACAAATCCACTCAACTGGCTCCAACGCAGCGACACTGGATTCTTTGTAAAACACCAGTTTCATGTAATTCTCCATCGCGAGGTGGGGGAACCTCCCATGATCAGCCAAGTCCTAGTCCTCCATATTTAAAAGGGGAACCCTCGCTAGGCACGGACCTTCAAAGGTTATATTTTCTAGCAACAAGGTCATGTGAATGATGAATTTCTTTGTGTCTCGGTCCTTGGTGATCTTCAGCTTTCCTTTGCATGAAGGGGTATACTATGACAACTTTGAGATTGGCTCCGTGCCCTCGACATCTATATCCTATGTGCCCTCTTTGACCTCTAAATTGGAAACCTTCTTAGGTTGCTTTTCTTTCTTCTGTGCTTGGGTAACAGAGTGCTTTCTTGGCGACTTGTGTACTAGAATTGGCCTCTTCTGTTTGTATTTCTTCGGTTTATGAGTCTCGCGTGCTAGTGTAGGCTTCGAGCTAGGCGACCTCAACATCGTAGGCACAGGAGTTGGAGCCTCTATGCTCACTACTTTTGGAGTGGCTCCTTTGGAGGCAATGGTTCCTCTGGTATTTGCAGTCTCCCCTGGTCCTGACATAGTGTTGCGAATGAATTGTTGGGTATGTGCAGGTACAATATCAAACATAGATCTTACAACCAAATTTGTGAAAAACTGAGGATTCATAAGTGACGGACAACACAGCTCAAAAGTTCTAAGGGTGTAAAGTGTTTTCTATTGGACTGGCACATGTAATTTACATGCCAATTTAAATTCAAATCCGACCGTTTCCCCCAAAATTCATTCATTAATGCTGATTTGGCTGAAGGTATCCAAATATTTTAGCCTTAAATGCCAGTTTCCCGCTCCTATTAACCGTCTCTGAACTGTCACACCTTGAATAGTTACTATAACAGTCATTTTCTAGCTCCGCTGTGGAGCATCCCTCCCCATAGCACAACTTCCTTCACACCACTCATGGCACTGTGACATCACCCTTTATCGCAAAACCCCTCGTGCACGTAGTCTCCATAACCAGGCGGTGTAGTTTATAGTCCCGTCCCCCCTTGCAAATACCTGATGCACTAAGGCTGTTCTATCGTCATGTAGTCATTGAGCCAGATCTCTTGCATACAGCTTCAACTAGCTCCCATTCACATTTCTTGGAAATGGTTCTCCATTCAAGTTCGTGAGTTGAATTGCACCACCCTGTGATTTCTTTGATAACATATGACCCCAGACAGTGCATATGAAACTTTCTTGGAAATTTAGCGAACTTACTATCATATAACAATACCAAATTGTTTACCTTGAAGGTGCACAGCTTGATGTGGCGATCGTGCCAAGCATTTTCACGTCTGTTCTAAACATGCTGATGGAATCCGCCTAAGAATATGTCTTCCTCGAGATCCATTAGCTACGTGAGCCACTCTTCCAAGGTTCCGTGGTCTGCCATTCCTGTGAAAGCTTTTATGCATAGACCAGGCATGATATACTCCATGGGCATCACAGCTTCTACGCCATAGACCAACTGAAAAGGTGTCTAACTAATCAACTATTTTCAAGTAGTCCTATATGCCCACAACACTGCTGGTATGCACACGTCCCAATCATTCCGCTGCATGTTTCAAACCGTTGTCAGTGCATTTCCTGATATATTATTGAAGGCCTCCACTATTCCATTAGATTGAGGATGATATGGCGTACTCTTCTGATGATACACCTAAAACTCTTTTGTCAACATGCTGATCGTTTCATTGAGGAAGTGTGTACCGCGATCACTCATCAACACCTGCAGGCAACCGAACCTAGTTAACACATATTCAAACAGGAACTTCGCGTCTGTAGCCCTTGTACAATCCTTCACTGGTTGTGCCTCTGCCCATCTGTTTAGATATTCTGTCGCAGTGATGATCTAGCACGCCCCTGTCTTCTTTCCTGGGGACTGAATCGGACCCAAAAAGTCAATTGCCCATTTCTCAAATGGTTGCAATGATGCCTCAGGGTTTAGAGGCAGCTCATCCCTTCGCGATGACTTGCCCATTCTTGGACATGCATCACATGCCCTACAATATGCTTTAGAATCTTTATGCATTGTAGGCCACCACAACCCTGTGCACAAAATATTTTGCGTTGTCGCTTTTCCTGAATAATGCTCTCCTGTAACCAATCCATGAGCCTCTACAACGATGTTGCTTCTTTCAAAATTGGGTACATATCATCGGAGTATCTTGTCCGATCCCATCTTATACAAATGTCATGTAATAACCGAGAAATATGTCGCGCACACTACTAGCTCCCTCTTCTTCTGGTTGGTGTATAGTTCTGGAGCCGTCCCGGTAGTCCAGAAGTGGATAACGTCCACAAAGTTGTTATCCTCTACGCGCATCGCGAAGAGATGTGCATTAGGCATAACTTCCTCCAAATTAGTAGGCTCCTCCCCTGTTTCAATGCACGATAGATGGTCAGGTCCTACATTCAACCTTCCAAGCTTGAAAATTACCTCAAAGTCATATTCTTGAAACAGTAGCAGCCAATGGCATATCTTGCCCCCCAACACATGCTTATTGAATAGGTACTTCAATGCAAAATGGTCTGTTTGCATCTTGAAATGTCCACCCAACAAATAATGTCTGAACTTTTGGAGCGCATACACCACAGTTAATCCTTCACGCTCCGTTGTTGAGTAATTCTTCTCATCCTTTGACAAATTTCTACTTGAAAACATTATAGGGTGATCCATCTCTCCTTCGCTAATGTGTGTCAGTACTGCTCCTAATGTAATACACGAGACATCAACATGCACATGCGATTCATTCTTCCAATCCGGGAAGACCAAGATAAGTGCAGTGACCATATTTTCTTTTAATAAATCTAAACTATGTTGACAATATTCTTCCCAACAGAACGTAGCGTCCTTCTTTCATAGCTTCTCCATAAGCATGGTAATCTGAGTGTAAGCCTTGATGAAATTTTGATAATACTCAGTATGGCCCAACGTTGCGTAGCTGTTTGACACTCCGTGGGGCATCCAAATTGATTATTACCGTGAGCTTGGCAGGGTCCACCATTAGTCCTTGCTTTCATACGACATGACCCAGCAAAACCCTAAAGGGGACACAAAACGAGCACTTGTTTAGGTTCAGCACGATCTCATATCTTCTACGAGTATCCAACATTAATCGCACACTGGCTACATGGTGCTTCACCAACCCAAACAATGTCCAGTCATCAAAATATACCTCTAAGAATTTGTAAATAAACTCTTTAAACGTTGCGATGACTACGTGAGAGAATATCGTTGATGCATTCTCGAGTCCAAACAGAATCACCGTAAATTGAAAACACCCCATTCTGTCGCGAAGGTTGTTTTACCCCTATCTTTTGGAGTGATCTTGATCTGATGGCATCCATAGAACCCATCAATAATTGAGTAGGCCTCCTTCGCTCTAACATTGTCCAGTACCTCAACAGTAAATGGTGTCGGGAAAGGATCATGAACGTAGGCATCATTAATCTTTCTCAGATCTACGTAAATCCTTATTTCTGCTTTCTACTTCTTTTTCTGAACTACCACTGGGCTCACCTAATCAGATTCCTCCACTGGTTCAATAATACCTACCTTAAGCATCTTATCCAACTCCAAGCAGAAATTTTCTTTATATTTGGGATTAAGGCAATATGGCCTTTGCTTAACAGGCTTTGCGTCTGGTTTCAAAGTTATTTTCATCACTCCCAAATCGCCTATGATGCCTTTCAAGTTCCAAATTTTTGTAGGAAAAAGATCCTGGTACAACTAAGAAGAGAGGGCGGGAATTCAACAACTACTGATTTTCTAGCCGTCGTCCCTATTAATATTACTAGAAGACCTCTCAATTTCAAAGGCTTCCCTAAATTTACGATGATGAAAGTGAGGAATCTTAGCGATCACCTTAGCCTCCTCATGCATATATGATGCTTGGTCTTCTCAGCATGCTCGGCCAAATCCGAAGATTTGGTCCTCCCGAAGATTTATTGTAGAGTGAAATATTATTTCAATATTAAATGACCTATTTTTTTTAAAACTATCCAAAAAAAATCATTAATGAAAAAAATTGATAATTCAATATTTTAACAAACAACTCCTAACTACTTCAAGCGCCTTCATCATAAATATCACGTGCACAATATATTCAAACAAAATATTTTATCTACCAAAAGTTATATTTAAAGAAATTATTTTATTTACGAAAATTATTTTGGTATAAATCACTTAACATAATTTTTTAGTCGAAGCGTTTTGAATCAATCAGTTTTGGAAATTCATTATGGATCGTAGAAGCCTGAATCAATCAATATCAACAATTCATTATGGATCATAAAAGCCTGAATTCAACAATTATTTTGTATTTACATTTTATAACAATTAAAAATAATCCAATTATAATCTATCTTTCTTTATATAAAATTTTTGAAACATTTAATATGATCACACTTTTAAATTTTTAACATTGATATGAAGTTGTATAATAAATTACACAAAGTTTTACATCTTTCCACATTTTATAATATGATTCTTAAAACTAGTACAATCATATTAAAAATATTAATGATGTTTCAAGACCAAGAATGTCTTACTAATGTACGCATTTAGCTGATTAACCATGTATAAAAATTTATTGGGTCAACTTTAACTTGAGAAAAAAAAATTACATATCATATGGACGATTTTGCTAAATAAAAATTTCTTATATATAAATTTAGCATATAATTAGAATATGAACTTGTTAGAATTGGAATAATCTCAAATCCTTAGGAAATTGGTGGGCGGGGAGCCATGTGGAACGCATTTAATTTAAGTTGAGATAAAAAAGAAATTACACATCTTATTGTAAAATTGACTATTTTGGTAAATAAAATTTGATTATATATTAATTTCCCCATCTAATTAGAATATGAACTTATTATAATTGGAATAATCTCAAAACCCTAGGAAATTGGTGGGCAATGACGAAGTAAATCTAATTTTTTAAATTTATTAAAATTTAATGCAATCTAACAAACCTTATAACACACTACCACCATTGACAAGCATTAAGGATAAGAATATACTGTGCATATTCCCTTGAAAATTAATCTAGAACTTATCTACCTTAAATTGAAATAAAAAAGCTTAAACAAAAAAATCACAACATTCGTAATAATAACCAGACTTCGACCAATCCCATAAGCGTCCCCAAACCTTCAAACCTTAATTCATGGATTCCCTCAAACAATAAATTATGTTGAAATGTTCTATTTAATAAAGATTTTTAATATTGCCGAGTTATTTCACAGATCACATGCTTGAAATGTTCTATTTAATAAAGATTTTTAATATTTCCAAGTTATTTCACCAATGTATAACAAGTTCAAAGAATTTAAATAAAATTATTAATAATTATTATACAATTTATAGAAAATCTTAAAGATATATAAATGTAAAATAAAAAATAATAAAAATTATTATTTTATGAAAAAAAAAACACGACATTATTAAGTGATATTATTTTTTAGAATAAATTTAAGTCCATGTAACACCTATAAACTTGAAAACTTATGAAAAATACATAATTAAAAAAAAATGACATAAAACTATAACCGATCTTGAGTAATGGACCTTGTCATAGATTAAAAAAATTATTAATGCACTATTGGTTAAAGTCTGTAGCATCGGATAACACTTATACATATTTCGTGTGTGATATTATATTATTTAGTTAACAAGGTTTATATGGTGGTTAATATTTAATGCGCACGTGGAATCCGGAGGATTACTCATCCCTGCTCAGACTTTTGCAAATTGGCCTTGTACATTGGGATATGCAGCATGCAGTAACCAAGGTTGCTGCATGCATTCACGAGTTGGTTCCAATATCCTACAACATCTGTCTTGTTTCATGTCCATTGATCTCTACCAAGCGATCCAATGGTGGGAAGGGTTTAGGGTTTAACCCCCTAACCAAATTTTCGCGCTCGACAGCTGGTGGAGTCATTGTTGTCGACAGCCCGTGGTATCATGCTGCTCTACAATGGTATGGTCTAGTGAGGGTTTCAGGCTGGCAACTAATCCTTCTGAGGTTTGCAATGGGTGTTACAGTTAGTCCTGCGAAGGCAGGTAACCTCGACGGACTGTTATTACGTAATTTCAATTATCTGCATTGTGTGAATTTTGCTTTTGCTTGGAGTGTCCGTTTGGTGACGAATTTAATGGACCGCGTCTGTTGTCCAGGCCTGGCTCGATGGGCTTCCATTACTGCAGGGAACACTTTGCTCTGAGGACCGTCTCCGTAAGGTAAACCCACAAACCTTATGGTTTTGAATTTTGCAAAGGTTTTCCTCTGGGTTGCTGATAGACTCTAGCTTCCAAATCGTTTATAATGAACATGTTCGTTGTGAATCAGGTGGGTTTCTCAAGGCTGGAATCCTCCAATCTGAGGTAAAACACCGCTCCTCTCAATATCGCTATTTTAACATATGATTCAGGTTTGGACGCATACTGACTCCATGGTTTTCGACATTTGTGTGCAGGTACTCTTATAAATTTGTTCAGATAGTCATGTGACTAGGACAATGTCCCTTAAGGCTTTAAGAGCTTACGACGTGCATGGATATTTCTAGGTTAGCTATAAAATGTTCAACTATTCAAAGATAGAGACTGAGTATTAAGCGAGACTTTATTAAGTTTGTTTTTTAATTAATTAGCTATATAAAGGAAATGGCCAAACCCTGTGCACGATAGCTGTAATTTTGTGAATGATCAACACTTGATCCATTGTGAGTTTTTGTGGATATTTTCTCTGTTATACATTGTTTTGAGTGAGGTTATACACTGGATGGTATTTTAGGGGTTTTGGTCATGTCGACACATTCAGGCTGTTGAGCCATTTTGAAATGTAGCACTGTTCTTTAAGTTATTACTACAGTCAAATATATTTAATCAGCTCAGTGCATCTCATAATTTGAATGAAAATGTAGTTATTTTATCTCTGATTTTATGGTGGGCCGAGAATACCTTTGTTTCCTTGCTCAAGGTATTAGTAGTTTAGCGAGTTTATCTTAGTTCGTTTGACATTTCCAAAACGATTCTTTTAAAGATTGTTTATACAATGAGTCACCTAGATTACTCATGTAATGGCTTGTGTTATATTACTCATTTCATATCTACAGTAGTCATGAAGCTTTTCACACAGGTTATCTATATGTGACTTTATAGCTTAAAGCATAGATAACTTCTATAATAATCTTATAGTGTTTCATACATATTGTTTCACTTCTTTATTATAAGAAAGTACTCTTAACACTTAAGAGCATACGAATGTTTATTTGCTACATGAAGTTATTTCTCCATACTATACTAGTATTACTTGCTATCTTTCATGCATTGCCATAACATACTACCTACTGTTTTTTTTATTGCGAAACTTGAAATTTCTATTCTTTTTAATGCATTTCAAGGAATTTCTTTCCTTAGTTTATTTTTTCACTTGAGTAATTCTTCCAGCATTAATTCGTAATGAAAAGTTTTAATTTATCATTTAAATATTTTTCCACATTCCAACATTAATTCGTAATGGAACTTTCTATAATATTTATCTGTTCAATATTAGCAAGCGTGCAATATTTAATCCTTTCTGGAAAGTCTCTCCTCATAGCCACAAGCCTTGTAATTACGTCTAGACTCTCCCCTGAGCACTTTCTTTTGTTTCACAGTTAAGGTAATTCAAGCCACAGTCAAGTACCTTAGGCCTCGGGACTCCTGTCCCACCACAAGTCTTGTACCTTTTTACTGATTGTTCTTGAGAACTATCCCACTGGTTTATTCCATGAGCTCTAGTATATCTCATGGATTCTTTTCCCCCATCTAAATCTCCTTTTTGGGAAGATGGGTAATTTTCTTTTGTAACTGTTTCTTTTAATTAATGTAAATAGTTTCATTTTTGTTAAAGTATCTGGACTCCTCAGTCATTTCTTATTTAACATAATAGGGTAATAAAACTAAAGTAATAAATGGTAAAGACCAAACTTAGTAACCATAATAATTTTTATGCATCTTGGGGTGTTATAGTAAATATAAACAAAAAAAGTCAAAATGATCTATTCATCCTAGTCAATTTGGTTTTCTACGGACAGATTGCTTGCCATGAGTGTTGCCATGTCTACAAGTATCGCAAGTTTTCATTTGCCTCTCAACAACACAGGTACAATGGTTTTCAGGAGAGCAAAGATGAAGACACCGTTCAGAGCACACTTGGGGATGCAGTCGATCAAGTGTCTATGAACTTGCCTACCCATGAAGACATCAAGTTGTTCATAGACAATCACATCAAGACATGACAACAACAACATCACAACAAGCAACACCATGAATAGCAGCGGAAGACAACATACTGGATGCAACGAATACAAGAGGAAGATTGTTGACAACAAAAACGAGGAACAAAGTTGCAAGCTCAAGAAGATTCACTTGTGGTGAAAGAAACTTTGGAAAATCAGGCTATGAAGTGACGGTGCGACATGAAGATCACGTGAAAGTAGAGAACATAATAGAGAAGGAGCTGCATGTACTCAAACAAAAACTCAAGGAAGAAAATGAGCTGCATAGACAAGAGAATGAGTTGTATCAAGAACATGTACAACATCGGGTGGAACATGCACTCACGGGTGAAACTGCGCTTGTGTAATTTAAAGATCCATCCCAGCAGCTGGCATGGAGTAGACATGGTGAGAAGTGTTGTTGATCACATGCAAGGGAATTTAGCAACATGCATGTCATTATGCGCACGCATGCGATCCCACCCATTCAGCACACTCACTGAGGCAAAGACAAGAAGAAATTCCAACTAGAGCTGAATATGTAGTTGATAGATAATGCGCATGACCACCAGCACACACTGGAATATCAACACGTACACTATGCATCAGTGTTTTGCGCTTAGTCGCACCCAAGAAGACCATGTGCATGTTAGAAGATGAGTTGTATGGAGGATCCACACCAATGCAATGAGATGCAACAGAGGCAAGAGTTAGTTTCAACAAGATGTCAACATGGAGCGCATGCACACCATCATGGATTACCAAGCTTGGTATTAGCTCAACACCTTCACCATCAGAAGCATGTCAAAGATTTTCTCTCATCAGGACAGACCGAGTGTCATTGATGTCTTGCATGGATTTCTCAAGCAATTTTGTCTCACAAGAGCACATGTGCATTCTAATGCAACGTCTTTTCAAGTGTAATTCAAGTGTCAATAGTTGGATGTAACATTAATAGAGTAGATGAAGAGTCATGAGGGTAGATGAACTGTCACAAAGGGGAATGTGAAGGGTCACCCCACCATTTGCTATAAATAGAACCTCATAACTCATTGTAAGGGCTTTTTGTTCAGTCAAGCTTCGATAGGAGTATCTTATAGAAAGCTAGGATAGTATTGTAACGAGGCTTGGCTTCTCCACTATGCAGAGCTAGTACATTTCTTTGGAGAAGTAGGTGATTGTGGTTGTAACATTGCACTATCGGAACTAGTGGATGGTCATGGATGTATTGTATGGCTGGAACTTACACTTCTTAATATAATAACAATGTAAACTATGAAACGGGAACTATAAACTCAAAACGGGAACTCTGGCCAAAAAACCCCAAAAAAACATCAAAAACAGTGCTAAAAACGAAAAGTGTGTATACTAGAACGATGTTTTTATTTTTTAGGCGTTAATTTTGAACATGTTTTAAAAATGGCAGTAACTACGAACTTTACTATGAAATTTTCGTGCAAAATATAGCTTCAAAATGAAAGTGATGATACTGGAATAATGATTTATTTTTTTTAGGGTCAATTTTCAACATTTTTAAAAAATGCTAATAAAACCAAATTTTTATGTGTCAAACAAAGTTGTTTATGAGGAAAAAAAACAAATTAATGTTTTTGGTAGAATATCATTTTTCTTTCCTAAGTATAAATTTAACATGTTTTCAACCATAACATGCTAGGGTGGGCGCCACAGCGCGACTCGTCCCCTACCTCTAACCCCCCTCTCGACACCCTTACTACCTTCACCCACAACCCACACCCTGGCCCCTTTAATCCCTACCAACCCAACCCAACGCCTACCCGAGCACCCTCACCCTTCCCTGCCCGGCCCGGGCGCCCTCTCAACCCCGCCCCCCCAACCCTCCCACCCCCCCGCCGGCCGGGGCGCCTTGCAACCCTCCCCGCCCGGGCGCCCACACAACCCCCCGTGCCCAAACCCTCTCAACGCCCCCCTCCCCTGGCCCGGGCACCCTCACCCGCCCCCAGAACCGACCCACCCCCCCGCACCCCCACCCCCCCCCCACCCTCCCCCGCCCCCCGGCCCTGGTGCCCTCACCCACCCTCACCCGCCGACCCACCCGGCCCGGGCACCTTGCCAACCTCCCCCCGCCCGGGCGCCCACACAACCGCCCGCGCCCCAACCCTCTCAACCCCCACTCCCACCAGCCCGGGCGCCCACAACCGCCCCCCCACCCGGCCCCGGCGCCCTCACCCACCTTCACCCGCCTGCCCGCCCGGCCCGGGGGCACCCTCACCCGCCCGCCCCGCCGGCCCGGGTACCCTCACCCGCCCCCTCGCCCGGCGCCCTCACCCGCCCCCCCACCGGGCGCCCTCACCGGCCCAAGCGCCCTCACACGCCGGGCCTGGGCACCCCCCCGCTTGGCGCCCTCACCCGCCGCGCCCCCCCCACCCCCCCGCCCCCGCGTGCCCTCACCCGCCTACTAGCCTGGGCGCCCTGACCCACCCTGCCTCGGCGCCGCCCCCGCTTGGCAGGCGGCAGGGCGATTCCCGGAATCGCCTTGTCGCCTGTTGGGGGGCGGAGCGAGCCGCCAGCAGGCAGGGACGTGGGCTGCCCGGGTGATGCCTGGCTCCGCCGCGCAGCGGCTCGACCCAGGCGACCTGCGCCCCCGCCAGGCAGGCGGCAGGGCGATTCCGGGAATCACCCTGCCGACTGTCGGGCGCGGGCTGCCCGGGTGGCGCCTGCCTCGGTCGCGCCACCAGGGCGGCCCGCGGACCCTCTGGGCAGGCGACAGGGCGATTCCGGGAATCGCCCGGGCGAG